>OY856413.1:152170000-152770000 GCA_963693085.1 Alisma plantago-aquatica
GGGGGGGGATTTCGTGGGGACTACGCACAAACATACAACCTCATCGGTTCTTCAGTGAATATTGATGACAAATAAGGGAATGAACTTTTCATCACAAAGGATATTTAATCGCCAGTTCTTTGCGAAAAAACTGATGACCAATTAGTGGATAAAAACTTTCATGGGTCTTGTCATGAAACATTTGTCGTCGGTGTTTTTAAAACTGATGCCGAATTGAAAATTTTGGAGGCTAATTTTTTCTCCTAAAAAATTGTATTTTGCAGGTGATGTTGGACGTTCGTTTTTATGTAAAAAAACCAACATTAAAGAAAAACAGATACCCTTGTCTTTTGTAAACCGGTCGGCCTTCACATATAGGTGTCAATTGTCATTTTAAGCTGACGTCATAGCATATTGGCGTCGGTTTTTCTTTCCAGCCGACGACGTCAAATGTGACATTTTACATCATTTCTGTACTAGTGAATCTATTCTCTGGTATTTTTGTTATGATACATAGGTCATGATTTAGGTGTGGTTCAATTTTCATAATTTTATGACACTTCATTTATTTTCTAGAATTAATATGAGGCTTTAGGTATCTAATTGTATTTTAATGCAAAAGGCCTAACATTGGACAATATAACTAAGATAAGTGTTTTCTTGCTGCCTCCCATATTAAATAAAGATCCAATTTTAGTTTTAAGAAATTCACTATTCATATATCAATTTTACTATTTAAAATATCCTTAAATAAACTTTATCATCTATAATAGAAACAACAATTTAAAATTCTTCAAGTGACTAATCTAAGGATATAGTAATGAAGTGGACTTTTTTGTGAGGGGTGGTATTTTTGGTAAATTTTTAGGCCAAGGGATCTATTTTTATCCATTTTTAAGAGGTAGCTATTTTATGAACATATTTGGGTAAATACATGTTTGAGGAATTTTAATGGTTGTTAGATCCTGGCCGTAGATGTGTGCCACATTGCTTCCTTGACCCGAGCAGCTTGCTGATCTAGGATTGCTGATTTGTTGGTTCACTTCCCTAGACCAACTGAAAACTTGTCTCTCCTCTTCGCGTGCCTCGATCGTGGGGACTGGACACATGAATCTGATCTTTGTTCCTACAAATGCCTCTGATGGGCTCTCTCTTCTAGAGAGCATCCCTCATGACCTATGCTATCTTGGTTGGGTTCAACTAAACGGATTGCTTGCCCAATCCCTCTACGGGGTCTGCCCTTGGTTTACAGCATAAGGATTTTCTCCTCTGTGGCTCTAGCACAGACGTCACAAAGGGAAGATCTAGTAGGTTTAAGAGAGAGTTGGAATCCAAACTCGAGCACTTGTTGTCGAATATTGTTGGCGGTGGTGGAAGATGGAAATCTCTAAGCCACAAATATCCCTATATCCATGGGCAATGAGAGACGCAACAAGTTCCTTATTGCAGGAAATAAATTGACTAAGATATATGGGTGTGTCTTCCTCCTATAGCAATGAATTCCTAGTCCTACCAGCATCTTGTCCTAGGCTAGGTGGTGGTTGTTGTTGTGGTTTGAAGTTCCCACTGGTTTGATGGGTGGAGAATGACAACTACTAAACCAGCGTACCAAGAATCTTTGTTGGTCAGAAACAAGCCAGAAGTGCTCCCTAACCTTGGCGTCTCTAGAATTGGATGGGGTGGGGTTCAACGGCAAGAGGGAGCACCAAAAAAACCTCCTACAACCATTTGCTACACTTCATGTCATCAAGATGATGTATTTCTTCTACACCTTAATCTCCTCGTCTTCCATGGAGGCCATCCTTTCAAGGGACACTCACTGCTGAATGTAGAGGAGAGAGTGGAGAGGGAAGGAAGAAGATCTTTTCTCAACAATAATGAACACACCGCAAGAGGTAACATAAGATCCATAGAAGGTGGAGAGGATAATATACGGGGTCAAAAATGCTCTGAGAAGCCCACAACTTGAGGCATAGTGGTCAAGCTAGTAGATCACAATTAGTTAGTGGCTTCTCTGCAAGAATCGAAGGTGAAAGACGAAACTTCCACCCTTGTATTGTGTTGGTAGTTGCTTGGATCAGGCCAATCAGTACTCAATCTCTTATGGGTGTGTTTGATGCATACAATAGCCAGACCATGCTCTAAAGACACGACCATAGTCTATGGTATCTCATTGGTCAATTATCCAATAATTCAAACCTAAATAACTTTATGTAGGAGCTTCACTTGTTCATGAAACTTTATATATATGTTCATCTTATCACAAAGTAGCTTCTATCCAAGTTTGAAACACAAACTCAATTATTTAGTCATGTAGTAAATTCTACAAACAACCTTATGGTTATATATATACACCATAAAGGAAAATTTTAATTAGTAATCAAATCTTGATCAAACAAACCCCATATGACTTTTTACAGATCCTACAACTCTCAAGGTTCATCAATATGCTAGTTGAGTTCATTTATATTGTTTAATGGCCCTCTTGAACTCATCAATGCCCAAATTGATTAAACAAAGTTATTCATAATAGTTGAATTCAATTAGGTCTAATAATCATGATTTTTATCTCTGGTTACACTTTTTGGTTGAAAAGAATCCATAGTTGGATAACTAATTCCTTAATTCGGTATCAATCAACTACACAATATTTATCATCCTCAAATACTAAATTAGGTATCAAAATTTTAAAATATGGGTTATCATATTCACCCCACCTTATATAGAATTTAGTCTTGAAATTCACTCATGTCATACTTACAGTGGTCTAAGGAGTTTTCAATGCATATGAGCCACCACTTCTAGGTGTCAGGTCTATCATACATCTAAATATATCCTAAGGTACCACCTTAGGATTTTTGTGCATCTAGGGTGCAACCACCCCATCTTATATAGATTAAACCATCATGTTTTAAAGTGTTTAAATTATCATTTAACATCTTACGTAACATAACATGCTAGTATTTAGGGTTTCCATCCCTCACCCCCCTAAGAATTAGGGTTTGTTCATAATTTTGAAGTTAAAATAGGTATGACTCAACATTTCATCAGGGCTTCAGTGTAGCCAAGAGGCCTCTGATGGTCACCTAGCCATGGTGTTGCCTATAGAAAATAGGGAGGTGGTACCTGCGAGTCTATTCAGAGAAGGAGTTTGTTCCTCAGCATACTATAGGTTTACAGAGTAGGAAGGTAAGGATTTATTCGATCAAGATGGATGGGAACTACATCCCCTCCATGGTTTCTTATATAGGCATCTTAGAAGGAGGATCCCTAATGGCTTCCACGAGGAGGGAGTGGGACAACCAATGTCCTAGACAAGGAGGCATGTGTTCCTTCCTCGTAAAATTCATGGGTCAACAATTTATTCACATAGAAAGAGTTTCTATTAAACACTATCATTAGCCCTTAATAACTTCTCTTCTTGTTCTTTTCATCCTTTCTATCTAAGAGAACAAGGAAGATGCCTCAAAAGGCAATATACACAAGGTATTCTATAAATACATACTACCACTATCTAAAAGTGTTAAGGGACATCTTCTTTATATGGAATTCTTGAAATTTATTACATCCCTATTAGTCCTTGGATTTAACATCATCAAGAAAAGCTTATCCTCCTATGGTACACTTAGGGCAACTCAATCTTTAAACTATTAGGAGGGAATTCATGACCCAAAATCTAGATTGTTGTTTTCTCTCTTTGATATATTCCTATCAAAATAATTATTCTTACTTCAATTAAAATCCTAAATGCTTTTTTCCAAAAGGATAATTACTATTTGGGATTTATTGGGATCTTTTTCTCAAACAAAACTTCCTCCTTTTAAATGTCACTTACAACAATTACCATCATGTTATGGAATGTCCTTTAATCCCAAATTCTAGAATCCTTTTTTTTCTTTTCTATTTTCTTTATTTTGGCTACTATTTCTATTAGAAACCTTGTGCAAACAAAAACTAATTAATAGTAGTCATCCATGCCACTTTCTAGAGAATTCTAAGCAATTCTCATATATGCACACAATTATCTTTTATTTCTTTTCCTTTTGCTTATTCTAGAATTTCTTTTATCCTTTTTTCCTTTTAATCTTTATTGGATTTATCAAACTAGTATAAACCACAAAATCATGCATCCAAGGTAAATTTGGCAAAAGAATCCATTCTTTGAAAATAAATCCTACAATTTTCCATTCAAATCCCTTTTATTTACAAAACTGCATTTTAAATCAATACAAGAAAAATTGAGGTTATATCAGTATCTATGTGTTTGACTTGATATCCCATATCAAGACTAATGACACTTTGTCATCAGTCAACACACATTCTAGTCTTATGTATTATTATTGTCTATTTTGCTTCCAAAGTGATATATGACTAGGGACATAATAAGAATGCATGTACTCTTATCATACATATGATCTATTTGTTCAAGTCCTCAAACTGAAGACATATGTCATCAAGAAACATCATTCTTTAGACATCTACTATATCTATCTCATCATCTAATCATCAAATCAAGTATATGATTCCCCAATCCAATCATATGTCATCTAATTATCTCATCATCTACTATGTCTATCTCATCACTAGACAAACATGATAGATGGAATCACCTTCATAATTGTCTAATCAAGTATATGATTCCCCAATCCAATCATCATATTATTGCCTCTATGGGAAAAAAATAACAATAGTAATGATATGCGATCTTTAGTCATTTTGTTGGGATTTTCATAGAGGGGTGATTTCTTATCTCTTCTACATTCATCAAACTACCCATAAAATACAAAAATGCATTAAATTCCAAACAAATGCATAGTACTATAAACCTAAAACAAGTAAAATATGAATTGAAACTAGACACAAATGTGAAAAACTAATTATAAAAAATGCAAGTAAAAACATGATGAATAGAGGATCTTTAAAAAAACATGATCTTGAATGTGACTTGTCCTCTAGTAACACAAATTAGAAAAAAAAATCCAAATATATACTCTCAACCAATGTACATGCCTCATAATGTCATCATGCTTGAATCCCTATCACCAATATGGCCCAGATATGACCTCCTTAGATCACTGAACATGACCTTACACATTTTGATTTCTAACTTCTATTCACAACAGCACTTCCTCAAGATCATCCCCAATACCACATGTATAACAATTTCACAAAAAATTGAGTATCTGAGGAATCACAAAGATGCACACACTTCAACACTAAGGTATGCAAAATGGATATCAATGGATCGTGTGATGCCAAATTACATAAATGGTTGGGATAGATATTATTTCAGGTAGGTTATTTATGCCCCCAAATTTTTTCTTCAGGCTTCTTCATTGGCTAGCATTATTCATTTGTTAGGTAACATAATCTGGACGGTGTCCATACTCTCATCTATGTCAGGTGGATATTAATCTTCATAGTCTTGCTCTTCACCGTAACTCCCATAATAATGTTGATTGCAGTATGCCTCATCAAGATATTGAGCTTCATAGCATGGATTTTCATAGTCTCCCCTAGAATATCTAGTATAGTATTTCTCTTCTTTAGGATATTGATCTTCATAGTATTGTTCCTCATGGCAACCCAACAAACATTGTTGATGAAAGTCTATCTCATCGTTATATTAATTTTCATAATAGATGTCATCATAATAACCTCCACAATAGTAGTAGTTGGCATTGCATGTGTTCATGATCCTAAGCATAATTGTTCTAACTTGTGGAGTCACCTTAGGACAGTTGTATCTATTATGATTTAAGGAGACACATTTTTGACATTGTAGGGCTTGCAGTACCTGCCACTCCAATTAATTTAAATGCTTGAGAAATAGATATTTTTACTATCAAGATCAAAGATAAAATTAGTCCAATGAATGAAGATACAATTTTTTTCTTTTTTAAAAGACGGGAAAATAAGAAATTATCAAAAAAAAGAGAACAAAATTTTTAAAAAAGCAAAGATAGGTAAAAGAAATTATAGAGTCAAACAAAACAAAAATTATAAACCCAGACCAAAAAGTTAAAGTAAACATTATGAAAACAAATTAAGAACTTATAAAACAAAGCTAAATTTTACAAATCCAAACCAAAAATTTCAAAAAAACTAAGAAAGAAAAATGATAACTTTATAAAATAGACTAAAAATCTAGAAAAATATCATTGTTCTGACAATGACGCCAAAATTTGATATGAATATGTAACACTAACAAAATTCACCTATGTAAATATTCCTAGGTTTTTACATAACTCAATGTGAAATAATCACCACCTGCTAGAGGACAGGTCTTTTTGCAATATAGTTTCAGGATAAAACCAAAAGCACAATGTTTTTTCTAGAATAATTTATGTTTTTAGACTGATCAAGAGAAGTATCCAACAAGGATATATGGATGATTGTTATTTGGTAAACTAAATTAACAAAGTTAGAAAAATATATTACCTAAGCAAGAAATAATTTTTACACTATGATAAAATTACCAGGATGACGAGCTTCATAGCCACTTCCTATGTAGCTACTCTTTGCACTGCATCATTCATTCATATGACGACTGGATTCAGGATAAGGGATTTCATATCCTTTCAAAAAATGAAATCAAGGGATTGAATTACATGTAGCTTGAGGTCTCATTACTTACAGATCCTTAATCTATCATCCTAGATAACACCCTTATGTGATCGCATCTAAAGTTTAATGATCTTCAAGGTGTTTCAATCATAGATTTCAAGATATCTACATCTAAGATTATAACAATCATTCAATACAGGTGATCAGGCTATATATAAACCAAACATTGAATAGTGAATTAGAAATCCATAAACTTGTATAACTAATAAAGTTACAATGCACAAGTAGAGTACATGCAGCATGAAAATCCTTATTCCTGAGTAAAAAGTATATATTCAAATCATGTACATGATCAAAAAATAGAGAGAGAAGGAGAATTTCAAGGATAAAGTATTGGCACAGAGGAGAAGTTTAGTGGTCTCGCCACCACTTATGAATGTTTGTTGTAACATGATCATATCCTCTAGTCGGGCACTTCTCCATGTCATGTCATCAACTTGTACCTCCATATATCCTCTTTGATGACCATGTTTGTGGATGGGAGATATAGGTCATAGAACATTTCCCTAGATGTATCTCAAAAACTTTTATAGCATTCCTCAGGTTTTCTAGTTGATCTGAAATAATCCAATGGTTGTGAACAATTGATGTAGTTTTCTGGAATAGGTGATTCTAGAAATTGAAAGGAATGTACTTGTTTTTTTAATAATAGAATTACTCTTCCAAAGCAATGTAATTCGTCCATTAATGACATCAGATGTGGAATATAAATTTATTTTAGTGTCTAGTATACTTTCCAGTTGGTTTACTTGTGAAATGGGTCATATGACCAAACTTTGCTTAGGGAAGATATGCACATGTGAATCATACAACTCATATGTGAGTTGGATGACTCGTAAGACATCAAAGAGACTAGATTTCCCTATGACCTTTGTCCATAACAAGCCCATTGACTCGCAAGTTGAGTCAGGTGATTCATCTATTATAGGAATGACCTCCTTCAACCTTGGGCACAGTTGACCATCTCAAGGGTGAGTAGATAGACTAGATGTATGATTTCTTGTAGGTAATTGAATTTTTCAATAAATTACTTCTGAATTTCTCCACTTTGAGTTCGTATGCAAAAATTAGAGATGTTTTACTGACCATCTATAGTTAAAGAATGATAACTCTGATTGTCAGAGTTAAGAGTGAGGACACACAGTCTTTGGTCATTTTCTTGGGATTTTCATGGAGATATAATTTCTTCTCTCTTCTACTTGTGCTAACCTATAAATTTAAATAAAAATAATACAAAACAAATTGCATAATTACTATAAACCTAAAACATATAAAATATGAAGTTAAATACAAGAGATGCATACAAACTTATTGAAAATATACAACTATTTTATGATTAATAGAGACTCATCTGGGATGGGCTCTAGGATCCCATCACTACCACCTCTAGTGCTCCAATTTTGGAAAAAGTTATACATCATAGAATATTGAGAGAGTTGTGCCTATGGAAAGCTTGGGGGACCCTATGGATCCTACATTCCTCCCCATTAGTACAGGCATGTGGAGTTGGTAACATTCCCTAACATCCTAAAGAAAGGGGTGTTGACAAGAAGTTCAAAAAGTTTTTAGACATCTTTCATAATCTTCATATAAATAGTCTATTAGTGGAGGTGATGGAGCAGATACCAACAAGCGGGAAGATTCTAAAAGATATATTTACCAAGAAGTGTTATATCAAAGACAAACATGTGGCATTCCAAGTTTTTGATGAAGGTACATGAGGAAGTCAATGCATTGAAAAAAAATGAGCTACCACATAAGTGCACAAATCCTGGGTGTTTTGACATCCCTTGTTTCTATATGGAGACTTTCTATTGGAGAGGCATTATGTGACACAGGATCCAACATTATTTTGATGCAACACTCTTCACTTTCAAAACTCTGACATGACTAGTCACCTCTAAACCAAGTATATGTAGGTCCATCAGGGATTTATGAATATGTACTAGTGAAGAGGGGAATTTTTTTTTTTGAAGACTTCATTGCCATGGAGATGAGGGAGGACCATGGTGCACATCTACTATTAGGTAGATCCTTCTAGGTGACATCCAACATGATTGTTGGCACAAAAGATGAAATACTAAGGATCACTTTTCCAGCACCAGTTGTGCCATCATTGGGAGAGTCACCACCACTGGGAGGTGATCCAGGTTGAGCTTCATTACGTCTCAACTAGGATGGGAAAACAAGGGTGATTTTGGAATTCAACCCACAATTAGTTAATTTCCATTACATAACGTTTATTTTTTGTTTATTTTATGTTAGAAAACAAATAGGAATAATTTCAGTGTGGGCCATGATACAGGGTCTTAGGTTGTTGACCTATTTAGTGTCGTGGGATGACGACTACCAAAGGTAGCCTCTTTGGATGACTCAAGTTAGGATTCCAACATGCATCTTCATTGTGTAGATTATATCTTCATTCTAGTCCTATTCTACGTCTTTTGAATACTAGGGATAGTGTTAGCAACAAGCTTCTGGAAGGATGGAACTGCATCTATCTTGTGTCTCTATCCTTTTATCTTATAATTTCTTTTGTTTGAGTCATTTAACTTATAATACGTTGATTTCTTTAGTAAATTTGGACCTAAGATCATTTTAGAGAAGTTAATAAATCTTTCTCTTAAAAAACATTTCTAGCTTATGTTGCTTACAATAGAGTATGAATAATATTAGAATTGACTTGAGGTTGTCATTCTTCTGATGGTTTTGATGGATTTTGATGCTTCGATTAAGCTCTACTATTTCTGAAAGAAAAGGAGGTGTGATTCCATTTTGTCAAACACCAGTGCAATTTTTCTTAGATATTCTTGAGGATAGGTTTTAAAACTTGCATGATCCACAGTCAAATGCTAGAGATTTTTATCATGATAAGTTAGAATGATGTCTCTTATTTGTGGTGATAGCCAACCGCCATCCTCGAATTACCCATAGCTATTTAACTTGTGAATCAGTCATAGATTTCCACCTCATTTCATGCTTAAGTAGAAAAGCATTTAAATATCTTCATTGACATGAAAGAAAAAAATGTTACATTAGGCATTTGAGATTTACTTTGCATAAACTACATGGAGGTTACATATATAGCATTTGGTGCTTGTGATAGCTAATTCCATGAACGCTTACATTTCATTGGGACAAGATAAATTACTAACTCACCTCTTATCTTATACAATCCTCATAATAAAAGAAGTACATTTTCTAAAAGGTGGCATATTCTTCGAAGGCATGTAGAGAGAACAAAAAAAAGAAAAAAAAAGAAAAAGGGAAAAATAGGAAAAATAAATCAAAAGGATGGAAGGAGTGCAGTTACATCATAAATGTTTGATTTTTGACGTGAATTCCTAAATATGTGTGTGAAATCTATGTAGGTTACATTAGGAGAACCTACCAACTATGTTCTCACAAGTAAGACAAGGAATTCCATTTCATGCATCATTCCATCCTTACACATTTTTTTTAAGGTAAGCATAGCCACTATATTAAAAAGAACCATACCA
This sequence comes from Alisma plantago-aquatica, assembly GCA_963693085.1. Classification (NCBI taxonomy): domain Eukaryota; kingdom Viridiplantae; phylum Streptophyta; class Magnoliopsida; order Alismatales; family Alismataceae; genus Alisma; species Alisma plantago-aquatica. The sequence continues at coordinate 152,180,107 of OY856413.1, forward strand.
AACCTATAAGAATAAGAGAAAAAATTATGTCGAGCACATGATAGCAAGAGATATGTTATACAAGTTTGATAGGATCTAACTAAAGTTCTTATGTTTGCATTTCTACCCTTCACGCTAGACAGAGCAGATTTTAACTAGAATTCTTCCACAATCATGGGTAGCACTTGCATAAGCGAAGCTCCTGCTACTAATGCAAAAATCACCTGGGATATTGTAGAGTTACACTATGTCCACTTTCCATTCATGATGTTGTAATAAAAGCCATTCACCAAACATAGGAAAGTACAACTAAATAGATCGAGATAAGACTCAAACATAACTAAACAAATAAGACAATAGACCAAATACAACAAAACACAACAAAGGAAAAAGAAAATAGGTGATAGGAAGAAGTGAGGGGAACTAGTGGGGAAATCCCCACCACCATTACCAACCTCCCATGGCTCTCCCCCTTCTCAATCCTAAGCTTGAGAAATAAAAGGAATAAGAAGGAAGGAAGAAGCATCCACCACCCAACTAAAGACCCCTAACAATCCCCCTGCAATTGCAAGGCAACGATGTTGGCAGATATGAGACTAAAACCATCATCAATTCAAAAGAAGTTGCAAACCTAGGAAAATTGTCATAAATTAAGTAGCAAATAGAAAATGATATAGTTGAAATGAAAAGGCAAGAAACAAAGAAGGGTGAAAGATTGGACATGTAGGAAACCCAACACATGGGGGAAGATGACCACCTACACACTACCTTCAACTAGAATCTAAGAGTCTGGACCAGGACCTTAGTTGTGGCCACTAAATATCCAACGACTCTTAAACAACAAAAGACACCAGATTTTGATCCCACTGATTATTCCCAAACTGAGTAGGTGGATGGTGAATCTAGGGCACCGACAAAACACCTACAGCTAGAACCCCATGAGACTAATCACATAATAAAGACTTGGGGGAGAGTGACGACGATCACCATCGCAAAGGCCCCCTCCCCCCGAGTCGGGGGGTGCTTTGGAGGTCTCCCTAGTCACTAGCACAATGGAAGCCAAAATCCTAGATTAGCTTCCCTTTTAGCCTTACATATTAATATTGGTTATTAGGTGCACTTTATTACATCACATAGGTAAAATTCTCATTCCATCACTTTTTTATATGAATTGGATTGCATGAATCACTCAACCCACCTATTACACCCACCCATTTTTCTTATAGGTAGGCTGCTTCCATGATTTTATCCATCATTCAACTTTCATAAGGGAAGTTCTTCCATAGTAGATTTTTATTATTCATGGGTAATGTAGTTGTAAGGAGTCATCATGACACACTCAGTGCACTTCATTCCAATCATGATGATTTGTTTGGTCCTTTTGACTTGTGTTTGATATGTCAATTTTTCTTTAAACATTCTAAATAAATTTATTGGTTGATAGATTTATAGAAAATTGTTATTGAACGATCATGTGGCTAGTTTGAGATCTATCTTTATTGGAGTTTTGATTTTAGCATAGACTTCATTCAAGATTGTATTATTGATGACAAAATAAACCTAACCTAAGAAAGTCATCTTTTGAGAATGAGCAACAGTTGAAGCTTGGGGGAGTCTGATGCACACATATTTACTACATATTCTCTATATGTTAGAGTGCATATTCATTGACTATTTTCTCGTTGATGTATATTCAACTACCATTTGCACATTAAACAAATTACATAAACTACTATAAATCTAAAACAAGTAAAATATAAAGTGAAATACAAGAGATACATACAAACTTGTTGTAAATATACAACTAAAAAGTATGATGAATAGAGATTAATCAGATACGAGCTCTAGGATCCCATCACTACCACCTCTAGTCCTCCAATTTAGGAAAAATCCGCACATCATAGGATCATAAGAGAGTTGTGCCAATGGAAGGATTGGGAGGACCCTAAGGGCACATTCATTCCTCCCCATTAGCATAGGCATGTGGTGTTGATTATATTCCCTGACATCCTAAAGAAAGGGATGTTGAGAAGAAGTTAACAAAGTTTTTAGACATATTTCATATGCTCTATATAAACAGACTATTAGTGGAGGTGATGGAGTAGATATCAACAAGCGAGAAGTTTCTAAAAGACATATTCAATAAGAAGTTTAATATCAAAGACAAATATGTGGCCTTTCAAGTTTTTGGTGATGGTACATGAGCAAGTCAATGCATTGATAAAAAGGGAGCTACCACATAAGTTCATAAATCTGTGGTATTTCATTATCCCTTATTTCTATATGGAGACTTTCTACTAGAGAGGAATTATGTGACATAAGATCCAACATTAATTTTATTCTACTCTTCACTTCCAAAATTATGGGAATGGTGAACCATATGTCTAGTAACATGTTAGGGATTCGTGAATATGTACTACATAATAGGGAATAATTATAATTCTTGAAGACTTTATTGCCATGGAAATGAGGGAGGACCATGGTGCACATCTACTATTAGGTAGACCCATCCAGATGATATCCGACGTGATTGTTGAGTTTGAGAATGGTGTCTAACATTAGACACAGAGGATGGCATACTAAAGATCACTTTTCTAGAACTAGTTGCACAATCATTCAGAGATTCACCACCACTGGGAGGTGAACCAGGTTGAGCTTCACTATGTCTTGCCTAGAATGACAAACAAGGGTGCTTTTAGAATGCAACCCACAATTAGTTAATTTCCGGTACCAAGTGTTTGTTTTCAATTTTGTTTTATGTTAGAAAAAAAATAGATATAATCTAAGTGTGAGTCATGATAAAAGGTTTTAGGTTGTTGATTTACATAGTGTTATGGGATGATGAATACCAAAGGTAGCTACTTTGTATCACTCTGGTTTGGTTCCTAGTATGCATCTTCAACCTATAGAGTATGTGTTCATTCTAGTCCTATTCTAAGTCTTTTGAATACTAGGAATAGTGTTAGCAACAAGCTTCTAAAAGTATAGAATGGAATTCTATCTTGTGTCTCTATCCTTTTATCTTAGAATTTCTTTTAATGAGAGTCATTTATTATAATATGTTAATTTCTTTATGAAATTCAATCCTTAGATCATTTTCTACAAGTTAATAAATATTTCTCTGGAAAATAAATTTTATCTTATGTTTCTTATAATAGAGTATGAATATTATTAGAATTTACTTGGGGTTGTTAGTCTTCTTATGGTTGTGATGGATTTTGATGCTTCAATTAAGCTCTAGAATTTTTAAATAAAAGGAAGAGTGAGCACATTTGGTCAAACACTAGTGTGATTTTTCTTATATATTCTCGAGGATAGGTTTTAAAATTTGCATGATCCATGAATCAAATGCAAGAGAGTTTTATACTGATAAGTTAGAATGATGTCTCTTAGTTGTGGTGATAACCAAGCACCCTCATCCAATCACCCATAAATATTTAACTTGTGAATCAAACTTAGATTTCCACCTCATTTCATAATTAAGAAGGAAAAGCATTTAAATCTCTTCATTGGCATAAAATGAAAAAAAATGTTGCATTTCGCATTTAAGATCTACTTTGCATAAATTACATGTAGGTTGCATACATAACATTTGGTGTTTGTGATTGCTAATTACATGAAAACTTACATTTTTTTGGGACAAAATAAATTATAATTCACCTCTTATCTTTTACAATCCTCAAAAAAGAAATCATTTTTCTAAAAGAAGGCATAAACTTCAAGGGCATGTAGAGAGAACAAAAAAGAGAAAAAAAAGGAGAAAATTAATCAAAATCATAGAAGGGATGTACTTACATCATAAACGTTTGATTGTCAATGTGAATTTCCTAAATATGAGTGTGAAATCTATATAGGCACATTAGGAGCACCTACCAACTATGTTCTCACAATTAGGACAATGCACTCCATTTCATGCATCATTCTATCCTTACATTTTTTAAAGTAAGCATAGCCTTTATATTAAAAAGGGACATATCAATTCTATAAGAACACAAGAAAAAATTATCCAGAGGACAACAATAGCAAGAGATATGCCATACACATTTGATAGGATTTTATTAAAATGCTTCTACTTGAATTCCTACCCATCACGCTGTGCAAAGCAGCTTTTAATTGGAATCCATCCACAATCATGTGTAGCACTTGCATAAATGAAGCTCCAGCTACTAAGACAAAAAAAAACACTTGATCCATTGTAGAGATACACTATGTCCCCCTTCCACTCATGATGTTGCAAGAAAAGGCCACACACCAAACATAGGAAAGTACAACACACCAAATACAAAAAAAACACAACAAATAAAGAAGACATAACTAAATAAAGAAGACAACACACAAAATACAACACAACACAACAAAGAAATTAAAACAAACACCAGAGACACAGTCTAGTGTAGTCTGGAAAGCACAAACCACATTGATCAACTTGTACAAAAGACAATTGGTGATAGAAGAAGTTAGGGGAACATGAAGGGAAATCCCCACCACCATGACCAACCACCCATGACACTCCCCCTTCTCAAGCCTAAGATCGAGAAGCAAAAGGGACAAGTGGGGAGGAAGAAGAATTCACCACCCAATTGAATACCCTTGACAATCCCCCTACACCTGCAAGGAAACAATGTTGGAAAAGCTAAGATTAAAAGCACCACCAATTCAAAATAAGTTGAGACCTTAGGGAGACTTTCATAAACTAAGCAACAGACAAAAAATGAAATTGTTAGGAAATGAAATGGGAAGAAAGAAATGAAGGGGAAATACTAGACACGTAGTAAAGTATACACATGGGGGAGAATGACCACCAACATATTACCTTCAACTGGCAGCAAAGAGTCCAGACTAGGACCCAAGTTGTGACCATTGAATCTCCAACTTCTCATAGATGAAAAAAGACACCAGATCAGGGATCACGCTAACTATCACCAAACCAAGCAGGAGGATGGTGAATCTAGAGCGTCGAGAAAGCACCTACAGTTGGATCCCCATGTGACCAATCGAGGAAGAAATCCATGGGGACATGGATGAAGATCGTCGTCGCCAAGACCCCCTCCCCTCAAGACATGCTGGGGTGATTTGGTGGTCTCCCTGGTTGCTCTGACAAGCCTAAATTAAACCTCCAAAAAGGAGTGGATCTAGAGTAGTCAGACTCTTAAATTTATAACCCAACACTTAGGCCCCCACAACTATTATATGGGGTTTGATGTAGTAATCGGGGTTGATCCACAGGGACAAGGGTTGTAAGTGTTAAGAACATGGAACCTTGGCTCAGATACACCAAACAAAGAGTGGGATCAAAGAGGTGTTCCTTATGGAATGATTTACTTCAACCCACCAACAAGCACAAGAAATAAAACAAAATGACATATAGAACAAGATATCAAGAGGCAAAAAAAGAGTGATGAAACAAGTATGGATGGAAAACTTGGATCTGGTTTCATCAACTAAGATCTCTCACCAACATGCAATACTCACACCCATTGTATACCCCTAGCAAGATGACAAGAAGACATCATATATGTATATTCCCTCCTCTATCAAGCTTAGGATAGATCTAGATTATAAGGTTGTCTCTCTCTCTCTCGAGATGGAAAAAAAATTATCAAAAATACAGACTTATGATAATTAGCTTAAGCATTCCAACATTGTCATGCATCATGAAACTCCTTAACACTTAGATAAGATTAGCACTGCTCTTTCTAGGAACTAACAATCAAACATCACATGATGGTATCTAATCATACAAGTGAAGAAATAAGAACAAGTGTAATAGAGATAACCATTACTAGGAGCATATATATTCAAATGGATGTAAGTGTATACATCTTCGGAGATCCTTTAGTGGCTACTCCCAACCAACCTATGAGTTTATCCTCTCATGAAGGGATTTACAAATGAACATCAACATAAAGTGCTACTGAAGAGAAGGGATCAAAGAATAATATGAGAAAGGAAAACTGGGAGGTACAAGGTACACCAATTACGACCAATTGGCCACAATCGACGGTCAATGTCTCCCAACAAAGATTGATATGGTAGCATTGCAGCTCTATCCGTTTTCCTCCTTCTTTCAAAGGATATCTTTGAACATAGTGGAGCGGAGGGGGACAACAATAGACTGGTCGAACTCTCGTCCTTCGGGTCTATCAACTGATGGCAGAGTTGGTGGACGATGGTGAGCTTCTTCTCTTGCAGTGCTTCAACATCTTCCTGATGTGTGATCCCCCTCTACATTCATGGAGGTCTTCTATTTACAGGCCTAGTCTAGTGCCCTAGGCACCCTTGGGAGCAATTTACATGCACTGTAAGTTCTCCTAGCACCTAACTTGGGGCATTTTCTTACCGGTATCGAGTGACCATTCTGTTAGTTCCCCCATTAGTTGTCAGGTCACTGAGTAGCGGCTGTCTTGAACCTTCAATTGATGATGCTAGGGTGGCCAACGGTTGAGGACTTTGGCCTACTGCAGTTGCTCCACTGGGTGTTGGCATGAATGGCCATCAACTATTAAGGAATTTGTGACCATCGCTTGGTGAGTTTGTGGGACCATCTACTGATGTATCTGTGCAACCATTGCTTGATGGATCTACCAAACCATCGGATGATGAAATGGATCAACCATTGGCTTATGTATGTAGTGACATCTGATGGTCACACAATTTTACTAGTGGGTGTCAAATGAAGGTGGCGTAGCTACCCATGGAGTCCATCAACTGAGAACCAATGGTTATTCTATATTGGTTGCTTCAAGGTGTCCATCAGTTGTGAACTGATGGTGATCCTACTCCATGGTGAGATGCTCCACTTCCTTGGTCATCTATATGAAATGTTCTTGTTATCCTCAAGTGGAGGTACAAAGAGTATTTATGTGCAAAATCAAAGGAAAGAGAGTATAAATTTGCATGATGGGAGGGAATTAATGGGTACGTTAAGGCATAAAATTTTCACAAAATTGGATGTTATCAACCCCCCCCCAAAACTTAGAGCCTAGCCTATCCTCGGGCTAACAAATAGAACTAGAGATTTAAATGACTTCAAAGGGCTTTATTAAGTTATTATTTTTATGTGAAGAATGTCCTAATCTCAGCGTTAAGTTAAGACACATGTATTATTACTAGTTTTTGTCAATCTCAAGACTCTCCATCTTAGATATGGAGTCGCAATACTCATATATCTTTCTACGACCGTCATCTGCAAAAGGGTTTCTCCGTCATGACACACTGAGGATCCTTTTCCAGGCCATACTTGTACATGGTTTTGGCTGAGGTAGCTTTTACACCCAACTTTTATTTTTTGGGGGATCCTAGATATTGTGTGTTGGGTTTTAAGGGAATCAGAGAAGGAAGCGGAAATAAAAAAAATTCTTCTCCCAAACCCAGAATAAAGGAATCGTGTCAACGTCTATACAATAGGAAGGATGGTTTGTAGAGGCATACCTTGTCTCGAAGCTTGCTCGGAGACATTACCTCACGGCTTGCGTGGTATTCACCTACGGTCTTGGATGGTGTCTGTGCAGCTCCTGGTCTCACTGGGACTATCAGCTCCTGGTCTCACCGGGACTGTCAGCTCCTGGTCTCACTGGGAATGTCATAATTGACAACTATCCTCTGAGCGGCAGAAGTCTCTCGCCTCTGTAATAGTCCACACGGACCACCTGGAACTACGATCTCCTTGTCCCACAAGGAATCAGAAGGAGTCGCACCCTCCTGTCAGAGTACTAGTCACCGACACACTCTTCTGCCACCATTCGCTTTTTGTAGTTGTCTTTCCCTTGTTGTGCCTCCCTTATCGGGTAGCACTTGCTCGGGCTCTCTCGGTTACCAAAACTAGAGAGAACGACAACTTTACAGAGCAACTGGTGCACTGAGTTGTGTACCTGAGAAGCCCCCACTACCCCTATATATAGGAGGGTCATGGTATAGGGTTCTCTACCCCAGGTAATGCGGGATTAAAGTAGGAGTAGAAGGGTTCGAGATTTTCCACAAAACAACCAACTGCGCCAGCAGAACCGATCATTTCAAGCATGAAATGGTCGATTGGGGAGTTGAGTCGATCGATTCACACCTGAATCGATCGTTTGGGACCCCTGAGCCAATCGGTTCATCCCATGAGCCGATCGGTTAGTGGTCCTGGTCCAACTCAAATTGACTCTTGTATTTGTTTACGATTAATCAAATATTAATCCTTTTTCAAATCGAATTTGTACAAGTGAAACAAATTGTATTTGCAAAATAGTCTTTTCACTTTTCAAATGATATCGGTTAGACCATTTGAGCTGATCGGTTGAACCCTTAAACTGGTCATCTCAGCTTGTCTTGAGCCGATCGGTTCATCACATGAGTTGATTGGTTGGAAGTGCAGACTGTGCAAAATTAGTCTCTGTGCAAAATCAGTCAATTGCAGTTTCAATCAATCTCATACTCCAATCGATCGGTACAACACCTTGAACACTATGATATTGAGCTATCAATTGATTGAGTGTTTAATTGAACTACTAAACTCCTTTAGTAATCAATCTAAACATTGTTTGTGGATAAACTCCTCTTCCAATTTAAATTCTAAGTGTGTGACCCTACAGGTCCATTTCACGTTGGCAGTGAAAGTCCATAACACTTATGACTTCACAAGAAAAGAGCGGTGCCTAGTCGCACATCAGTGCTACCCAAGTGAAAAGGAAAGTTGGAGAACAACTTTCAATCCTACAATCCGTGAATGGTGTTACAATGAATGTATAATTCCTTTGTCACTGATATCCCGAATGAACTCAATGCATGGAACAGTCATCCTTTCAACGTTCATTCACTTTCTTGGTCTCAGAGTAGATTGGAGGAGATATGTATGACATCAATATCTCATACTGATTCACACATGTGTGTGCACACCTATCTCAATCCTACTCATCAAGTGGCCATGGATATCAAACTCCCTCAGGAGGGACAAATCCCATATCTATCACTCACCCCTCAAAAGCCCCATTTGTCAAAACCACCCAATCATCACCTTTATAACAACCCATGTTTCAGGACTGCATTTGATGATGTCAAAGTGTACCCGAAGACATGTGTTGAGTGTAGTGATTTCATGTCAAAGAATCACACTCACCACCATCATTGTAAGAACTGACTGTGACTACCATGTCATGGTTCCATGTGTCAAACTCACGATGGGTCTCTCTGGTAAACTTGTTCTCTAACAAGTACCTATGTGTTTGGTTTGATATCTCCATATCATGACTAATGAGATTCTATCATCAACCAACACCACAATCTAGTCTTGTGTGTCATTGATGTCTATCTACCTTCCACAATGACATTCGACTAGGGACATAATGATAATGTACAAACTCTTAGCATTTGTATGATCTCATCATTCAGGTCCTCAACTTGAAAGCATACGTCATTGAGTACTATCATTCTCTAGATATTCAATATGTTCTATCATTATCTCATATGACTGAACCAGAAAGAATTGGAAGCTTGCCATTGATCTTTATCAAATCAATCTTAATGTATCCCACCAATCATCCCATGATTGGCTCTCAAGGCATACATACCAACAGACTCCCACTTGCACTGCGAGCCAATCACCATTGAATCATATTCATAGTGATCTTTAAACATGTCCCACATGTTACTATGCTCTAGTGCTAACATAGTGAGTTATGGAAACACCTTGCCAAATCAGTATTAATTGCATGTCTCTCATCTCTTCACTGTACGTCACATGTATGAGATGGAGTTGATGTAATTTGTGATCTAGTATTCCTTTCCTAACCTTGAGCCAAATTGCATGACCAAGCACTCTTAATTTGTCATCAATGGCCGAAATAGTTACAAGTTCATCTCATGAACTTCCAGATCCATATAGTATCCAATAATGTTCTCTAAAACACGGATACTCAGCATTTCCTTTTAAAATAGCTTTATTGGAATGTTTCCATTCACTTTTATATATCCCACATATATTTTACAATCAATTTTCCGTCTTTTCTGAAAGTTCGCATCAGTGTAACTCTTTACAGTGAACCCTTCCTTATTTCCATAGAACTAGTACTTCTCAAGTACTTATTAAGTTCTTATGGTATTCCAGTAACCCTTACTGGAACTAGACAGACATCCATTCGTCATGTCCCACATACGAGTTATCAGGATGAGCATATCATATTGTCATGACCTACATACAAGATGATAAATGCATTTTATTCTTGCTATGTCCATACATGCAAGATATTGGGATGATTACATACATGATAGATCCATATATATTCTTAGTGTTCCCATTCTTCATAAGAATTAGACACTTGGCCTTGGGATACTAATTCCATGTAACATGGACAAGTTCTCTCCCACTGAATCTATGCACACTGAACCCTTCAGTATAGATTGCCAATGTATGCTCTCTCATTTCAGGTCAAGAGGTTTTTGAGAACTATCTCTATAGATCTCTATTCCTATCACATAGGAAATATCTCTATCTTCCTTAAAGATAATTTCCACTTTTGATTTCATTATAGAACATTTCCATTTCACATCTACATGTGGAATGTGAATACGCTCCCACTAAATCACAGATCCCTACTTTATCTTTGACATATCAGTCAAACCCTTTGACTATATCATCAAAGTGAAGATCCAGCTCTGAGTTGCTTGTACTCAATCAATCATATTGATTAGTCCATTGCAACTTATAGACTTTATTTGCATTAATGGATTCATAAACCGTGTAGGTTATGTCACGTACACATCCTTGTTTTATTCCTCATAGGAATGCAATTTTAGTATTCGTATGCCAAATCTTTTAGTCATTAAGTTGCAATTAACAAGCATCATCCTTCTCAAAATGGTATCCATGTGTCTTAACACTTAGGACTCATTTTCACTTATGGATTTCATCCTAATGGGTGCTACCATCAAGGTCATACCTTATGGTTCACATAGAAGTCATTTAGGATGTAATGGCCATAAACCATAACTCAAAATCCGGTTCCTCATATTCATCTAGATAGTTGATTCATCGCATGACCAAATCATCACATAGATAATCGAGGTGTATCTGTCAAGGATATAAGAACTCACAACTCTTTGTGATTCTTAATGTCCTTTATTAGTGAGGGGTATTCTTTATTTAAGAAGAACTTAGTTATTTGATAATCATCCTCTAACTCCTTAGAGTATGACTCTTTTTGATTTAGACATCACCATGCCTTAATCACTAGCTTACTATGATACACTATCATAATGACTCACAAGGTTCTCAAACATTTGGTTCAAGTATTTTATTCATTGATCTCATCAAGAATCAACACTTTACCAAACTCATACTTCATCTATGATATTCTTGAACACTTCAAGATATTCATATTGGTATTTCTCTAAACACCATTTGAAGTACCAACATTAACTCCAATAGGTATGTAAATACATCACATGTATTATACCTAATAGGATAATCATTCTTCCACTACCATTAGTGAAGATTGATTAATCATGTCTAAGAGATTCATGTCTCTTACTGGTTCTCTAACCAAAAGAGTCTAGCTTATCCATCATATGGAAACTAGAAATGAACTTCTCATGATTTATGCTAATTTGATTGTTTGAGTTATCAATAACCTTTAGGTATCATTTTATCTTATGCATACCAAGTACCACAAGATAAACAAGGCATTGCCATAAAGATCATATCTTTGAGATCAACTTTATTAATTGCTATCATTGTCATATAATATGCAAAAATAATATGTTTCTATCCATTGGCAAATATGAAATAGCATTTCATAACTCTATTACATGCCTTCAAGGCTGAAAATAAACTAAAGTACTCCTATATATGGTGGCAACACTTGCCCCATTCATTGAGTGCTTTACATTTTATATCTTGGTATCATATACCTCAAAAAAAATGTTACAAGTTTATTTCATGACACCTTTAGGTGGAGACGTCTGTTGCCTCCTTCTTCTTTAGTTCTTCGAGATAGAGTGGACAATTCCTTTTCCAATGTTCTGGCTTTTGACAATGGTGGCAATTGCCTCTCTTGGTCACACCTCCTTTGGCCTTGATATCTGAAGACGCCTTGGGTTGCTGGCTAGCATCAGAACCCTTCTTAGCTTTGCCCTTTCCCTTGCGCTTGGACTTGCCTTTCTTGCTTTTGATCATCATCATAGACTTAGGCTTGTCCTTCTTCATATGTGTCTCGGCTGTCCTCAACATGCCCAACAACTCTGTCAACGGCTTGTCAAAGTTGTTCATGTTGAGGTTCATCACAAACTGACTGTATGATTCTGGCAACAATTGCAGTATCATGTTAGTAGCAAACTCTTGGCTCAGTGGAAATCCATGTCTCGTCAGGTTCTCCACATACCCAATCATCTTGAGTGTGTGAGGACCAACTAGATCCCCTTCTATCATGACACACTTGAACAGTGCCCTGGAGACATCATATCTCTCTTTCCGTGCTTGATCTTCATACATGTTCTTGAGATGCTGAATCATCTCAATGACATCCATGTTTTCATGTTGTCTCTACAACTCGTGGTTCATGGATCACAACATCAAGCACTTTGCATCAATGGCATCATTAGAATGCTTCTTATAAGCATCCCTTTCTACCTTTGGTGCGGTAGGAGCAGGTTCCTCTGTAACTGGAGTATCTAGGACATAGAGCTTTCGCTCTTTAGTGAGAACAATTCTCAATGTCCTAAACCAGTCGTGGAAGTTTGTCCCATTCAGCTTGTCCTTTTCAAGGATGGATCGCAACGATAAGTGATTGTTGTTTGTTGTCATTTGTGCTACAAAAGGAAAAATATGCAATTTAGTCCAAAACTCAATTTTGACTTATTTGATTGATTTGAAAGGTTGACGATATAATTAGGACTTTAATTAATTATCGCTCCCACAATTTTGTTCAAATTGATAGCCCTCACCATAAATTCGGAAGATTGCATCGTACAATCTTCTAGTGGGTCAATATCCTAAAATCTTCTGAGTCATGGACCAGCTAGGGCTGTCACCCACAACTTAGATCTTCCATGTAGGCAACTCTTGCCAATTGCATCATATGCAACTCTTGAAAGATGTCATATGCAACTCCTTGCCATGATCACCTCCATGCCTCAAGGTGCTAGATCCTATCTAGGTCACCTTCTTAAGTCTGACCCAAGCCAACACGATGAATATGCACCCTGCTAGGGTAGACCCACATATCCATCCTTCACGCTTCCATGAGATAGACAGTGCACCACGCTAGGGCGTGCCCATACTTGGCCGATCAAGATTTTCACGTGAGTCGCATTTGGAAGGCATCTAAAACTTTAATATTAAATGAGGGATTTTGTTTTTATAGGTACATATACATATCCAATCACCACAATATATAGTACGTATCATATACATGCTATATCCCACAGAAAACATGTGAAATGATTAAAGCGATGATTATGGCCATCCTAATGTGATTCCTCGAGCCAAGAGGAATTAAGGTCATCTAGGTCTACATCACATGCAACCTGTCCATGATGAAGTGCTACAGCCATCCGAGTTTATCAACTCATCACATGAATGACCTACTCACCCTGGCTGGTCGTCTGGGTGCCACCAACTGATCAGTTGGCTCCTCCAACCAATCTATTCGTCTGGTCATCGTGCATCTCTTCATGGCCGCCACCTGATCATCTCGCTCCTCGAGCCGGTTGTCTGGATCGCCAACTGATCGGTTCATGCCTTGAACTGATCGTCTCAGTTGCGTCAAGTTGTCCTCCGTTCTTTGACATAATAGGAAATAAAAGCTATATCCTATTTACATTTGAATTGGGAAACCTCGAGTTACATTCGGGGGGAGAAAAGATAGGAAAGAAATCTCGAGTTATCTCGAGTTACATTAGGAATAAGGAGGTGGGGAATCGGTGCGCAAACTGAGATGCAAGCAACCACATACAACCAATCACACAAACATAGGATTTATTGGCCATAACCACGCTATACATCCACCACAAAACACGTTTAAGGGTGACGTGTATCTATTGCATTCATATTGCATATCATATATGTATATTGGGATTTGTGGATTTAGGATTGGAAATGCACAAAGATAATTTTATTCGCATCGTATGCAATAAATAAAAGTGACAAACCAAAATTGATCATATCGATAATCCTAAAGTATAGAGCAGTTGACGTGGCTCTGATACCACTATTGCATTTTAGGGGAATCAGAGAAGGTAGCGGAAACAAAAAAATGTCTTCTCCCAAACCTAGAATAAAGGAATCGCGTCAACGTCTATACAATAGGAAGGATAGTTTGTAGAGGCGTACCTTGTCCTGAGGCTTGCTCGGCGACGTTACCTTGCATCTTGCATAGTCTTCACCTCCGGTCTTGGACAGTGTCTGTGTAGCTCCTGGTCTCACCGAGACTGTCAGCTCCTGGTCTCACCAGGACTGTCGGGATTGACAGCTATCCTCCAAGCGGTAGAAGTCTCCCGCCTCTGTAGTAGTCCACATGGACCACCTGGAACTCCGATCTTCTTGTCCCAAAAGGAATCAGAAGGAGTCACACCCTCCTGTCAGCGTACTAGTCACCGACACATTCTCCTACCACCAGTCACTTTCTACAGTTGTCTTTCCCTTGTTGTGCCTCCCTTATCGGGTAGCACTTGCTCGGGCTCTCTCGGTTACCAAAACTAGAGAGAACGACAACTTTACAAAGCAACTGGTGCATTGAGTTGTGTACCTGAGAAGCCCCCACTACCCCTATATATAGGAGGGTCATGGGACAGGATTCTCTACCCCAGGAAATGCGGGATTAAAGCAGGAGTAGAAGGGTTCGAGATTTTCCACAAAACAGCCAACTACGCCAGCTGAACCGATCGTTTCAAGCATGAAACAGTCAGTTGGGGAGTTGATCCGATCAGTTCACACCTAAACCTATCGTTTGGGACCCCTGAGACGATTGGTTCATCCCATGAGATGAACGGTGCGTGGTCCTGGTCCAACTCAAATTGACTTTCATATTTGTTTCCGATTAATCAAATATTAATCCTTGTTCAAATCAAATTTGTACCGGTGAAACAAATTGTATTTGCAAAATAGTCTTTTCACTTTCCAAACAATCTCAGTTAGACTAGTTGAGTCGATTGGTTCAACCCTTGAACCAGTCATCTCAGCCTGTCTTGAGCCGATTGGTCCATCACATGAGCCGATTGGTTGGAAGTGCAGACTGTGCAAAATCAGTCAATTGCAGTTTCAATCAATCTGATACTCCAATCAATTGGTCCAACACCTTGAACACTATGTGTCACAGAGCTGGAATCCCAGTCCCATGAACCAAACGTATACCAAAGGCGAAATGCGGAAGCGTAAAGCTTAGCACACATGAACAGATAACAAGATACAAGCACCAACATAATCTCAACATTCAACAAGATATATTAAGTAACATTATCATATTACATGATATGAATTACATATTCAAGAGTCACTTTGTACAAGTCTGCTCATGTATACTATATCTGGATCTTACAACAAGTACACCTAGCATAGCTCACCAAGCCCATCAACCTTCTAGCCATCTCTGAACCTAAAAACAACATACGGAAAATTGGGTCAACACACGAGGTGTTGAGTATGGGCTGAAAGATACACATATATATAAGCTTTGCATAATTTTGAAAAGATTTCAAGATTAAACGAACAAGAATAAACATGTTAATTATTTAACAAATGTGAAACCATATTTTATGTCTTTTCACTCCATTATACCAACAATATCAAACATGTTTAAGGCCTTTGACCATCTTCCCGTCGGAAGGGTCCGTAAGGGTGCTCAAGCTTAGCTAACCCTTTTATACGAGAGGGACCTCAAGGTCGTAACCAAGAGCCCTTTATCAATAATATTATAATGGAGTTCCATATATATATATATATGTGTTCAAGTTATAAAACTGACGAGGCAAACATCGAGTAACACATATCAATACTACATGGCAATATTTGAGAAAATAGACAAACAAGCATACAATATATGTCTTTTCAAGCAAGAAAGCGGTAGTCATATAACTAGATAAGGCCCATACCTGATTCAGAGATTCATAACCTAACATATCCTTCACCATCTAGCCACATGCCAAACCTGATTAACAACAAGATTACATATACACATTAGATTCTCATCATTAACCCTAATTAGATGCATTTTAGTGTTTTGGCCAAGATGGCTTCCAAGTTGCTTATTAGTCCATTTGATGATCTCATATTGATTTAGGGTCCATCATAAGAGTGTAGTTAAAGTTCCATGTCATTATTACGTTCCATGCTCTTTCTATGATCATATATCAAGGTTTAAGGCATTTACATGCATTCTAGGGTCAAAAGACTCACAATAGAGAAACTAAGGTCTCAGATCATCAAGACATGAGATTCAGACAAGATGCAAGATTATCTCAGCAAGATATAGATACATGAATCGTATTCGAGAAATATAGCAACTTTGATCAAGATCATACATTAAAGTCCAAAGCCAAGTCACATAGTGTAAATGGGAGTAAATCTTAAGCAATAGGGGTGATAAGGACCCTCATATAGATCAAATATGTACTAAAGATTCTGATTTCACGATTAGAAAGATAGATGATCATTAAAGATTCAAGTTTTATCACTTAGGTGCATTTAATGAACTCAACATGGATAAAGCTATCATTTTCAAGAAATCAGGGGAGTAAAAATTAGAATTAGGACCTAGAACCATTCCCAAATGGTAGGTCTCGTCGAGCTGATCAATTTTATATGTTTATTTGTCTAATTTGACCAAGGGATTTGGGAGATATCAATTTTTGAAGATAATAAATCAAACTATAGAGAAAACCAGAAGCATACCCTTAATTATATCCCTTGGGACACAGATCCTTGGATCGGGGATCTACGGCCCAGGTGGCACACACGATCCTGGTCGCCCATCACCGCACCACCACTGGTCTGGGCTGCTTCTGACCGCTCTTCTTTTCTCCAGTAGCGATCACTTCCGGCTTCTCACCGCATGGAGACGCCTCCAACCGCAGTTGGGAGGTCAGGACTCCATGCTAACCGCCGCCCCGGTGGCCCACGATCCCACTTCACGTAATCCCTGTTCTGCCCGCAGGAACAGAGGATGTACAGGGGAAGCTCGCCCCCATCACTTGCCGGCGGCGGCCATCCCAGGAGTTTTAGGTCCAGGGAGCGCCGTCGGCGATCCTGCTGCTCCCGGAGCCCATCGCAAACCTCCATTGCTGAGGTGGTGACGAGTGGTGAAGGCATGAGGGGCTTGTGTGGGCACTGGTATTCGAAGGAACAGGTAGACGAAGGCAGAGCAAGGAAGAACAAGAGAAGAAGAAGAAAAGTGGCTGGAGCAAGGCGGCGACTGGAGATGTCTAGGGCAAAAGCAAAAAGAGGTAGACAAGGGGGTTATAAAGGAACTTGAGACTTAGGGTTTATATGGGGGGTAGAGTTTCACCCGCCGCCTCCATCTCCCAGTTTGGAAGGGACGATGGTGAGCAGTTACTACTCTTCACTACTTTCTCGATCAGGAGAGGGGAGAGCCAATCCATCCTGCTGGTTGTGCTATGGCTGGGCGGATGGGCCCATAGGTGGGCCGGCCCAAGAGTAAATCAACAAGAAGAAGAACAAAAAAGGCATAAGATCATGTCATCTTCCAACAGCCATAACTTGGGCTATAAATGCCCGATTGATGCGATTTTTGTGCCACTGGATTCGTTATTGAAAAATCTACATCATGATATATAATAGGAATCCAAAACAATAAAGTAATGAGGTACAATATTAGATTTAATAAGGTGACATGGTATAGCATGCTACATAGTCGAATTTCTCAAAATAGGGCAACATATCATCAAATTCGTCATCAAGGTGATCAAATTGGGTCTTCATCACACTCTAGTATTGGGATTGAACTCATATTGAGTGATGTGAGCCACTAATAGAGAAATAAAAAGTATAGTAAAGGAGAGAGAAAAATCGACGTTGTCACATCCTTCCCTCCTTACAAGGAATTTCGTCCCCGAAATTCAACCAAGATCATAGTTAAGGTCAAAACCAATATCCATATAGTCTAGGTATCCAACCATGGTTATCAAGGCATTTTGCATGATGGAAGCACACTAGGTTATCCTCATCAAGGGTGTACTCATCTCGATTATATACATATTACTTATTGATCCATCATAATGTGACGTCATCATGGAATTAGGGTTCACCCATCCTTTAGTATCCCTACATTAGGGTTTTACTCAAATCTTCATACGAGAATAGGGTGTATTATCAAAATCTATGGTTATGAATTTTTCAAACGAACATGTTCATGGTCAAGACTTTCAAACGAGACTATCATCGGGTGCGTATCTCATCTTTACTCTAGATTTCAAGCATGTTTTTGCTTCCCCCAAAATTTCTACCAATTCTAATCAATTAGGTCCATTATCTTTCATTTCAAAATTAAATTAAACATTTTATTCATCATGTTTATTTGAAATATAACCCCAGGAGCATTGACATATTCAATTAACCATGTTACCCCTGATTGTTCAAGCTAAGATCTTCTGACATCATCATATCTAGATCATGATTTCAAAACTACATCTTCATGTATGGTTTGATCTCATACTAGGTCTAGCTTAGGAGTTTGACTTATAGGGCATATATCGAGTTTTAAACATAAGTGACATTATTTCATGCAACAAGCATCCTATGAGGAACAACATTATCATTAATGTCAAGATTTTGTAACTTTCTCTCTTGTATCTAGAAAAAGCTTCAAGCCACTGAAGCTAAGACATGTTAACCACAACCTTCTACTTGTAAAAAAGATTTCTACCCATTTTTTTTTGTAAAACAAGGATAACCTCTAGATTCCTTTATATATCACTGCTAACCCGAGTACGAGGCTCATCATGCATATCACACATCATATACATCATCTAAGGGTCTTGGGACATCTCCCTCACCTATGTATATATCAAACATCAAATATTCAATTGCCTCTTTCTCTAGGGTTAGATATTTTCATATGATATCTAGGGTTCAACATTTTCAAGGAAACCGTCCACTAGGTCACTCAACTCATATACTTAGAAGTATTCTAGCTAGGGACTCATCATCAAGTATTTCATCATTCATATTATTCAACATTTCAAATATTTTGGAGTTTAGGTACTCTAACCTTTTCGCGATACGGGTCAACTCATATCAACATGTCATCCTATTCATATGTCCCATGCTAGAGGTCTTCCTTGTTAAAGAGATTGAGGCCCGTGTTGGTCTCGAACCATATATATCACATATCAAATCCCAGCACATACAAAACTAGGTACCAGCAAGCATGACAACCCACTAGCTATGTTTAGTACATCAACCAATCCATATGTATCACACAAGGTGCTAGGTTTAGATAGGGTTGCATGGTCCAACTCATTCCATATCATCAACCTATGTGAATTCCTCAAAACTTGGGTCTTATCAATATCAACATCATCATCAACATCAACATCAATATCAACATTGAGATCAACATTAACATTATTATCATTATCATCACTATCATCACTATCTTAGGTTATCTATGCTACTCACTAGCCTAACCTTTATCATGGCTCTATACAACTCTAAAGACTATCACTATCATTAAAACTCTCTCATCTAGACTTGATGTTACATCTCTTTCTCCTAGGTTGCATGGAAACTCACTACCTTTCTGCGTGTGGTAACATTTTTCATATGTACATATAATAATACTTGAAATATGTTTTCTCCAACATTTAAACAGGCGACCAAAACCACCATACTCCATTTCGAATAAAACCAAAACCAAAACGAGTTACCACACTCATTAGGCAGTCTAGTATCATGACACCTAGAGAACTAGCAAGAACATGGTGCACACTTGTGTAGACATCCTAAGCACATGTCGCGAATCATGTCTAGGGAGGTAACTTACACAAGTCTACACCTAGTTCTAGAACATCTAGGTTCTAACCTAGAGGCTACGTCAAACTAGTCCACAAGGATATTATTAAGTTTCTAGGGTTGAGATGTAAGGTGAGTTTAGTTTTTGTTTCATATGAGCAATGTTTGGTGTAGTTATTGTTCATGCTCTGATACCATATGTCACGGAGCTGGAATCCCAGTCCCATGAACCAAACGTATACCAAAGGCGAAATGCGGAAGCGTAAAGCTTAGCACACATGAACAGATAACAAGATACAAGCACCAACATAATCTCAACATTCAACAAGATATATTAAGTAACATTATCATATTACATGATATGAATTACATATTCAAGAGTCACTTTGTACAAGTCTGCTCATGTATACTATATCTGGATCTTACAACAAGTACACATAGCATAGCTCACCAAGCCCATCAACCTTCTAGCCATCTCTGAACCTAAAAACAACATACAGAAAATTGGGTCAACACACGAGGTGTTGAGTATGGGCTGAAAGATACACATATATATAAGCTTTGCATAATTTTGAAAAGATTTCAAGATTAAACGAACAAGAATAAACATGTTAATTATTTAACAAATGTGAAACCATATTTTATGTCTTTTCACTCCATTATACCAACAATATCAAACATGTTTAAGGCCTTTGACCATCTTCCCGTCGGAAGGGTCCGTAAGGGTGCTCAAGCTTAGCTAACCCTTTTATACGAGAGGGACCTCAAGGTCGTAACCAAGAGCCCTTTATCAACAATATTATAATGGAGTTCCATATAAATATGTGTTCAAGTTATAAAACTGACGAGGCAAACATCGAGTAACACATATCAATACTACATGGCAATATTTGAGAAAATAGACAAACAAGCATACAATATATGTCTTTTCAAGCAAGAAAGCAGAGTCATATAACTAGATAAGGCCCATACCTGATTCAGAGATTCATAACCTAACATATCCTTCACCATCTAGCCACATGCCAAACCTGATTAACAACAAGATTACATATACACATTAGATTCTCATCATTAATCCTAATTAGATGCATTTTAGTGTTTTGGCCAAGATGGGTTCCAAGTTGCTTATTTGTCCATTTGATGATCTCATATTGATTTAGGGTCCATCATAAGAGTGTGGTTCAAGTTCCATGTCATGATTACGTACCATGCTCTTTCTATGATCATATATCAAGGTTTAAGGCATTTACATGCATTCTAGGGTCAAAAGACTCACAATAGAGAAACTAAGGTCTCAGATCATAAAGACATGAGATTCAGACAAGATGCAAGATTAGCTCAGCAAGATATAGATACATGAATCGTATTCGAGAAATATAGCAACTTTGATCAAGATCATACATTAAAGTCCAAAGCCAAGTCACATAGTGCAAATGGGAGTAACTCTTAAGCAATAGGGGTGATAAGGACCCTCATATAGATCAAATATGTACTAAAGATTCTGATTTCACGATTAGGAAGATAGATGATCATTAAAGATTCAAGTTTTATCACTTAGGTGCATTTAATGAACTCATCATGGATAAAGCTATCATTTTCAAGAAATCAGGGGAGTAAAAATTATAATTAGGACCTAGAACCATTCCCAAATGGTAGGTCTCGTCGAGCTAATCAATTTGATATATTTATTTGTCTAATTTGACCAAGGGATTTGGGAGATATCAATTTTTGAAGATAATAAATCAAACTATAGAGAAAACCAGAAGCATACCCTTGATTATATCCCTTGGGACACAGATCCTTGGATCGGGGATCTACGGCCCAGGTGGCGCACACGATCCTGGTCGCCCATCACCGCACCACCACTGGTCTGGGCTGCTTCTGACCGCTCTTCTTTGCTCCAGTAGCGATCGCTTCCGGCTTCTCACCGCATGGAGACGCCTCCAACCGCAGTTGGGAGGTCAGGACTCCATGCTAACCGCCGCCCCGGTGGCCCACGATCCCACTTCACGTAATCCCTATTCTGGCTGCGGGAACAGAGGATGAACAGGGGAAGCTCACCCCCATCACTTGCCGGTGGCGGCCATCCCAGGAGTTTCAGGTCCAGGGAGCGCCGTCGGCGATCCTGCTGCTCCCGGAGCCCATCGCAAACCTCCATTGCTGAGGTGGTGACGAGTGGTAAAGGCATGAGGGGATTGTGTGGGCAATGGTATTCGAAGGAACAGGTAGACGAAGGCAGAGCAAGGAAGAACGAGAGAAGAAAAAGAAAAGTGGCTGGAGCAAGGCGGCGACTGGAGATGGCTAGGGCAAAAGCAAAAAGAGGTAGACAAGGGGGTTATAAAGGAACTTGAGACTTAGGGTTTATATGGGGGGGGGGGTAGAGTTTCACCCGCCGCCTCCATCTCCCAGTTTGGAAGGGACGATGGTGAGCAGTTACTACTCTTCACTACTTTCTCGATCGGGAGAGGGGAGAGCCAATCCATCCTGCTGGTTGTGCTATGGCTGGGCGGATGGGCCCATAGGTGGGTCGGCCCAAGAGTAAATCAACAAGAAGAAGAACCAAAAAAGGCATAAGATCATGTCATCTTCCAACAGCCATAACTTGGGCTATAAATGTCCGATTGATGCGATTTTTGTGCCACTGGATTCGTTATTGAAAAATCTACATCATGATATATAATAGGAATCCAAAACAACAAAGTAATGAGGTACAATATTAGATTTAAGAAGGTGACATGGTATAGCATGCTACATAGTCGAATTTCTCAAAATAGGGCAACATATCATCAAATTCGTCATCAAGGTGATCAAATTGGGTCTTCATCACACTCTAGTATTGGGATTGAACTCATATTGAGTGATGTGAGCCACTAATAGAGAAATAAAAAGTATAGTAAAGGAGAGAGAAAAATCGACGTTGTCACACTATGATACTGAGCTATCAATTGATTGAGGATTTAATTGAACTACTAAACTTATTTAGTAATCAATCTAAACATTTTTTGTGGATAAACTCCTCTTCCAGGTTAAATCCTATGCGTGTGACCCTATAGGTCCATTTCACGTTGGCAGTGAAAGTCCATAACACTTATGACTTCACAAGCAAAGAGCGGTGCCTAGTCGCACATCAGTGCTACCCAAGTGAAAAGGAAAGTTGGAGAACAACTTTCAATCCTACAATCTGTGAATGGTGTTACAATGAATGTATAATTCCTTTGTCACTAATATCCCGAATGAACTCAAGGCATGGAACAATCATCCTTTCAACATTCATTCACTTTCTTGATCTCAGAGTAGATTGGAGGATATATGTATGACATCAATATCTCATACTGATTCACACATGCATGTGCACGCCTATCTCAATCCTACTCATCAAGTGGCCATGGATATCAAACTCCCTCAGGAGGGACAAATCCCATATCTATCACTCACCCCTCAAAAGCCCCATGTGTCAAAGCCACCCAATCATCACCTTTATAACAACCCATGTTTCAGGACTACGTTTGATGATGTCAAAGTGTACCCAACGACATGTGTTGAGTGTAGTAATTTTAGGTCAAAGAATCACACTCACCACCATCACTGTGAGAACTGACTGTGACTACCATGTCATGGTTCCATGTGTCAAACTCACGGTGGGTCTCTCCGGTAAACTTGTTCTCTAACAAGTACCTATATGTTTGGTTTGATATCTCCATATCATGACTAATGAGATTTCATCGTTCAGGTCCTCAACCTGAAAGCATACGTCATTGAGTACTGTCATTCTCAAGACATTCAATTTTTTCTATCATTATCTCATATGACTGAACCAGAAAGAATTGGAAGCTTGCCTTTGATCTTTATCAAATCAATCTTAATGTATCCCACCAATCATCCCATGATTGTCTCTCAGGGCATACGTACCAACACTATGTTGGGTAAGTTAAGGTTATAGTTTTTCCTACCTCTCTTAGGCTTCTCAACCATGTTTACTGTTGTAAAGACAGTGTTAGTCAATTGGGCCATGATGTAGTGTCAGGTGGTTTGGTGAGGTTTCCCTTAAAAGGAAGGTGTGTAAAAGTTTTGTCTTCCAATCTCAACTATCGGGCATGACATATCTGCATTCTTGAGTGTAACAATACCCCAACTAGATGAAGATCTTCAACATCTTACTAGGCACAACTCTCATGATTTTATTCCACTCGGCTTTTATTCTTTCTTACAGGCTTGAGGATGATAGGATTTCAAGGAGTATTTGGGCCGCCAAGCCTCTTTAGATCCCAAAGCAGGGATTTTTGTACTAGGAAGGGGTAGATGTTTCCTCCTTACCAAGGTTATGTACTTTCCTACTTGTACTTGAGAACATGGTGATCAACCAAGAGCATATTAAACTGAATCCTCCTTACTTCATGGGTTCATCTTGGGGGACAAGCATTCTTAAGCATTCTACATTATCTTGAATTAAGGCTAACGTTAAAACCTTGTCACAGTCAAATTTTTATGTGGATTAAATAGCCCAAATCTATCATTTCTTGAAATAATTACGCTAAGTATTAGCCTGAAGACAAGTAAGCCTAAGAGTGGGAGTTATGACTACATTTAGGAAAATTGGATCCAAAATTTTCCTTTTTAGCCTTCTTATGCATCAACAAATTTCTTCAAGGGGATAAGAATATATGCATGTGCAAAAATTTAGTCAAAATTGGCCATTTTGGTTGTTCAATTTTTTTTGCCATAAAGGGGTAGGAAAGATAAAGCAGTGCGAGAAAAAGTGAAATGTGATTGAAATGTTTAGTGTAAAGACATATCACATTCCCTTATTCAGAACCCCCTCCCAACTTATCATTCACACTATCCTTAGGGTATCAGAGGATGAGGTTGATATAAAACATGCAATTTAGAGATGATCTTGTGAGATTGACTATTCTGAAGTTAAGATCTTCATTATATATTGCCCTCGAAGATGGTGGTAGTAGTCTTCTTGGTAGTATTCCACCTTTTGGTCTGAGTGGGTAGCATCTACATCATGAAGAGTAAATAGAAACCATAGTCATTCAAGAGAGGTTCTTTGTATGGACACATGTGATATGATTGTAGCTTCTTAAACTGTAAATCATCTGGTGTGCTTCGGTCATATGCTCGTATCAGCTCCACAATCTTTGTGGCCACCTGGAAACTTTTTATTCAATAACGTTGTTAGTTATTTTATGATATTTTGTGTGTTTGTTGTTGAACATGCCATCTGAACTGATGTAGAAAATGTTGTTCTATTCAGAGTATCGACCAACAAAAGTGCCCAATGACCATCATGTAGAACTGGCACAAATATCCACCTTGGGACATTATATTCAGGTGGTCAATTAGTCAATGCCGCTCACCACACTCCTTCGATATAACATCCCCCACTATATCATAGAACTCCATGTACACATTGGGGAGTTCATCATGTAGAAGTAGCTAACATGCAGCCATGAATTCACAATCATGTAGCCTCATGTTGTTAAGATATCATGGATGTCAAGAAATAGTATCTGGACATTTTCTCTCTCAACAATTATTACAAAATCATCCTCTCATGGGTGTAATTCATTAAGGATGAAGGTAACTTCTTCTACTGATGGCCCATAACATGCCATTTTGTCAATTTTTTTGAAAGTGGGCATAATTATGTCTGTCAATTTCAGTCCTTCCTTGGGCCGATATCAGTTGCATCTTCCTTAGTGTGTTTAATTGCCTCTTTATCAGATTGTGTGTCTAGAGTAGTGGTTTCCTCCTTAGTGATCATTGTGTCAGATGGGATAGGGGAATCCTTTGATGTTGGTGCTTCAACATCTTGTGTTGGCATTTGTTTTTCAGGCACAAGGACAATTGGTGAGATTTCACCGTCGAGAGGGGCAGCAACTATAGTTGTTGCTTGTTCAAAAAAGGTAGGTGGTGGGGAAGTGGGTGGGACTACCAGGTCGGTCGTTCTTTCTTCATATGTTGGGTTTCTATTTTTTTTAGTTTTCTCAGCTGATGTCTCCAAGGGTTTTTACATGTAAGGGAATCAGTGAATACATCCTCCTTGGTACATCAGTCATCTGTGCGTCGTAGAAGATGTAGGGAAATTGGGCTGACAAATAAGGCTGTGGAAGAAAAATTAAAGCTTGATTCCCCTGGAAAGTAAGATTCTATCAACAACAATGTATCTAGGAAGGAAGGTTTGTAAGGTTAGACTTGGTCCTACAGCAAGTATAGAGACATTACCCTTGCAGCAGTATGCTTCTCCTTCAGGCAGATACACACTCCTTTAGTAGTAGAAGCATTCAAATAGTCATCTTCACTGTCCTCCTGGTGTAGTAGCACGGACTACGATTGGTGATGTCCTCCAAGCGGTAGACAATATCCTCCCACCTCTAGAGTAGTCCACATGGACCACTGGGAACTCCATTACCAAAGCCAATGGGAAGGAGTTGTCCCCTTCTGTTGATGTACAAGTCACCGACATGCTCTTTGAAAATTGTTCTCAGTTGTTCTCTCCCTCGCTATCCCTCCCTTTAATGGGTAGGACTTGCTCAGACTCACTATTGGTTAACACAACCAGAGAGGATAAAAATTCTTAGAGTAATGAATTCTCAATTGTGTGTGTTGGGAAGCTCCCAATACCCCTCTATTTCTAATAGAGTCTAGGCTCAGGGTTCCCAGTCTGTGTGGGAGTAGAATGGTCTGGATTCATGAATTTTCTAGAACCTATGAATGATGAACTGGTTAGTTCACATACCCAACTGGTTAGTTGGTGCATGAGTTGGTCGGTCCACTAAGTGAACCAGTCAGTTCACATAGTTTATTATATTGAATCACATTGGTATTCAATGCTCGATTACTGCTAAACACGACATCAGCAACAATCCTTGTTCCAATCTAATTGGCAACTGAACCGGGTGACCCAGAGGCTGAACTAGTTGTCTCACATAGTGAAATGGTTGTTTCACATTGTCGGACAATCATTTCACTTGTCCAGTTTAGGCAAAGTTCAAACAATATTGATTTCAATTGACCTGACACTCCAACCGATTGGATCAACACTTGAACGGGTTAGTTCAGAGTCCAGTTAGTCAATTTTTAACATTAGTTGTTAAATTGAATACCTAAACATCTTTAGTAATTAATCTAAACATAATTCATGAATAAACTCCTTTAATCCAAGTGTATCCTATGTGTGTGACCTAAGGTTTTGTAGTCGATTTTATACTAATAACCGACGCCTATGTTCTAATTTTTTTTAATCATTTTTTAGGCATGTTGTCTGGCTGGTCAGTAGGATGCAAAACCTGCAGTTCAGTTTTGAACTGCAGGTTTACAACACCCTTTGATTTCAGCCAACAACATGCCACAAACCTACAAAATTAACAAGGATAGACAAAACTTTATGATCATGTGATTCACATACATGTATAAGCACATTTAATTCATATTATATTTCATCACACACATGTAGAAACCAATAGTTCCATTTCAAATTTCCTCCATTTTCACACACATTTAGCAACCTGTAGTTCCATTCATTTCATCTCTTTTCACATTCAGACACATGTAGAAATATTCATGTATTCATCTTCACATTCACACATATGACAATTCAAAAAATTTCATTCAGACATGTATATATAAAAGTTTCACATGTCATCAAATACAAAAATAATTATGAGAACAAAGTTTAGAAATATCATTCTTTGTTATTATCATCGTCATCATTATCATCATCAGTATTCCAATCATAATAAAAAATTCCCACTACTTGTAAGGCTTTTGCCCATTGTTCTCTTACATCATCTAATTCTTCCATCATATAGGGAGTATGTACATCTACTAAGTTTTCACCTGTAATGAAGGCATTGGTTTTAAACACCTTCAAAGAGAATGATGTATATATATAATTAATAATATATAATAAGATTGATATATTTAATATTATCTAATGAGACTATATATAATACATGTTGTATGATATCGATTTCCATTGCAGCATGTTTAATAATTAGGTCCATATATCACATCACATAGTATGCACATGCCCAGCCGTTGTCTTGTTTAGCACACTATAAATTGAAACATACAAAATATTCAAAAATACAAACAAGCATAGTTCACATAAATAATATATACATTGGAGTCGGGAAATTACTTTCACATTCTCCCAAATTAGTAATTGTTTCTTTTTCTTGGAGATGTTTCCTCCAGCTTTTTTGTACTCTCTTAAAGCCCTACATGTTAATGTAACACATTAAATAGCAATGTAATAACATATGTTATCGGATATAAAAATATGAAATATTTCTCACGTGAAGAATGGCCTTTTCATTGGGTGTCCATATAATGTGTCCAATTCCTTCCCCACAGGATCTAGATAACAAATAGTGAACGTCTTGGGGACAATAACCAGTAACTCCCAATGCCTACCACTAGAGGTAAGAAAGTTAAAAGTTAATAACTCAAAATCCAAAATAAAAATGTAATTTTCTTAAGTCCAAATTATAAGCAAAGTAAACTTACTCAACATTGAATGGAGCTATTATCACCGACTTCTTTTTTGTACCAAAATAATTAAAAGCGACAGAGTAGTATGAGGTAACTGATGAAGGATCTTTATCTATGAGACTGATCAAAGATGGAACTAGAAATCCCACATGGGAAAATAGAAAATATTTACAGATCGTGTGTAAGTGGCCGCAAAACATGTATTATGTATGCATTAATATATAAGAAACCAGCTCACCGTATATAAAACAAGGTATATGGATGTATACACAAGATCTCACCATATCCATAGCTCTATCACAGATGTATTCATCCAATCATAATGAAACAACTCCAAAATATCTTCTATAAATATATTGTTATCGTATGATTCACCTACAACATCCACTGGAATAGAAACTTTTATAGGACAATTTGGGTTATGTTTGCCTATCCATACTATCATACCCTTACAATTAGGACCTAACGAGGTGTATAGGTCCCTTGGAAGCCAACTAGGTACTTCAGGAGGTGGAGGTGGAGGTTGAGATGTATCGAGTTTCTTCCTTTTGACATGTATATATAATTTCAGATCAATTGACTCATATATACACACTAATAAATTAATGTAATGTAAATTTACCATACAATATTAGTATAGACAACATCCATATTGGGCCACAATATCACTCTGCCTTCTGCTTCACCAAGCGTTTCAGAATCCAGGTGGGCATATAGCAACGGATGATCCCTCCAATTGGGGAGTACATGTATCGGACTCACACGAACTGCACCATCTAGTACTGAAGTCCCATGAAACGTGTCCCATGGAAGGGGTGGGTAAGCCTCAGCCTCTGCAATGATAAATTCTTTACTTTTTAGATGTCATGGCTTCTACCCCTACAAATTTACGTAAAGAATGTTATATACATATATACATAAACATATCATCTTCAAAAGACTAGCTACTATGTCATAGAAATACTTACAGTGGATGTGTTAGGTGGTGGTTCCATAGGATTACTCCCAACCTCTGTAGTAGGAGAAGAGTAGCATGCCACAAGTACTATCTGAGTGGCAGTCTGAGATGCCTGCCACTTGCTAATTGCTTCATGGAGTCTCTTATCAAGTGCTTCCTTGACTCTCCTATTAATTCACTCATCTACCTATACATGTATAAAAGAAACTCTAGCTTCTGATTATTGAATTCCCTTTCACAATAACATTCTAAAAAAAGAATAGGTTACCTCAGCTTGTGAAAATCCCGCTTTTGGGACATGTTTGCGCTATGATGGTCCAAAGAACGCTTTTATGCCCACACCAACGCCTGCACCCCTAACACGTCCAGGATGCTCTGGGTTACTAAGAGAAACTGTCAATTCATCCCTTGTGCCCTCATGGATGAACTTGCCTTCCTTCCTCTGCTTGTGAAGCTCCCACTAATCGCCATCAATAGAAATTAGTAAGTAAACATAACAATAATCAATATTGATTGCTCTAAGAGTTGAATTTTACCATTTTGTAGCTGCCTCAGCAGTTGTGCGCTTGGTTATATCTCCTTTCTTGTTTTGCCTCCTAGCTATCCACATAGCATGGCGAGGCAGAGGTGCGGGAGCAATAGTAGAGGACTCTGCAGTCTCCTGAGTAGCAGCAGACTGAGAAGTAAACTCAATCTGTAGTCTTTGGCGAATGCCTGCATAGCCTTTTGGACCCATCATGTGGTCATGCACATTCAGTGCACACCTTTCTCTTTGAGCATCTTTGATAGCCTTGTTAATAAGCACATTGATTTGGTTAGTAACACTAAAGGTTAATCTTGAATAGGTGAATACATAAGAATGTATATTAATTAAATTGGGAGTGGCACTTAATACCTTGAATTCATTAGTTTTTCTTTTGGTAACAAACTCCTCCCATTCATTGGGATCCAGGTAGTTCCATTGCTCAGTGGCTGACTTCTTCCTCTTCTCAGCATCTCGTATGTAATCTCAGGTGAGATTTGTCCTATAGTTCCTTAGGACCCTCCCACAGCGTTGCATCATGCATTTATGATGCAACTTTTCATCCAGTTCAAATATACTCTACAAAATTGAATTTCTATTAACTAGTATCCTAAAAATTAGTAATCTACAAAATAGAATTGCAAATAATAATAACTCACGCATATTTCCTTCCATACTAAGTCTTTCTTCTCCTTAGGAACTTTATGCCAAGATTCTACATTAGGACTACAATGGTTATGAGTAAGAACCCCAAGATATGAAATAAACGAGTTGTGGTTCACTCCAACTGGATTTCCTGCATGATCAAAATCCACAGCCAGTTTGGGTCCATTGTCCCTTTGTTGTAGTAACTTGTTCATCATAGTGATGCCCCTCACTTTTTCAATTGTTTTTTTGCTACTCATCAAGTGCCCCAAGTTCTTCAGGGGGTACATCATCAACCTAAAATTTGACAAAATAAACACACTTACATGATATAACTATAAATGGACATATAGATAGAAATATAGGATATATTTTTAAAACTTACATTGTGAGGCGGCGCATTGATATCCTCACCCTCACGGTAATCATCATCATGGTCATCATGCTCAGCCATCTAAACATTTAGCATTTGACATAACTAGAAGATAATAAAACATATAAAAATATAAGCATGCATGCCTCTAATATTGTGATCTTTTATCAATTAACATTCCTTCATTGTGATCTCTGCGCACATACAAGTCATCATTAGCTTCAATATTTGGTGGTGTTGACAACCCAACTAAGAATGGAATGGAGTTATCATACTTATCATAGTACTCTTCTTCATCTATAGGATCTTCAATGAACTATATTTTACCATGAAGAACAACTGATCATTTATCATTTGTAGGATCATCGATATAAAATACTTGTTTTGCCTGTGATGCCAATATGAATGGTTCACCCTTCTCGCCATTCTTTTCAAAGTTCACTAATGTGAAACCCAATTCATCCACTATAACTCCTTTGGTGTTATCAACCCAGTTACATTTAAAGAGCAGAATTTTGAAATCTACATAGTCAAACTCCCATATGTCTTCAATGACACCATAATATGACATTTTAGCTTCACATGGACTCTTATCCTTTGCACTTGAAAAAAACAATGAAGACGCATGAAGGGTGACCCCACTATTTTGGATGACACTCTTATCATATTGAAGCTTTGTGTAATATGAGAATCCATTTATGTCAAACCCTTCATAAGACATAACATTCAATTTTGGTTTAAAGGTGAGGCATTTGATAGTTTCAGTAAGATTATTTGGTGTTTGAGATAGTTGATGTAAGACTTTATTTTCAAACCACTTAATAAATGTCTTGTTATGCTCTCTAGCAAGCCACATTGAATTGGCTTGATGATATTGTCTCTTGATGAAATTGGTATGTTCCTCAATATAAACACTCACTTCGTCGATGTTGTGTAAAATATACAAGTGACCTTGTTCCAACTAATTACGGCTGATTACTTTCATCCGTGATCCCAAAATTCCTTTGCCAGAATACTCCTCAATATTCTTGTCATTAACAGGAGTGTCATTACCACTCAGAAAGTCATTGCAAAAATACATAACCTCTCTCACCACATAACCCTCAATAATACTCCCTTTAGGCCGATAACGATTTCAAACATCACCTTTAAAAATGCTCATGTATCGTTCAAAGGGATACATCATGTAACATCCCTGACCTGGGTTATGCCTTAACTGTAGGAGTTTTGCTTAAGTAAGTCATTTATATTCTTGTCTTTATCTTTTAAAAAGTAATTAAGACTAAATGAGAGCTTATGTTTCAATTTTGGACCCATTTGAATAATGTTAAAACAATATTTTACCTATTTTGGACTAAAGTGCAATTTACCCAATTTAAGGGGTTACCTTGCAAATGTTTCATGATAAATGTTCCTCAAGTGTTATAGCATCATAAAAATGAGAATGATGCTGAGCAATGGCTTGTAGAAGCCTAAGTTCCAAGAAGGAGCTTGTTTAAATAATGCTAGTGTATTGAATGCTAGTTTTGGTGTAATTTGCAAATTACCCAAAATCTAGGGTTGAATATGTAAAATACCACTTCAAGAGTGTCCCTATAGGTTTTTGGTATCAGAGCTTAAGGTTTGCTGAGTCTACAGAGCTATAGGATTAAGGTCGTTGAGTCTGTTCTAGTGTTTTCCAATTTATCTGATAGTGACTTCTTCTCTTAGGAGAAGAAGTAAAGCTTAGTATGGCTGGATCACACGAAGAACATGCTGCTTAAAGTAGTGTTGCTACACCAGGAGGAGGTGCAAAGGATCAGGATAGGGAGGAACTAGTACTTGTACATCCCCAGCTTGACTAAGCTACACTAGAAAACCCAACTTTCCATGCTCGGTTTGGACAGTTCATGGTGACTATGACACATATGGCAGATAGGATACCACCACCTGCACCTAGGGCACCAGCTCACAATGAGGGACATGGAACTGGCAAGACTTTTGAACAGCTTCGACAGGTAGGAGCCACTGAATATGTTGGTACAGCTGACCCAGTAGATGCGGACTTGTGGTTGACTGAGCTGGAGAAGGCCTTCAGAATTCTTAATATCCCAAAAGCTAAGAAGGTTAGACATGTAGTGTACCTATTGAAGGGGAGTGCTGGCCATTGGTGGGTCATAGAAGAAGGCAAAAGGTCAGGTTTTGAAGTCAGGTTTTGAAGTCAGATGGGAAGAATTCCGATGTGAATATGTTAGTAGATATTTTCCCAAGACTTACCTGGATGAGAAGATCTCTCAGTTTGAGCGGATAAGGCAAGGACCAATGAACATTAGTGAGTATGAAGCTAAGTTTATGTAGCTTCTATGGTTCTGTCTGCACATGGCTGCTACAGATGAGGAGAGGATTCAACATTTTGAGAAGGGTTTGAACGCATATAACCACACCAGTATCTTCTCTAGAGAATAGAGAGAGGTTTGCCACCTTTTTGGAGTCCGTTAGGCAGATAGAAAGGTCTGTGACTGAGAACGTCAAGCCAACAGTAAGAAAGTATATACCTAGTTTCAAGGACAGAGGTCCGAAAGTTTTAAGAAACCAAGGTTTTATGCACCAATAGAACCACTGAGGTTTAATACTCAGGCACAGTGGACATCCAGCAAGGGTAGAGGTCATAGTTTACCACCAGAGGGAGCCCACAGCTCAGCATCAATGTCAGTAACAGGGCCGTCTAGACCACAGTGGGAGAACAGAGTTTGTTATAAATGTGGGAAGATGGGACATCTGATGAAAGATTGTCTAGCTAGAGACGTGAGTGTAACCCAACCACCAAGGCAGAGTCAACAAGGCTCTCAGAGGTGACAGTTTAGTAGTGGCACACGAGGACGTGGACAGGCCTCCCAAGCTGGTTCATCTACATCCAACAACAGGGCGAGTGGTCGACAACAAGCAACGACAAGATTCTATTCTATGAATCAGCCAGAAGCAGTGGTCAACCCACGAGTCGTGATGGGTCAGATGGAATTATTTCATTTTGATATGTCTTCATCCTGCTTTGTATCTGTTTTGATTGATCTAGGTGCTACACATTCCTTTATCACTCGAGAAGTGATTCATGACTGCAATATGATTGTTAGTCATAGAGCAGATAACTTGTCATTAGAAACTCCATTAGTTGGATCTGCAGTGTTGCGGGAGGTATGTTCTCACTGTGTTCTTTCTTTTTCATAACATAGCATTCAGGTGGATCTTATACCACTTGAGATGCATGGGTTCGATATAATTATTGGGATGGACACCCTAGAAAAGTATAAGGTAGTCATGGATTGCGGTTCCAAGCAGGATATGTTCACAGACAATGGTGATACATGGGTTTTTCAGGGGGACAGAAAGATTCTTCCAACCTGTCTAGTGTCGGCTATGGTAGCTAAAAAGCTGATGCGACAAGGATGCTTCGCATTCTTGGCACATGTGGTAGATACCAGAGCAGAGAGTCCTAGTCTTTCTGAAGTTCTGATTATTAGGGAGTTTGAGGACATGTTTCCTAAAGAACTTCTAGGTGTTCCTCCACCCTGAGAGATTGATTTCGAGATTAATCTAATCTCAGGTACGCAACCTATAGCTCAAACACCATATAGAATGGCACCTGCTGAGATGGCAGAACTTAAGAAACAATTACAGGAGTTGCTTGAAAGGGTTTTATTCGATCGAGTACTTCCCCATGGGGTGCTCTAGTTCTTTTTGTGAAAAAGAAGGACAGATCTATGTGATTATGCATCGACTATAGACATCTAAACAAAGTAACCATAAAGAAAAAATATCCTCTACCAAGAAAAGATGACATGTTTGACCAATTGCGTGGTGCAACTATATTCTCTAAAATAGATTTGAGGTCAGGATACCATCTATTACACATCAAGGAGGGTACCATACCTAAGTCAGCCTTTAGAACAAGGTATGGTCACTATGAGTTCATAGTTATGTCGTTTGGACTAACTAATGCACCAGTTGCATTCATGGAACTCATGAACAGAATCTTCCAGCCATTCCTCGATCAATTCATAGTAGTCTTTATAAATGACATCCTGATTTATAGTAGAGATGCTCAACAATATGAGCAACACCTCCGTCAGGCCCTGACATTACTGAGAAAGCATAAGCTATACGCCAAGTTTAGCAAGTGTGAATTCTAGTTATCAGAAGTGTCTTTCTTAGGACACATCATATCTTCCTCATGTATCCGTGTTAATCCTAAAAAGGTAGAATCTGTCTTGGAGTGGGAACAGCCAAAGACACCAATGGAGATACACAGTTGTCTAGGACTGGCAGGCTACTATAGGAGGTTCATTAAGAACTTCAGTTCTGTAGCATTACCCCTAACTAGGTTAACCAGGAAGGAGGTTCCTTTTCACTGGAGTGACAAGTGTCAACATTCTTTCCAGTTGTTGAAAGAAAGGTTAACAAGTGTGCATGTGTTAGTGTTACCTGAGCAAGGAAAGGGGTATGTTGTTTTCTATGACGCTTTTAAGAACGGTCTAGGATGTGTGTTGATGCAGGATAAACAAGTGATTTCTTTTGCTTCTCGACAGCTTAAGAAACACGAGGAAAATTATCCAACACATGATCTAGAATTAGTTGTAGTGGTTCATGCGTTAAAGATCTGGAGACATTATCTCTATGGAGAGACATTCCAGTTTTCACAGACCATAAGAACCTAAAGTACATCTTTTCACAACATGAGTTGAATATGAGACAACATCGCTGGATGGATTTAATCAAGGACTATGATTGTACAATTGATTATCATCCGAGAAAGGCTAATGTTGTGGCTGATGCACTAAGTAGAAAATCATCATCGCCAATCATAGATAAAGCACAATTGAACTCTTTAGTGTGATTTAAACGAGACATGCTTGTCACTTTGAGGCAAAACAATGTACAGCTTGAAGTATCTTTGTTAGTTGGATTGTTAGCTGAGATGCACATAAAACCTACTCTGAAACAACATATCAAAGAGGCACAACAAGATGATATTGTGATTCAGCAGATCAGGTCAGAGTATGGTAGTGAGAAACGGGATGATTTTCATGAGTCAGATGATGAGGTAGTCTATTACCATGGTAGGATGGTAGTACCTGATGCCAATGACCTGAGGAAGTTAGTCATGGAGGAAGCTCATTCATATGTGTATGCAATGCATCCAGGGAGCACCAAAATGTATCATAACTTGAAGGATATATATTGGTGGCCTGGGTTGAAGAAAGATGTAGCTGAGTTTGTTATGCGGTGTCTAGTGTGTCAGCAGGTTAAAGCTGAACATCAGAAGCCCACAGGAACAATGCAACCTTTACCTATACCACAGTGGAAATGGGATCACATGTCCATGGACTTTGTGGTTGGTTTACCCAGAACAGCCAAAAGTCATGATTCCATTTGGGTGATAGTTGATAGGTTGACTAAGTCAGCACATTTTCTTCCTATCAAAACAACCTATACTACTGAGAAACTTGCATAGATCTATATAGATGAGATAGTGTGTTTGCATGGGGTTCCTGCTACAATTGTTTCTGATAGAGGTCCCCAGTTCACGAGTCATTTTTGGGAACGACTACATAAAGCTTTGGGTACACAGTTAAGGTTTAGTATCACCTTTCACCCACAGACGGATGGACAATCTGAGAGGACTATACAAACCTTGGAGGATTTTCTTAGGGCATGTGTCCTTCAATTTGTAGGAAGTTGGGATCTACACTTGAGTTTGA
This sequence comes from Alisma plantago-aquatica, assembly GCA_963693085.1. Lineage (NCBI taxonomy): Eukaryota > Viridiplantae > Streptophyta > Magnoliopsida > Alismatales > Alismataceae > Alisma > Alisma plantago-aquatica. The sequence continues at coordinate 152,216,761 of OY856413.1, forward strand.
TAGAATTTGCTTACAATAATAGTTATCAGCACAGTATTGATATGGCACCATATGAAGCATTATATGGTAGACGTTGTAGATCTCCATTGTGCTGGTATGAAATAGGAGAATACCAACTTTTGGGTCCTAAATTAGTGCAACAGACAATTGAAAAGATTAAAGTAATACAACAACAGTTAAAGGCTATACAGGATGGACAGAAGTCATACGCTGATAAACGGCGAAGACCTTTAGAATTCCAAGTTGGAGACAAAGTATATCTCAAAGTCTCACCTTGGAAAGGTGTTCTTAGATTTGGGAAAAAGGGTAAATTAGCTCCTAGATTTATGGGGCCTTATCCAATCACTGCACAGATTGGAAAGGTAGCCTATAAGTTGGAGTTGCCACCTGAACTACATGGATTGTGTGACGTCCCCGGATTTTGATTTCTCCAAACCCTATTGGGAATGAGGTGTCAGAATCCGAAAACATCATCCAATCATATCAGAAAGCGATGCGGAAGCATAATACGCATACATGAACATACAACTATAACATACACCATAACATTTCTCAGCATTCAACATGTATATTATAAAGTGAATTACATTTACATATTAAAAGAAGATTTACAATTCTATGAACATGTATGCTAATTCAGGATATACACAATAGATACAACCTGGACAACTACTCACTTCCTTTCTTTTTCTCCCATGCTAGCTCTGAACCTAAAACATACGTGAAACAACAAATCAACACACAAGGTGTTGTGTACATGGGAAGAAAGATACATATATTTATGGCTTTCATAATTTTGAAAAAGATTTGCAGAAGGAAATAAAATTATAGAAAACACTTCTTTATTAAGCAAAATACGCCAATTTAAGTCATTTTCCTAGATGAATTGCATTATCAAAGTGGACTAGTACCAAAACATAACTATTGGGCCCATCCCCGTGTACCAAGTACTCTAGGGAAACTCCCCGTACACCGTGTGCTCTAGGGAGGTGTACGGGGAGCTTCCCTAGAGTACTTGGTACACGGGGATGGGCCCAATATTTATGTTTTGGTACTAGTCCACCTTGATAATGCAATTCATCTAGGAAAATGACTTAAATTGGCGTATTTCGCTTAATAAAGAAGTGTTTTCTATAATTTTATTTCCTTCTGCAAATCTTTTTCAAAATTATGAAAGCCATAAATATATGTATCTTTCTGCCCATGTACACAACACCTTGCGTGTTGATTTGTTGTTTCACGTTTGTTTTAGGTTCAGAGCTAGCATGGGAGAAAAAGAAAGGAAGTGAGCAGTTATCCAAGTTGTACCTATTGTGTAGATCCTGAATTAGCATACATGTTCATAGACTTGTATATCTTCTTTTAATATGTAAATGTAATTCACTTTATAATATACATGTTGAATGCTGAGAAATGTTGTGGTGTATGTTATAGTTGTATGTTCATGTATGCGTATTATGCTTCCGCATCGCTTTCTGATATGATTGGATGATGTTTTCGGATTCTGACACCTCATTCCCAATAGGGTTTGGAGAAATCAAAATCCGGGGACGTCACAATTGGTATCAGAGCATGAACAATAGCTACACCTAACAATTGCTCACCATGAAACATAAAAATAATTGAACCTTTAACTTGAAACCTTAGAAACTTAGTAAGTTGTTCTATAGCAATAAGGTTTGACTTAGCCTCTAAGTTAGAACCTAAATGTTATAGAACTAGGTTTAGACAAGTGTGAGAAACCCTTTCCATATAGAGCTCATATGTATTGGGTAGCTACACTAGTCTACATCTCGTTCTCACCATTTCACTAGGTGACATAGCACTAGACTATCTACTGTGTGTGGGACACTCGTTTTGCTGATTTGGTTTTATTTTCCAATCGGCTCAAGCCTCGATAGTTTTCTTTGACGTACGTCTTCTCAGAGAAATACTATATAATGTTTTATTATATATTTGTAAATATGAAAATGTGTCCCTCACATAGGAGAGTAGTAGGTGTTCATGCAATCTAAGTGAAAGGGAGTGACATCAGTCTAGAAGAGGGAGTAGTCTAGATTAGATGTCTAGAGCCTTATCAAGATATGTGATACATAGAGTAGATGATAGAATGATAGTTGATATAAGCATTGCTGATCATATCTAAGTTCTACCTCTAATGATATAAGTTGCTTTATATGGATCTAAGTTGTGTATAAGATGAATCCAATTTTGGAAATTCTTAGCTAAGTCTTGAGGAAGAAAGTATATTCTCTTTTCTTACTTAAGATGAGCTAAATTAAGATAAAGTTGAATATGCATGAGCCTCAAGCTCTTTTACAAAGGAGGACCTCTAGTGTTAGGATAAGATATGTGGTGAACTCTAAAGAGAGTGAGACCCACAAGGAGAGGGTCGTAGGACCTACCCTGAGATATATATGAAATGATGTGTCCTAAGCTGGGTTACTCCTGAGTAGATGAGTTGTGTCCTTATGCATGATTCAAATCTATATATGAGAATTGGGTAAAAGAAAAGGATGGGTAGATGACCCATATGATAAAGTCAATCCTTTGGCTGAGTTAGGTCCTATCTGGAGTGACATATTTTGTGAATCTCATCATTAGTTGCAAGTGAGGTAATATATGAACTCTAGTTATGAGAGTATGATGCTTTTTGCAAAAGATACTCAAAATACATGTTCTCCCTTCTTCTTCTCTTTCTTAATATATGATGATGGAAACCTCACTTGAGCTGTATAGATGATTTATATATGAGGAGTCACTCGTATAAGCTTAACCTATTCTATATTTCCCCCCTATAGCATACATGTAGCACCCAAGATTGAAATCATTATAAGTTTGACAATAAAATATTCTCTTCCCCTTCATATGAAACATGAAAGATATGATGATGAGATCATGGGATAAACTTAGTATATTCTCTTTTTCCTTCACATAATGCATGTAAGGCATAAAAAGTTGAACTCATGAACTTGATATAAAGATATTTTTGGATCATAGGATATGTGATCAGAAATATAGTTTGTAACTGTGATCCTTCTCAATGTATGCTTCTAAGTTGAGTATGAATATCACACCATAGGGTGAAACCCTAATGGTCAAGCATGTTACGTAAGCCCTTATTATGTAGAAAAATCCTAATATCAAGGATGAAGATAAATCTCCTCTTATGCTGAAATCATTGTAAGATATTAATAATGTTAGATTTGAATGATCTGAATACCATGGCATACAAACGAATTCCTCCTGAACATTAAAAGTATGAACAAAACATGTACCCTTAAAGTTGATGTAACCCTAAGATATCATAATGTCATGTGATGACTAAGATTCTAAGTGATGCTACAATTCTTTAAAATAAATGATGACTCAACCTAATAAGGTGGGGTGGGTGCACCCTAGACGCTCTATTTCCTAAGATGAAAAATTAGGGTACGTTCGTAACTTCGACAATCTTAGAACCTAAAAGCCATGATCTGTATGAAGTTAGAATTTTGATACTATCATGAGTATAATATTAGTTGAATTTTGAGGACTAAATTCCTTATAAGATGGGGGTGAATGTGATGACCCCAATTTTAGGATTTAAACCCAAATTATTTCTTGAAGGCGAGCATGGACCGAAATGGTTTATTTACGTATCATGATATGTATATGGTCAAATTAAGCAATTTGAGCTTGTGTCGATGAGCTTAGAGGTCAATTCATGTATATTTAAGTTAAATATCTTTAGATACGTACCCTTTGGACTAACAAATTTGAAGGATCAATAATAGAGTTTGGGTGCCTCATTTGTATAAAAGTTGAACTACACCACGTGGAACCACTGATTAAAATTATACGGTCAAACCAATCTCCTATGAAACTCTATTGAGGTTTAAAATATAAAAAAAAGAAAATTAATCAAATGTTAGCATGAGGCAATGGCCCACAATTATTATAAGGAAGTTCTGTTCCCGTGGTTTTTGAACGTGAAGTGGCTGGGAAGTGGTCAAAAGAGCAGACTTGTCTTCAAGCTCCGAGACCTACGGATCTGATGGAAACAACCGATTTGATAGTGTCCACGTGCTTAAGTTTATTTTACTAGATCCAAAGTGACCGGTTTGATCTACCTCTTTGGAGGAGTTCCCCGCTCATACTTCTTGCAGAGGGAGATCGCAGAGGGTAAAAGGAAGAAGAAGCATTAGGTGGAGGAGCAGTTGAACGACCCCCCCCAATCTTTTGGATTCTGAGGCGTGATGAAGGAGACCAGGCCCTCTTTTCATTCATCCTCCCCAACCTAGTCTTCACACGTCACCGAGATACTGTGATCCACATCCCCACCTTCTCCTTCATCTTTTACAGGCCCTTCACCTCCTGCCATATCCAACATCGGTTGTCTTATAGCCTTGGTGATCATTACTCCTAGGTTCTACACGCAGTTCTGCAGAGGTCTGGATGAGGGGAGATGACCACAACACCCCAAAAACCCACGTACCTGAGTTCATAGATTCCTATATATATATATTCTGGATCATCTACATCTCTGGTCATCACCTGATTAATAGCAATAATCATCATTAATAAATGTTCATCATATTCTAGGTATTTTAGGTCCAAATTAGGTTTTGGCCAATTTTAGGTTCCATCTAATCTTAGGATGGTATCTGGTATTTTCTACTGATCATGCTGTCATTTTAGAGGTCTGATCCAAATTTCATATTTTTCTGATGATTGGTCTATTTTCTAAAATTAAAATGGGATTGGAAGCATCTAAATAGTCTTTAATATAAAAAGACCTATTATTTAGATGTATTACTCGGATTACAATCTAAATATGGATGTATATCATTATTAGGATTCTAGGAAAATTTTCTGAGAATTAATATCACCTGGTTACTATTTATTTCATTTAATGAATCCTAAAAAGGAAATTTTTACTCTAAATTAATTATCATCATTGAAAGTGGTTCAAGGGTCTGATCTAGGTGTCTAGTAATAAAGAGAACATTTTTCTGAGAATTTCGGTATATTATTTGTATTTTTCTGATCATTGAGCTAATTGCTATGATTTATTCAATAACTGAGCATTTCTGGGTATATTTACCTTTTTCAGCCTATCTGGGACTGCCACGTGTCCACTAAGTGGGCGCAGCTTCACTTGTTGGCTGCCTGGTTCAGCTTTTGGGCCGGCCAGTCCTATGTTGGTCTGGGCTCGGTTCACTGCCTCTGGACCGCCCGCTCTTCCACCCTCGCGATCCAGCAGATGCAGCACGGGTGTGGGCAGACGCCACAGCCGTGGTGCCGGGTCACAGCACCTGCGCTCGTCCCCATCCTATTCGTGCACCGCTGCATCCAGGTCCTCCGGTGAGCGCCGCCGCATCCGGTCCCCCAGTGAGCGCCGCCGCATCCAGGTCCTCTGATGAGCTCCGTCGCAGCTAGGTCCTCCTATCGTTCTTCAATACAGCCTCAAGTCCGGCGTCGAGCTTCTCTTCTACACAACACCGATGTATCCCGATGCTCCAGCGAGATGGCGCCATGCCTTCTCCTCATCGTCGTCCTCTCGATCTTGGTTGAGGAGACCTGGAGCGGCGAGTCCATGAGATCATCAGCCCTGCTCTTCCATGGAGAAATAGGGAGCAACTTGTACCTCCTCAGATCTCCTCACCTTCTGGATCTTCTCGACGGTCCCGACCTCCAAGCTGACGGGTGGTTTAGGTGGTGGCGGAGCATATGGTGTGGGTTTTTGGGGTGCTGTGGTCATCTCCCCTCGTCCAGACCTCTGTAGAACTGCGTGTAGAACCTAGGAGTAATGATCACCAAGGCTATAAGACAGCCGATGTTGGATATGGCAGGAGGTGAAGGGCCTGTAAAAGATGAAGGAGAAGGTGGGGATGTGGATCACAGTCTCTCGGTGACGTGTGAAAACTAGGTTGGGGAGGATGAATGAAAAGAGGGCCTGGTCTCCTTCATCACGCCTCAGAATCCAAAAGATTGGGGGGGGGTCGTTCTACTGCTCCTCCACCTAATGCTTCTTCTTCCTTTTACCCTCTGCGATCTCCCTCTACAAGAAGTATGAGTGGGGAACTCCTCCAAAGACGGTAGATCAAACCGGTCACTTTGGATCTAGTAAAATAAACTTAAGCATGTGGACACTATCAAATCGGTTTGTTTCCATCAGATCTGTAGGTCTCAGAGCTTGAAGACAAGTCTGCTCTTTTGACCACTTCCCAGCCACTTCACGTTCAAAAAACCACGTGAACAGAACTTTCTTATAATAATTGTGGGCCATTGCCTCATGCTAACATTTGATTAATTTTCTTTTTTTTATATTTTAAACCTCAATAGATTTTCATAGGAGATTGCTTTGACCGTATAATTTTAATTAGTGATTCCATGTGGTGTAGTTCAACTTTTATACAAATGAGGCACCCAAACTCTATTATTGATCCTTCAAATTTGTTAGTCCAAAGGGTACATATCTAAAGATATTTAACTTAAATATACATGAATTGACCTCTAAGCTCATCAACACAAGCTCAAATTTCTTAATTTGACCATATGCATATCATGATACGTAAATAAACCATTTCGGTCCATGCTCGCCTTCAAGAAATAATTTGGGTTTAAATCCTAAAATTGGGGTCATCACAGATTGCATCCAGTATTCCATATATCCATGCTGAGAAAGTGTCACCCTGATATGGAGTTAGTATTGCAACCTGTAGAGGTGGAGTTAAATGAAGATATATCCTATGAAGAAGGACCAATGATGATTCTTTACAGGAGAATCAAAAAGTTGAAAAAGAAAGACATAATTCTTGTGAAAGTTCTCTGGCATCATCGTGGCGTGGAAGAGGCTATGTGGGAACTGGAGGAAGAGATGAGGAGGAAGTACCCTTCTCTTTTCTCTTGATGATTTTGGGGACGAAATTCCTATTAGGGGTGGATAATTGTAACATCCCTGACTTGGGTTATGCCTTAACCCTGGGATTTTTGCTTAAGTAAGTCATTTATATTCTTGTCTCTATCTTTTAAAAAGTAATTAAGACTAAAGAGAGCTTATGTTTCAATTTTGGACCCATTTGAATAATGTTGAAACAATATTTAACCTATTTTGGACTAAAGTGCAATTTACCCAATTTAAGGGGTTACCTTGCAAATGTTTCATGATAAATGTTCCTCAAGTGTTATAGCATCAAAAGAATGAGAATGATGTTGAGGTATGGCTTTTGGAAGCCTAAGTTCCAAGAAGGAGCTTGTTTAAATAATGTTTGTGTATTGAATGCTAGTTTTGGTGTAATTTGCAAATTACCCAAAATCTAGGGTTGAATATGTAAAATACCAATTTAAGAGTGTCCCTACTGTTTGGTTTTTGGTATCAGAGCTTAAGGTTCGCTGAGTCTACAGAGACATAGGATTAAGGTCGTTGAGTCTGTTCTAGTGTTTTCCAGTTTATCTGATAGTGACTTCTACTCTCAGGAGAAGAAGTAAAGCTTGAAGATGGCTGGATCACACGAAGAACATGCTGCTGAAAGTAGTGTTGCTGCACCAGGAGGAGGTGCAAGGGATCAGGCTAGGGAGGAACTAGTACCTAAACATCCCCAGCTTGACCAAGCTACACTAGAAAACCCAGCTTTCCATGCTCTGTTTGGACAGTTCATGGCGACTATGACACATATGGCAGATAGGATGCCACCACCTACACCTAGGGCACCATCTCACAATGAGGGACATGGAACTGGCAAGACTTTTGAACGGCTTCGACGGGTAGGAGCCACTGAAGATGCTGGTACAGCTGACCCAACAGACATGGACTTGTGGCTGACTAAGATAGAGAAGGCCTTCAGAATTCTTAATATCCCAGAAGCTGAGAAGGTTAGACATGCGGTGTACCTATTGAAGGGGAGTGATAGCCATTGGTGGGCCATAGAGAAGGCAAAAGGCCAGGTGTTGAAGTCAGATGGGAAGAATTTCGACGTGAATACGTTAGTAGATATTTTCACAAGACTTACTTGGATGAGAAGATCTCTCAATTTGAGCAGATAAGGCAAGGACCAATTATCATTAGTGAGTATAAAGCTAAGTTTATGGAGCTTCTACGGTTCTGTCCGCACATGGCTGCTACAGATGATGAGAGGATTCAGTATTTTGAGAAGGGTTTGAACGTTGATTTAACCACACCAATATCTGCTCTAGAGAATAGAGAGAGGCTTGCCACCTTTGTGGAGTCCGTTAGGCGGATAGAAAGGTCTGTGACTGAGAAACGTCAAGCCAACAGTAAGAAATTATATACCCAGTTTCAAGGACAGAGGTCTGAAAGTTTTAAGAAACCAAAGTTTTCTGCACCAACAGCACCACTGAGGTTTAATACTCAGACACAGTGGACATCCAGCAAGGGTAGAGGTTGTAGTTTACCACCAGAGGGAGCCCATAGCTCAGCATCAATGTCAGTAACAGGGTCGTCTAGACCACAGTGGGAAAACATAGTTTGTTATAAATGTGGGAAGATGGGACATCTGATGAAAGATTGTCTAGATAGAGACGTGAGTGTAACCCAACCACCAAGGTAGAGTCAACAAGGCTCTCAGAGGTGACAGTTTAGCAGTGACACACGAGAACGTGGACATGCGTCCCAAGCTGGTTCATCTACATCCAACAATAGGGCAAGTGGTCGACAACCAGCAATGACAAGATTCTATGCTATAAATCAGCCAGAAGCAGTGGTCAACCCACGAGTCGTGAGAGGTCGGATGGAATTATTTCATTCTGATATGTCTTCATCCTATTTTGTATCTATTTTGATTGATCCGGGTGCTACGCATTCCTTTATCACTCGAGAAGTGATTCATGACTGCAATATGACTGTCAGTCATAGAGCAGATAACTTGTTATTAAAAACTCTGTTAGTTGGATCTACAGTTTTATGGGAGGTATGTTCTCCCTTTATTCTTTCTTTTTTCGAACATAGCATTTAGGTGGATCTTATACCACTTGAGATGCATAGGTTTTATATAATTCTTGGGATGGACACCCTAGAAAAGTATAAGGTTGTCTTGGATTGTAGTTCCAAGCAGGCTATGTTCACAGACAATGGTGATACATGTGTTTTTCAGGGGGACAGAAAGATTCTTCCAACCTGTCTAGTGTTGGCTATGGTAGCTGAAAAGCTGATGCGATAAGGATGCTTCATATTCTTGGTACATGTGGTAGATACCAGGGCAGAGAGTCCTAGTCTTTCTGAAGTTCTGATTGTTAGGGAGTTTGAGGACGTGTTTCCTGAAGAACTTCCAGGTGTTCCTCCACCCTGAGAGATTGATTTCAAGATTAATCTAATCCTGGGTATGCAACCTATAGCTCAAACACCATATAGAATGGCACCTGCTGAGATGGCAGAACTCAAGAAATAGTTACAGGAGTTGCTTGAAAAGGGTTTTATTTGACCGAGTACTTCACCATGGGGTGCTCCGGTTCTTTTTGTGAAAAAGAAGGACGGATCTATGCGATTATGCATTGACTATAGACAGCTAAACAAAGTAACCATAAAGAAAAAATATCCTCTGCCAAGAATAGATGACCTGTTTGACCAGTTGCATGGTGCAACTATATTCTCTAAAATAGATCTGAGGTTAGGATACCATCAGTTACGCATCAAGGAGGGTGGCATACCTAAGTCAGCCTTCAGAACAAGGTATGGTCACTATGAGTTCATAGTTATGTCGTTTGGACTAACTAATACACCAGCTGCATTCATGGAACTCATGAATAGAATCTTCCGGCCATTCCTCAATCAATTCATAGTAGTCTTTATAGATGACATCCTGATTTATAGTAGAGATGCTCAACAACATGAGCAAAACCTCCGCCAGGCCTTGATATTACTGAGAAAGCACAAGCTATACGTCAAGTTTAGCAAGTGTGAATTCTGGTTATCAGAAGTGTCTTTCCTAGGACACGTAATATCTGCCTCATGTATCAGTGTTGATCCTAAAAAGGTAGAATCTATCTTGGACTGGGAACAACCAAAGACACCAACGGAGATATGCAGTTTTCTAGGACTGGCAGGCTACTATAGGAGGTTCATTAAGAACTTCAGTTCTGTAGCATTACCCCTAACTAGGTTAACCAAGAAAGAGGTTCCTTTTCACTGGAGTGAAAAGTGTCAACATTCTTTCCAGTTGTTGAAAGAAAGGTTAACAAGTGCACCTGTGTTAGTGTTACCTGAGTAAGGAAAGGGGTATGTTTTCTGTGATGCTTCTAAGAACGATCTAGGATGTGTGCTGATGCAGGATAAACAAGTGATTTCTTTTGCTTCTCGACAGCTTAAGAAACACGAGGAAAATTGTCCAACACATGATCTAGAATTAGCTGCAGTGGTTCATGCGTTGAAGATCTGGAGACATTATGTCTATGGATAGACATTCCAGATTTTCACAGACCATAAGAACCTAAAGCACATCTTTTCTTTCTGGATAGGTAGTTGGCTCATCTTCTATGACCAACTCACCACCTTCTTGAGTTACTAGATATCCAAATCTTTCAGGATCAAGGCATGTCCAACTAGATCTACAAGGTTCCTATGTTACTTGAGGAATTTGAGATTCTACAACAATTTTTTATTCTCTATGTTCCTCTTGTTCATTTATTGGTTCAATATTTTCTTGTTGGTCTTGAACCTCTTCGAGTTCCACTTTCCTCCCACTACTTCCTTTGGAAATAAATTCCTTTTCTGGGAATACACCATTCCTAGCAACAAACACTTTGTTGTTGGTTGGGTGGTATAAGTAGTATCCCCTTGTTTCTTTGGGATATCCAACAAAATAATACTACTTTTGAGGAGATATAATCTTGATAATAAAATAATCAAGATTTAAGCATAATTGAAACTCGAAATTATTTTGTAGCAAAAATAAATATATTAATTGAAGTGCACATCAACTAAATATGTTATGGGAGAAATCCTATAGTGGTAGGACGTCCAAATGCCTTGAGTGGCACCGAAATATCCTAAGTAGGTGAAGAAATCCACTCACATTTGTTAATTAAAAAGTAATGTCCACTAAAAATGGATAATAGTATTATAATGATTAAGGTGCTTAACCGGTTGCTTTTAATTCAAGGATAATTGAGGGGATATTGAGGGCGAGGAAGTTGGATTCGGAAGCAAGGAAGTGGAGGGGGCATGTGGCACCTAGAATGGGAGTTGAAGATTTCCCTCCTACTTTCTCTCTCTTAAAAATTCATATACATATACTCCATTTTCACTTACTTGAAAGGTTATTTTTGCAAACCACTTTCTTCCCTTGCTTTGGCCAATGACCAAGGAGATTAGGAGCAGGAGGAAAACATTCCCCAAGCTGAAGGTAAGCTCCATGATCATCTTCAACCTTGAATTGATGGTTGAAATCAGATTTCAACACTCATTTTCTTCTCTCTTCCATCCAATGCTCAACCTTGGCTATCTTTTGCATCCAAAGAGTTGGAAACAAACCTTGGATAGTTGAAGGAGCTTCTTTCACCATTAGAGATGAGAAGCTTGAATCTTTGAAGCTACTTTGAAGGCGGGTTATATAACTTGAACCCATCAATGTTATTATTGATTTCAATTTCTCATCATATGTTGATCTTTTATTTTCTTGAATAATTGATGAATTCATCATATATATGACAGTAGAGTTTGGAGGTATGAAGCTTGATGATGATGACATCATCTTAGCACATATTTCTAAAAATAGCAATATCAAACGGTTTTCAAAATAGTTGACCAAACAGTTTCAAACCGTTTCATGATCAAACGATTTTCAAATCGTTTAGGGTTAAACGGTTTCAAAGTTGACTTGATCAAACAGTTTCATATTTGAATTGACCAAACAGTCTCAAACCGTTTAGGGTTAATCAATCTTCAAACCGTTTGAGAGTCTTGGGTTGAAACGGTTTCAAAACCGTTAGAGTTGAAACGGTTTCAAAACCATTTGATGAGTAAAAGGTTCAAGACCGTTTAAGGATATAAAGACCAAGACCTTTTAAGGTCTAACGGTCTTCAAACCATTTGAGGGATTAGAGACCAAGACCATTTGATGGTGTAAACTGTCTCAAACCATTTGAAGGTTTAGGACTAAACCGTTTGAAGGTTCAATTGGTCCAAACCGTTTGAAGGTTCAATTGGTCCAAATGGTTTGAAGGTCCAATTGGTTCAAACCATGTAAGTACTAATAACCCCATAAGTGTTTGGGTAGTATATCAAGGTTGATTTATAATGGAAGTACTCCTACGGTACTTAAGTAAATAAGTACACTTAGAGTAATTGACATTTGATGCCTATGAATACAAATAATTCAATACACTATGACAATCATAGCTGCATGTACTTTAGTAAAAGGTTAAGTCAACCTAATAAGGTATGATGATGATGTGTGTGCCTAAGTACATGGAACAATGATAAGTATGAGTTAATACTTAAATGATGCTATGTGAAACCCTAATATAGGGTGTTGTTATGTGAAACCCTAATATAGGGAGATGTTATGTGAAACCCTAATATAGGGTGATGTTATGTGAAACCCTAATTAATAAAGATGGGAAACCTCAACCCTAATAAGAGAATAGTGATGTTATCCTTGCATTGCATAATGTTGTTATGTGATTGATATGGTTGTTATCAAGTATACTAACCATGTAGGTATCATGAGATGATGAGCATAACCAGGTATGAGATATGATGTTAATGGGCCTTGTGAGCCATTATTTTATTTGTTGCCTAGTGAGAGGTGACAAGAAGTTGAATATGCCTGGTGAGCTATGTTAGATGCTTGTGTAACAAGTATCATGAATACCTTGGTCAGATGACATGGAGGTATTATTTACCTGATAAGTGATAACCTTGTTCAATGATGAACTAAGGGTTTGAATACCCAGATCCAGTAAACATGATGATGATATTGATGAGGGATGAGAATTCCTGGTAATGAGATAAGGGATTGAGATCCCAATGTTTTATAAAGTTTTGAAAAACACTTGATTGAATTATTACATGTTTCTTTGTAACATTTGTCATAATAATTCCTATTTGAAATCTTGATTGATGCTAAAATAATATGGTAATGTACTTAAATAATCAAGTGGAATATTATCATGTAGAGCCCTGGACATAGATCCATCATCGTCAGTAGTTGGTGATGGTGAAACATGTTCTCCTGCTGGTTAATCTGGAGCGTATATTGTTGAATATACGGGGTTTCTCTTAGCCGAAAATAGGAGGATTAGAGTGCAACTGCGGTTGTAGACTCAAGATATGTTTAAGAGCATGGTGAATAGGCCCATGGCTCAGTGTGATGGAGCATGAATACGTTCATGGCTCAGGGAGCACGGTGAACTGGCACGTGGCTCAGATTTACTAGCGCCGGGACATGTACCAAGGCGGGCTAGAGAAAGGGTAGCCTATGGGAGCTAACCCTGTGACTGAGGTCACTTAAGCAAGAGACTACGGTCCTGCTTGTGGTCTCACACTGACCGAGACAGATGAGATCGTGGAGTTCGACTCTTCCTTTGATCTTGTATGGCACCGACTTTGGGTTTCGCAACCGAAGGTTGGATTTGAGCGGTACGGTTTACTTCCTCCAGGCATAAGAATGATTGTAAAATGTAATCAGCCATGTAGCATATTTGCTTAAGGACGAATTATGGAAAACATTGATTGATATTACATTGCTTATTGTATCCTAAATGGATAGATATTATACATGTTCTTCATATTCCTTATTAAAAAGAATAGATGATTTAATGCTTTATCCTTTATAGTTGTAATGCTTTAAAAGGTGATATTTCTCTATTCTGATTAATAATGATTGAATCCTGCTTTTCAATAGAGATTCCTCTGCTCAGTTTATCATGATTTATCTATAATAATAATGTTTCTGGCGGAGAGTCATATCTCTCGCTGGGACAATTTCAATTGTCTCACCCCCGTGTGATCCAACCTTTTTAGGTGGATGAGGACGAGAAGGTAGAAACCATACAACAGGGGAAGGACAGCAACATTAGGGACAACAATAGCATCTCGGGTGGAGATATTGACTGTCATGTCTTGTAGATATGAGTCCTATGTGTCGTCTCTGTACTCTCAGGACATTGGAGTCAGTACTTACTGTTTTCATGACCGATATGAGATTTTGTCTTGAATTCCTCGAGGTTTTATGTTGCTTATGTGTAATTTTAACAGAGCAATTGTTGTATGTAATCCTTGAGAAGAGATGGTACATGGTATGTACTTGTGGACCAGAATGTATATATAATACTTTGGTTCTCTTTATAAGAGTTTCCTAGAATTGTATCTCTTTGCAAAAAGGTTTTAATTTTTAGTGATTTTTGTTAATCCGATGTTAATGTTTTCTTCTGCATTTATCATTATGCGATGACAGCCTGATTTGCAGTTGGGTTGTGTTAGGTTTTAACGGTTTGAAGGTTCAATTGGTCCAAACCGTTTGAAGGTCCAATTGGTTCAAACCATGTAAGTACTAATAACCCCACAAATGGTTGGATAGTATCTCAAGGTTGATTTATAATGGAAGTACTCCTAAGGTACTTAAGTAAATAAGTACACTTAGAGTAATTTACATTTGATGCCTATGAATACAAATAATTCAATACACTATGATAATCATAGCTGCATGTACTTTAGTAAAAGGTTAAGTCAACCTAATAAGGTATGATGATGATGTGTGTGCCTAAGTACATGGAACAATGATAAGTATGAGTTAATACTTAAATGATGCTATGTGAAACCCTAATATAGGGTGATGTTATGTGAAACCCTAATATAGGGTGTTGTTATGTGAAACCCTAATATAGGGTGATGTTATGTGAAACCCTAATATAGGGAGATGTTATGTGAAACCCTAATATAGGGTGATGTTATGTGAAACCCTAATATAGGGTGATGTTATGTGAAACCCTAATATAGGGTGATGTTATGTGAAACCCTAATTGATAAAGATGGGAAACCCTAACCCTAATGAGAGAATAGTCATGTTATCCTTGCATTGCATAATGTTGTTATGTGATTGATATGGTTGTTATCAAGTATACTAACCATGTAGGTATCATGAGATGATGAGCATAACCAGGTATGAGTTATGATGTTAATGGGCCTTGTGAGCCATTATTTTATTTGTTGCCTAGTGAGAGGTGACAAGAAGTTGAATATGCCTGGTGAGCTATGTTAGATGCTTGTGTAACAAGTATCATGAATACCTTGGTCAGATGACCTGGAGGTATTAGTTACCTGATAAGTGATAACCTTGTTCAGTGATGAACTAAGGGTTTGAATACCCAGATCCAGTAAACATGATGATGATAATAATGAGGGATGAGAATTCCTGGTAATGAGATAAGGGATTAAGATCCTAATGTTTTATAAAGTTTTGAAAAACACTTGATAGAAGTATTACATGTTTCTTTGAAACATCTGTCATAATAATTCCTATTTGAAATCTTGATTGATGCTAAAAGAATATGGCAATGTACTTAAATAATCAAGTGGAATATTATCATGTAGAGCCCTGGCCATAGATCCATCATCGTCAGTAGCTGGTGATGGTGAATGAGTTCTCCTGCTGGTTAATCCAGAGTGTATATTGTTGAACATACGTGGTTTCTCCTAGCCAAAAATAGGAGTATTAGAGTGCAACTTCGGTTGTAGACTCAAGATATGTTTAAGAGAATGGTGAATAGGCCCATGGCTCAGTGTGATGGAGCATGAATGCGTTAATGGCTCAGGGATCACTGTGAACTGGCTCGTGGCTCAGATTTACTAGCATCGGGACCTGTACCAAGGCAGGCTAGAGAAAGGGTAGCCTATGGGAGCTAACCCTGTGACTGAGGTCACTTGAGCAAGAGACTGTGGTCCTGCTTGTGGTCTCGCACTGACCGAGACAGATGAGATCGTGGAGTCCGGCTCTTCCTTTGATCTTGTATGACACCGCCCATGTTTAGAAACATTGTTCATGGTGATGAGATACCATTATACACATGTTGTACTAAGTTTATGAAGCTTAGCACTGTGTTGAGATTTTATAAGCTGAAAGCTAACAATATATGGAGCGACAAAAGCTTCACATCATTGTTGTCTTTGTTGAAAGAAATTCTTCCTAAAGGAAATGAGCTGCCAATATCAACATACAAGTTAAAGAAATTGTTGTGCCCAATGGGTCGGAATGGGGGCCAAGAAGATACACGCATGTCCAAATGATTGTGTATTATTTCAAAAGGACTATGTGGATTTAAAAGATTATCCAAAATGTGGTGCGTCAAGGTATAAATTAATGACTTCGGGGGAGTCCAAAACTAGTTCTCCTGCCAAGGTGATGTGGTATCTACCTATAATATCATGGTTTCAACGCTTGTTTGCCAATCCGATAGATGCAAAGAATTTGAGGTGGCATGCAGATGTTAAGAAAAATAATGAAGGATCCAATGTCATGCATCTGATTCCCCACAGTGGAAGAAGATTGATTTATTATACCCTAAATTTGGTGAAGAAGTCAGGAATCTAAGACTTGAGCTTTGTATAGATGGGATGAATCTGTACAGGACATTGAGCAGCCAACATAGCACTTGGCCAATTATGCTTGTTATATACAATCTTCCTCCCTGGTTGTGTATGAAAAATAAGTACGTTATGCTGTCGTTGTTGATATCGGGCCCTAAACAACCTGGAAATGATATCGAAGTTTATCTTGAACCTTTGATTGATGACTTAAAGAAACTCCGTGGTGAAGGTGTGATGACCTATGATGCTTCACAAAGAGAGACATTTTGTTTGCACGCTATGTTGTTTTGCACTGTTAATGACTTTCCAGCATATGGGAATCTATCTGGATATAGTGTCAAAGGATCTAAAGCGTGTCCTATATGTGAAGAGAACACTGATTCCATATGACTAAAACATGGCGACAAGACAGTATATCTTGGTCATCGAAGGTTTCTTCCAAAATTCCATCTGTATTGTAGGTTGCGCAAAGCATTCAATGGACGAAATGAGGAACGGAGTGCACCTAAACCTATACTAGGGGAGGTTGTTTATGAAAGAGTAAAAGACTTTGCCAATGAATTTGGTAAGAGGTCACAATGTACCATGGCCACACAGAGTGACAAATATTTATTCAAGAAGAAGTCAATATTTTGGGATCTTCCTTATTGGAGTTCTTTGATAGTCAGGCATTGTATCGATGTCATGCATGTTGAGAAAAATGTCTGTGATAGCGTCATTGGTAAT
Organism: Alisma plantago-aquatica; assembly: GCA_963693085.1. Lineage (NCBI taxonomy): Eukaryota > Viridiplantae > Streptophyta > Magnoliopsida > Alismatales > Alismataceae > Alisma > Alisma plantago-aquatica. The sequence goes on from OY856413.1 coordinate 152,234,012, forward strand.
CTGTTGAATATACCAGGTAAGACTAAAGATGGGATAAAATCCAGAATGGACCTACATGAAATGGGAATAAGGACAAAATTAACAGAAGTAGTTAGTAGTGATCAAAGAACATACTTACCTCTCGCTTGTTACACGTTGTCTAGAAAGGAGAAGAAAGCTTTTTGTGAATGCTTGGTAAATGTTAAGGTGTCATAGGGTTACTCATCCAACATCCGTAGATTGGTATCAATGAAAGATCTGAAGTTGATAGGTCTTAAATCTCATGATTGTCACACTCTAATGCAACAAATATTGCCTGTGGCAATTCGATCTATATTGTCGAAGCATGTAAGGTTTGCAATCACCAGAATTTGTTTCTTTTTCAACAGTCTGTGCAACAAAGTTATTGAACCTGATACTCTCGATAAATTGCAAAGAGAAGTGTTTGTTACCCTTTGTCAGCTTGAGATGTATTGTCCTCCTTCGTTCTTTGATATCATGGTACATCTTGTTGTCCACTTGACTAGGGAAGTGAAAATGTTGGGACCAGTTTTCTTGCATTGGATGTGACACAACCCGACCGCAAATCAGGCCATCATCGGATAATGATAAATGCGGAAGAAAACATTAACAACGGATTAACAAAAATCACTAAAAATTAAAACCTTTTTGCAAAGAGATACAATTCTAGGAAACTCTTATAAAGAGAACCAAAGTATTATATATACATTCTGGTCCACAAGTACATACCATGTACCATCTCTTCTCGAGGATTACATACAACAGTTGCTCTGTTAAAATTACACATAAGCAACATAAAACCTCAAGGCATTCAAGCCAAAATCTCAAATCGATCATGAAAACACTAAGTACTGACTCTAAGGACATGAGAGTACAGAGACGAAACATAGGACTCATATCTACAAGACACGACAGTTAGTATCTCCACCTGAGATGTTACTGTTATCCCTGATGTTGTTGTCCTTCCCCTGTTGTATGGTTTCTACATTCTCATCCTCGTCCACCTAAAAAGGTTAGATCCCACGAGGGTGAGACAATTGAAATTGTCCCAATGAGAGATATAACTCTCTGCCAGAAACATTATTATTGCAGATAAATAGTGATAAACTGAGTAGAGGAATCTCTATTGAAAAGCATGATTCGATCATTATTAAGCAGAATAGAGTAATAACACCTTTTAAAGCATTACAACTATAAATGATAAAGCAGTAAATCATCTATTATTTTTAACAAGGAATATGAAGAACATGTATAATATCTATCCATTTAGGATACAATAAGCAATGTAACATCAATCAATGTTTTCCATAATTCGTCCTTAAGAAAATATGCTACACAGCTGATTACATTTTACAATCATTCTTATACCCTGAGGAAGTGAGTCGTACCGCTCAAATCCAACCTTCGGTTGCAAAACCCAAAGCACATCTACGTCATCGGAGACAATTTCTTCTTCCACACAAGCACTGCTATCGACATCCACTGATTTCAGGTTTGAAATCTCTCCATGCCAGTGTCATTTTGTACAACCTTGTACAATCCTGTTGCACATGACATGACTTTTGATTTCGTCACCAGTGCTGACTTTCAAGTTGTTACCGTAATGCCTACATGGATAGTACAACCTATCTCCAGGTTGTTTCCTATGTTCCTTGGAAAATCTAATAAACTAATCAAGACTAGAAATAAACTCTGGGGTGTAGTGATTTTAAATGGACATCCATGATCTATCCATTCTATGATAAAAGAGAAAACAAGTATATATTAGGGTTTAGGGTTAAAAGATTAGGGTTTATGGTTAAAATTTTAGGGTTTAAGGTCTTATATATAATAAATGTATACCACCTATCCCATTCTTGTACACCTAATCTCACTTGTAAGTGTATAATGTGTATTGGGGTTTCAAGAAAATTTCGACAGCATTTCCCCATTTGTTCTCTAAGTACACATTATACACTTACATTCTAAGTGAGATTAAGTGTTCAAGAACAGTCCCGAATCGGGGACTATCCAAGATTTACTCCTAATGAGTAAATCTTGGATGGGTTTCTAGGCCAACAAATACATGTATGTTGTCATTCTTATACCTACAATCCTAGTTTCATCATTCATATCCTAAGTTTTGTGTAACATCATTTAATCATGCTTGTCAGTAAATACTAAATAGTAAATCCTAGAATGATCTATCCATTCTATGATCAAAGAGAAAATAAGTATATGTTAGGGTCTAGGGTTAAAAGATTAGGGTCTACAATTAAAAGATTAGGGTTTAAGGTCTTATATATAATAAATGTGTACCACCTATCCCATTCTTGAAAATATAATTACAATTAATCAAAATCTCATTACAATTCATCACAATATAATTTTAGGGTTTACAATTCATCACAATCTCATTACATTTCATCACATTCTTATTACAATTCATCAAAACATATTATGGTTTACAAATAATTTTCAATTCCAATAAAATACATAGTTACATATATGCATTTTCATACAATCATCACAATATAATTAGATTTAGGACAAAAACAGATTATAATTTATACATAATTCCAACTCTAATCAAATACATTACATGCATTTTTATCACAACAATATAATCAATGCCAAAAAAGTAGAGAAGGACCAATCTTGTCAGAGGGAAGAAGGCAGAGGCGGCGGTGGCTCTGGCTGGAGGAGAAGCTAGCAGTGACGACGTCTAAGTGACGGTGGCTGGAGGAGCATCTAGAAACAACGACGGTGGCTAGAGGAGCAGCTAGCAGTAGGGATGGTGGCGGAGGAGCAGCTAGCAGCAGGGACGGCCGGCGATTGGAGGAGCAGCTAGCAGCAGGTGGCGGAGGACCAGCTAGCAGCAGGGATGGCAGCTGAAGGAGAAGCTAGCAGCAGGGACGGTGGCGGAGGACCAACAGGGATGGCGGTGGTGGAGGACCAACAGGGATGGCAACGGTGGACGGAGTCGCTGAAATCGCCAGACCTAGTGAAATCGTGATGAAACAGAGAATGGGGAAGAGTCTGTTTCACGCGGGTGCTATTAAGTTTTCCATAGTCGTCGGTTGTTTCAGAAACTGACACCTAAGTTCATTTTAGTCGTCAGTTTCAACATACAACAACCGACGTCTATTCAAATATGCCAACAAAAAAAAATTGTTCGAGTTACAACCATAGTTGTCGGTTGGGAACCTAAAACCATCGCCTAATATGCAAAAAGTTTTTCACGGGGTAGCGCGCAAACACGCATCGGTTCGTCTTCTCGAACTGATGGCAAATAAGGGGATGAATTTTGTCTCGCGGAGGATCTTTTTTCATCGGTTCCTTACAAAACAATCGACGCCGATTTGAAATTTTTTGGAGGCAAATATTTTTCCCTAAAAAATTATATTTCGCGGGTGATTGTGGACGTCGGTTTTTTGCCAAGCAACCAATGTTATAGAAAAAGTGATACCTGTGTCTTTTGTAAATCAATCAGCCTTCACATATAGGTGTTAGTTGTCATTTTAAGCCGACGTCGTATCATTTGGCATCAGTTTTGTATGTGACATTATAGGTCATTTCTGTAGTAATGACACGCTCAAAAACATTTGTATGAGAGCTCAATATCTTTTTTGTATCCATACTATGATAAGAATTTGATACAAATTATTCTATCACCTTAGCCACAACATATATACATAAGATACCAATATTTGTATATGCCACACAAATAAGCATTAAAATGCTAACAAAATTCCGATTCGTTTGAAACACCATATACAAACTTTTCCTGCCCAGACCTGAAAGTATAGGGATGACTCTAGGACACACTAGATATACTATATCTCCTCTTTGCTACAACATGTTTGTTTTCATCACTTCTAATTACCTAAAAAGATGTTGCAAACCACAAGGGTGAGGCCCAGTCCCAGCAAGAGATATAACCTCCAACAATGCTTATTGATTACAACATTTTAAATAGTAGATAACTAAGTAGTTGGAGTATATAATAATCAATTAAATTGATTGAAAAATTCAAGTATGCTAAATAGATCAAGCAATTCATCTTAGAAACAAGTACGATTATCAGTGTATATATGGGTAACAAATAAGTCTATTTATTTGGATAGATATCTACTCAAATTTCATCAAATTGCATCTAATAACAATCATCATCATTAATATGACTATCATCATATTCCTTGCTAACAACACAAGCAATATAGTAGCATAAGCATCCCTCACATCATGAATATGTCTAGTAACATAACATGGATATCAATATTGGCATCTCAAATAAAGGGAACAGATCTATATCATAAGTAGAACTAACATCATAGCACAATTAACTGCATAGGCAGTTTAAGCATTTATAATTACGTAGGCAAGGCTAGAAATATTAAACATAGCTAGCAACATCATCTCAACCATCAATGTTAATCTAGGTTAGATCCTTACAAAATTCTAGGTCTCTATGATGAAAAGTGGTCATTATCGGGACCCCTATCGTCTAAATAGGCTTACAGTCCCAAAATGAGGTTTGACTTGTTACCAAGTCACCAGACTTCTTGTTCCAATAGTCAACACGTCAGACAAATTTTGACAATTTGACCCTCCATGGCCTCCAAAGATTGATCGACCATTGGGTGTGCCTCTACAATAGTTGAATGTGACCTCTAAAGCTCCTCTTCATGGGTTTTAAACCATAAATCAAATCTCAACTAATCTATATGTTCCCCAAAAAATAATATTACCCTATTTTCCAACTTATTCAAAGTTAAGAAATGATTCATGTTTCCATTTCCCCTATACTCAACTTAGAACTTTACTCCATAATTTAATCTTGACCCATTAGCAATAATTTAATAATTTACATCACTTAGTGTTTTGTTACAACATATATCATAACTCATTCAAGAACAATACATATTAGACTTTCTCCTGACATAGTTAACCTATCATATATCATCTCTATATTAGTGTCCCATCTATATGATGTATATGCATGAGTTATATAATAGGTAATTAGGGTTATAGATTATCGTAGAAGAGTAGGATTACATGATACTGGGATCAACTCAAGCTAGGCTTAAACCTAACCTAAACATGGGTTATTGCATGTTTCCACTTGTAATAATTTTATCAAGAACGGAAATGTATATATCTCCATGTCTCATGGAAAACTAGCTAGAATATTAATAGGAAATCATATATGCTTGTAGATTGATATCACCATATACGGTTATATCAAGTATGTTCACATAAAAAAAATAACACGATTAATTTTAAATCTTATATGTTTAAATACAAGATAATGTCAAAAAACAAATGTTGGATAACAAAATAAGTAGGAAAGACAAGAGGGAAAACAAGATAATACAAAAGAGTTCAATAATAAATTTGCAGCACTATGCAAAACCTAGGTCACCAATTACACGTCTATGTAGGTACTAGTTGTGTGTTGTAAACATTTGTGTTACTTTTGATACCCACTGATGTTAAACAAACTCGATAACATTTTAGTCATAAATAAGTAAGAAATGTTTGACAATAAGTAATCTATAACTACTAGTTTTTTGAAAAGGGTCTATGAAATTGTATATCATATAACAATTAATGTACGAATGCTAGATTTGAACTTAAAGGTGCTTGAATGTGGAGAAAGATGTGCAAAATTGGTAGTACGGGCAAATATGATTATGGTAGGAGAAGGAGTGTGTTGGGGTTAATGAAGCTACAAACTAGATATTTTTCACTTGTATGACATTTGATTCGTTAGATAATGGGAGGTTTATCCACAACCATTTAATGGATCTAGTATCAAAGAAATAACTTGACAGAACTACATCTATTGTTTACATGGTAATTCTTGACATTAGCATGGGAATGATGTTTGCATAAGTGATAAATCCTATCATGTACTATTATATATACTACTTGAGTCCTCAAATTGATAAAATAAACAACTCTTTGTGAGTATATACTATCAATAACTGATATTTAGTGTGTTTTAACTTTAAACACTCGATGATCACTTGTAGTCTTTGGATTGAATTATTATTCTTACCATATCAATAAGACAATGAGGTTCCGCTTTTCCTGTCACATTAACACCTAGATGGTTCCCTCTTAGGCATGTGTTTAAGTTAAAAGAGTTTTGATAGTCAAAGCACAAACATAACTTGCTCCAAAATGTTAAACACCTCCATTCATGATATGTGAACTAATTAGGAGTGGTACCTATGATGTTTCACACGGTTTGAGTAAAAAACTTATAATCGATCATTAACAATTACCAACTAACTGGAGCTTGATAATCTCTTCTACAATTTATACCAGTAATTCACCAAAACAACATGTGGATCAAAGTATAAACTACATTTTGGTCTCTTTCTTTTGTGTACCATGAAATCAATTCAGGACCATACATGTAATGCCCGGGCCCACTGCCCTAGGCTCTAGTAGAGTTTCAGGAATGACGACTGGCCCCACAGACTACCACTAGCCTTAACTTCGCACTTTGTCCTCACTGACACACAAGCCAGGATCAACTTCTCGACTGGTCACCCATCCTAATACTACTCCAAGCTGAGCACGCTTAACTATGGAGTTCTTTGGTGATGGGCTTTTGGAAAAGGAGGTGCACCTTGGTGATATGGTAGTCCAATCATTCCTTTTAAGATCATGTTATCCGATGCCTCAAATCCTGGGATGCTACAATCTCCCCCACTTAGACTCTTGACGTCCTCGTCAAGGCTCAACTATATGGCCTCATAATCTAACCCCATTTCAGTGCAGACCCACAATGGCCCATGGACACCCAGCTCCCGTCCACGGCTACCCGCGCAACGGCGGCTCCATCTCGTCTCTACGGATAGCCCTTTCCAACTTGTCAGGACCGCACGGCTCAAGACTGGCATGCCACATGCCCATGTGGGCCCCACAGACCACCACTAGCCTTAACTTCGCACTTTGTCCTCACTGACACACAAGCCAGGATCAACTTCCCGACTGGTCACCCATCCTAGTACTACTCCAAGCTGAGCACGCTTAACTATGGAGTTCTTTGGTGATGGGCTCTTGAAAAAGGAGGTGCACCTTGGTGATATGGGTAGTCCAATCATTCCTTTTAAGATCATGTTATCCGATACCTCAAATCCTGGGATGCTACAATACAATTTCCCCCTTGACCTATCTCCAAATTAATCCATAACAATTCACAAGTACTGCATAATTTGAATCGTTTTCTAAACAACTGATGTATTATTGTTTACGTGATATTTTTGACGAAATATTATAAAAGGAAATGAGGAAGAGCCTGAAAGTTAGATGAAATTATGGCAAAACTCATTCCCGTATGCAGAAATGCTCATTAAAAATAGTGGCATCTGCTTTACCCGACCGTGCCCACTGCCCTACGCAGCCACTATGGACAAAAGCAATGGATTCCCATCCATTATTATTTCCTTCCGTATTTATTTTTCCCCCCTCCCCTTGGTCTCTTTATTCCTCCACCACCAGCACGGAACCGGTCATCATTTTCGCCACCACTGCCCGCCATCGGTAGATATTTGGTGGGAGGAAACTGGACGCCGTCCTTTCCGTGTTCTCCTTGCTACGCCGCCGCCCTCAAGCAAGATCTCCGCTTAGATATCTCCAAACTTCTCCACCTATAGCCGATCGGGATTTCTTCCCGAGCTAACGAAACATGGTATTGTTATTATTTATGAGAACATCCTTGTGTAACTGTTTGGACTTTTCCGTTTTCGACTCTTCCCGTGATGAGATTAGCGAAAGGTCTTCATCTTTCTTTGAGATCGTCTCTTGGTAGATTTTTGTTGATCGGTTGGCTCTCGCTAGGAAATTGACTTATTCCGCCGATCTAGTTTGAGGCCTTGGCGTGATGGACTGTCGTTTTGTGTATCCGTATGTTTGTGGCTTTCTCCGCTTTGTTTGTGCGACAGATTGCTCAGCTTTATCCGGCGAGTCGATCTAATGGAAAAATACTGTCTCTAACCTCTGAATTGAGGGCTGATGCTGTCTACTAGACCACGTCGCGTTTATCTTAACTTTGGGAGTCTTCACTCGAAATTGAAGATTCGTTTCATTGTTTGAACTACTCTTGTTATACTATTTATAGTTATATTATGTCCAGTAGTTTCTTTGAACCAATAATGTTTATCTTGTCTTGAAGCGATTGGAACATCCTGATATTCATGAGTTGGCAGATCTAGACGACTTATCACTATTTCCTTGGTTTTCTGATAAATCTGGTGTCAGATGATGCCTTCAGTGCTTTTTTACTTGTCCGAGAAATATTCCTTTCGCTGTTTAGTTATATTCTCTATCCAATGTTCTTTTCATAACTTAAATCACTTGGACAGGCTAACGCAGTATCAGGAATGGCTGTTGCTGATGAGTGCAAACTGAAGTTTCTGGAATTGAAGGCCAAAAGAACATACCGATTTATAGTCTATAAGATTGAAGAAAAGCTGAAGCAGGTTGTTGTTGAGAAGCTTGGTGAGCCTACCCTGGGGTATGAAGATTTTACTGCCAGCCTTCCTGAAAATGAATGTCGATACTGCATCTATGACTTTGACTTCGTGACTGCGGAGAACTGCCAGAAAAGCAAGATATTCTTCATAGCATGGTACATTTCAGCCAATTGAATTTTACATATTTGTACTTGTAATGGTTTTGTCCTGCAACATTTGTTGTTGTTCTTGTTTTGAAGGTCTCCTGACACTGCAAGAGTAAGAAGCAAGATGCTCTACGCCAGTTCGAAGGAGAGATTCAAGAGAGAACTTGACGGCATTCAGGTTGAGTTGCAAGCTACTGACCCTACTGAGATGGATCTTGATGTCATTAGGGGCCGTGCCAATTGAGTATGTGTGTCAGTCTTGCATTTGGATGTTTTCCTAATTTCAGTTCGGCTTTAAAGGAAATGTCTATAGTTTCATCAATTCTGGGTTTGGCTCAATTACATATGCTTTTATTCCTAGTCAGCAATACAACCTCTTCTTCGGTCTTACTTTTTGGTTTCGGCATCCCAGATGAGTTGATATTTCGGCGTTCTATGGAAAATTGATGTGCCTCATTGAAGCTTGATACCTGCAAGTTAATGCTATGTAACTGTATGTGGGGATAGCCAGGATTAGGCAGCCCTTTTAGCGTGCTTATGACATTAAATTGTTTGATGCTAGACACTTTGTTGGAATTCAAAAGTTAATGAGATTGTATCTGATGGTCCTGAGGTCTTTGGCCCATGACGTATTCTACAGCTAACTAATATCTCCACTCCTCAGTTGATAATGAATTTTATACATGCTTGTAGTTGGATGAATCTGTTTGTTATGTGGCACACTGTTTTGTGGGCATATAATTCGTTTTTGAGCCTAATGTAATAGTTTCTACAAAAACATTATTTGGAACCACATCCATGCATGAGAAGATCTGGGTTACTAAAATATGCATGAGTAGTACTGTACTACACATTCGGTTTGACCAACTGAGATTCTGATCTGTAGATCTATAAACTCAATGTCTTCAAAATATATCCGTCCTCTAAAAAACTAAGCAACCTGCTCTTTTTGCTGCACATCAAACTATGGTGACAACAGGTTGTGCACTGCTGGCTTGTTATCTTTCTCTCTAGTTACTTTAGTTCTCTTAATGGCATCTTTGAACAAGTTCTCTTATAATCAATTAGTAATTTATTTTTTTAGTAAAGTTCATCTGTCCGTTTAGACTCATGATTGAAAAGGAGTAACAATGTGCCGGTAGCAAACAAAGAGGAAGGGAAATGGGCGGAAAAGAAGTAGATTCTCAGAGAAGATTCTCGAGTAATCTGTTTTAACCATGGTTTCATCATTATCTAACAGTCTTACTTTTCTTTGTCCAAATACTCCCACTTTTATGTGAAAGAAATTGCCGACCTATATTATAGATTTCCTTAATCTACTTTTAATTTGATCCTCTGAGTTACTTGAGTTCTCTTTGTGGCATCTTTCAATAAGTTCTCACAATATCAATTAATGATTCAATTTATAGTCATTGAAGCCCGTTTGTGCTCTTTTAGGGCTTATGGTTGAAAAGGTTGAACGATGTGCTAGTAGGGAGCAAAGAGGAAGGGAAATGGGTGGAAAAGAAGTACATTCGTTGCATTGAAACAAAAAAGATGGAAATGATAAGATAACTTCAGAGGAAATTTTTGAGTAATTTATTTTAACAATATGGTTTCTCGGTTCTCCTTAATCGAATAGTGTACTATTCTTTGTCAAAATACTTCCACTTTTATGCGGAAGAAATTGAGCACCTATATCTCACATTTCCTTAATCTACGTCATTTTGTTTGATCCTCTACATCATAATACACAAGTTAGAACTTACATTTCTTCTCCTCTTCCATGCCTATGGTTTGAAGGACTCCTTAGATCACCCAACACAGTCAATTGGCCATTAGTCAGAATAGTAGAGGATGTAGACCGATGGGCATTAGTTTTACATCTAACCAGCAGCTTTAAGGTCACTGTTTTCTATTGTATACCTCATAATGATTGTCATATTATCTATTAGTCTCTTAAGCGCGTGGTATATTATTGGGTCAACTTGATGATGAATATGATTTGATACATCATCGTCATCATCAACTAAGCCTCAAACCCCAACCATGTTGAGGTCGGCTACATGGATCCTTCTTTTCCAATCAGCTCTGTTATGGTACATGACCTATCAAAATATTTTTTCCTCTAATCATTAAGATTAGGTGTACATCACTTGGGAAAGAAATCACGCTCTTCAGCACTTCATTTATAATTATATAGTATATATAGTGTTGGGTCTAGGCATGGCTTCTGTAAATTCTTATGGTGTTACATCTGTCAAGATAAGGCATCATCTGGCAGTGTGATAGGATAGATTATCTCTCTTATGGTTAACATAACTTCACCTTACGTTATGTTTGGATAAATTCATTTAAAATCCCAGTAGTTGCTGACTTGCTGTATTTAGGTAGTAGTAAAACATATAAGATTCGGAATTTATAACCACCATCCGGTTATTGGGGTAACAAAAATAGTTAACTCCTCTGCCATTCTTAATCTTTCCACAGCAGCTGACACAACAGGCTGCAGTGCGCTGGCTCTGCCACGTGAAGCAACCCAACAGCCATTACAGGCGTACTGGTAATTTGCTCACAGACTACCAGGATTTGAGACCTTACTATATTCATGAATACTGAAACTTTTTTAAACTCAAGTTTTAGACTGAAATAAGATGATTCACTCACCGGTATGGTGGGTGAATCCAGTCTATCATTTTGGAGTGAAAGAAGACCATTCTCCCACCAGTATAGTCGGTGAGACCAATCTGGTAAAACTCTGGATTTCCACCTGTAGACTCTGAGTGGTCAGTCGGATTTATCAAGGTTCTAGTTGTATGCAATCTCATTGACCGTCCAAAAGGTGAATTGCTAATAATTTGCAGGAGTGATACATATTCTGAATACAAATATCAGATGTACTGTCATTGTTTAGCAATCAAGGATATGCGGTTTGCCCACTTCGATAATGGAACGACATAAATGCATTACGATGCTTACATAATAAGAATGGTGAAAACTATTAAAAATGTTTTGAGATTTGTTTGGAGGTGTACAGCTTTATTTTTGGATTTTGAATGAGTCATTTAGAGTGAACATTACAGCATTGATTTCCTTATCTAGGGAGCTTTAACTCTCACCTGCACTCTGCCATCCTGATGCCTACAAAGTTGACCTTAAAGTCTCATGAACATCACATACTTGATTTTAGTGATGTTTTCAGTTTAACTTCAATCTGTATGATCTTGTAGTTTCTGTTGTTAACCATGTAGTGAGCAATTATGCGCTTCTTGATATTAGTGTATCTTACATTATCGCTAGGAATGTGGCCCACGATTTATGTAAACTATAGCTATTGGTTGCAGCGCACATGAGCTAAACTTGTTAAATCTTTCCAGGGAAGAACTACAACAGTAGCCACTAACCACTTGTTAGTATAAGGTGATTTACGGCTGATACTAAACTCGTCACCTTTACTATAAATCAACGCACATTAACGCTCCTTTGAATAGACGATCCTGTCTAATGGAAAAAAAAATGCACGTAGCCTTGTAGGACTTCTAATGCAATGTCGCCAATTCTGAATCATTTTTGGTAACCCACTGAGAAGATGCACCGTTTCAAATGAAAAAGAAAGGAAAATTGCGAATATATTATCTCGTGACTGTCTGTTTGTGAAAAGGAATATTTGTCATATATTTAGTCACTGTTTTACCAATTTAAACTGGTGGGTCTTCATCTATATAGATGAGAAATTGCAATTTAGTCTGCACATGATGCCTAATGTATTCAATCTGCCGTTCCAATTAGGCCTTTTGGAAAGCCTTTTTATTGCGAAACAACACTCTGCAGGCTCACTACACTCAACCGACCAATCCCTTGTAGACTGCGGACCAAAGAGAGTATCATGTTCAATGCAAACTTGTATTGAGGCACGACGTCACCAATTTTTATGCATGCTTACAAGTGATGAATGAAAAAAAGGCTAAAACGAGTTACTGACCCAAGATCTGTAGTATGTACCTGGGTCCCTGACATTTGCGTCCTTGGTGAGTGTAACTGTCAGAATCAGTTTACCAATTTCACAGCTGGTAAAACCTGAGCTTCTATACTAAAGTTCGAATTTTACTTGCCCATGATTTTATCTTGTTTGTAAAAATCTGCATCATCTCATCCTTTTATGTTATCTACAAAGTTGCTTTTCTATGCAAGACAGTGGATCGTTGTGGAGATTGACCCCAATGGTACAGATGGGTACGTGGTAGTTTCAACAGAACAACTATCTAGATCCAATCCTGTTTCACAACACACCGCGTGGTGCGTGGTTGCTGCAAAGACGTTTCTATTACATTTGATGTATCTGCCATTCTTTCAATCAGATTACAATGGCACGTTTCTATTGCAGTGCAATAAACTATCATATTATCTCGAAAAAGTATTTTGACCCAATCATCCTTGCTTCCTATGACCTTGCGTTCTACTTCCAACCCCTCTGCTCTCCATCTCAAACTCCATTTCACGTTATCTATATAGTGAAACCCTCAGCCGTGCACACCAGTAATTGCCATTAGTTGTCAATCTTAGAATCGATTGTCAACATCAAGCTCTGCAAATCCTCTATCAGGATTTCCAATGCTACCGTGGTATCTGATGTTGGTGCTATTGAAGTTTGTGTACGTGAAAGGTTATTTATTGTTGCGAGGATCGACTTGTAATCATATGTAAATCTATTGTGGAAATACCTTTACCAAGTTTCCATGGCTGTGGGAGCTGGCAACAAATAAATTGATCATGGTGTGGCTAAAAAAGGCCGTGTTAATGCCCTTCACCATAGAGAGCCTATACCATTATGCAAATTCCACCTTTGTGGTAAGTTGGAAGGAGATCACTAGCTAGGATACTTAATCCCCCTCAATCATCATGCAAATCCATGAGAGGTAGCCTATTCAAAGTTGTTGGTCGATAGGAACACTACACTTGAGACCAGGGATGGATTTGTGGTGAGTTGGGAACCCATGATCATTATACATACATACATACATATATGCTGACAAGGAGTGGCTCAAGTGGTCAAGCACGATGTCTCCTCATGAAGGGACCCGTGTTCGAATCCCAATTGCCGCCTTGATTTACCACCCTCTTGGGCGTTCGGCCTCCGCCACAGGCATGGGAGAGGGGAGAGAAATCTTTCTCTCTTAATCCCATACATACATACATACAGCCACCCTAACACTCCATCCCAGTGATCGTTCAGGCGATTAGGGCGTCGGGCATGGTGCCCACAATGACGGCTACTCCGGGCGTCGTCGTCCACCAACGCAACACCAATGCAACCCCACCCAACATCCCTACACCACCGAAAGCATAGGAGGTTGATACTGAAGCATCCTGCCCAACGCGATACCATGAAGTGTTTCCCGGAACCGAGGCGCTCTCATGGACACGTTCACGTTGACCTAGACATAGAGGAGTTTGATCGGATACGCAACATATGGGAGTTCACCATCATGACCTACGCCCTAGGTAAGAGACCCTACTACCTACGCTTCTAGGCGTGGATACGGAGGACATGGAGACCAAAGGGCTCGTTTGAGGCGCTGTCGAGGGAGAACAATATCTTTCTAATCCGATTCAGCAACGCTGAAGACAAGAGAGAGGTCCTCAGCCTAGGACTTTGCTGGTTCGACACACAACTTGTGGTGATGAAGGATTATCAACATGGAGATGAACTTCGACGTGATCTCTTTGCCACAATCCCCAACTGGATCACCCTAAAGTCGATTGGCTGCGCTTGCAACCGGCAGACTGCGGGGACTATTACTGCTGGCTCGAGGAAGGTGTTGCACATTAACAATCACTCATTGGAGACGGATGAGGCACAAGTCATGGTCGAATTGAAAGTAGAGAATGAAGCACCGAAGAGAGTTTGGCTGAATGTCCAAGGTCGTGATCCAATCTCGGTGGATATCTCCTATGATGGGCCGCTGGCGAAGTGTAGCTGTTGCTGTGCTTTCGGGCATAGCAACCAGCAATGCGAGACAGGAAGAAAAGAGAAGATAGACAACAAGGAAGAGAAGAAGGCACAAGTGCACACACATGTCTGGAAGGAGAAAGGCCCTAGTGTTGTGCCAGATACTGGACCTTCTGGTGAAACAACAAGGACACATGAAGAGGCACACGCGGAGGTAGACATGCAAGCAGCTCCTGACACTGATGTTGGCCTTGATTCCGTAGATGGCAATGGCATGCCAAAGATGGGTCCGAATAACCCAGGAGGAACTACAAGGGAAGAAGGAAAATTCATCTCTACTTCTAATAAGAAAAGACCCAAGAGATCTGGTATTCCTAAGAATGTGGGGGTTATCACCATCCTAGATACAACAAACAACTTTGAAGCTCTTTCTGACTCTGACGAGGAGGATGAAGCAACAAAAGAACAGAAGGAAAGGGATGTGTAAAAGGACCAGAGGAAGGAGTCAGGTAGGCGTACCAGGACAAACAAGAACCTTTGGTATGTCTATGCTCCTATGGAATATTAAAGGTGGGTGAGACAGGTAAAAAAAGGAGATCCGAGAGTGGATCACTATTAGCAGGCATTCCTTGGTAATTTTGGTGGAAACAAAAATAAGGAGGCAAAATAGCATGTGTCTAATCTGGAGCATTTTGAGTTGGCCAGAGTTTGTGTTGCATGGAAACCAAATGCATGGCAGGTTACTGTGATACAAATGTCAGATCAACATATTACAATGGAGTACAGGTGGATTACATATGTGGTTGACAGCTGTGTACACTTATAATGATGCAAATATGAGACAGAGTTTATGGCATGAACTGATAAATTTATCTAGACAAATATCTTATCCGTGGTTGGTGATTTCAATAATGTTCGACTATAAGCTAAGAAGACAGGTGGAAGACCAACAGTGAATGCAATGATTAATGCTTTCAATTATACCATTGATCAAGATGGACTTTTGAATTGCCCATGGTTGGTGGGGACTTATTCACTTAGAACAATGAGAGGAAGCCGGAGGACAGAATTGCAGGCAAGCTTGACATAGCTCTAGTAAATGAGAAGTGGCTATAGATATTCCCTAATGTGTTGGTTAAAGCCATCCGATCCGAGTTGAGAGACCATGCCCCAATTTCAGTGCAAATCATAGAAAAGAAATAAAAGAGAAGACCTTTTAGGTTCCTAAACTATTGGGATGATTGGAAGGGATTCAATGATGTCATTCGAGAAAGATGGAACATCAAAGTGAAGGGGAATTCAATGTATGTGTTTGCAAAGAAATCGGCTAATACCAAGTGTGGACTCAAAAGTTGGGTCAAGGAGAAGGTGAACATTCCCAATATGCTAAAGGAAACCAAAGAAGAATGTAAGGAGGTCAGAAGATAGCTGCTACACGATCCACTAAATGAAGAGTTGATAAAGAAAGATAGTGAGCTAAAAATGATGCTTGAAGACTTAAAGAAGGTCGAGGAAAAGTTCTACTGGCAGAGGAGTAGAGGGAAATGTATGGAAGATGGTGATAGAAATACCAAACTATATCATTTGGTTGTTAAGAGGAAAGAGGTCGGCAACATCATCTCAGAGCTTATTGATAGTGATGGGAATGTTGTCAACAAGCAGGAGGACTTGGAAGAACATGCTATCTAATTTTATTCTTCTCTGTACAATAAGGAGTTTGATGACGAGCTGGAAGAGGAGGATATGGAGTGGAAGTTCAAACTGGAAAGTAACCATAATAACATACTTACAAGGGAAACAAATGAGCTGGAAGTCAAAGATGCACTCTAAAGTATTGACAGCAAAAGGTCACCAGGTTCAGATGGTTTTAATGCTTTTTTTATAAGAAATCATGGGATATCATAAAGGAGGATATGATGGCATATGTGAGATAGTTCTTAACTGGAGGAAATATGATCAGATAGGTTAATCACTCTTTCCTTGTGCTCATTCTCAAGAAGAAAGTGACTGCTTCCCTTGCTGATTTCAGACCTATTGCATGCTGCTCGGTACAATATAAAATCATTGCAAAGATCCTGGCTGCTAGATTGAAGACAATACTTCCCTATCTTATTTCTGTGAACCAGGGGGTGTTTGTGACAGGAAGGATCATTAGTGATTGTTCTTTGCAGACAATCGAGTTCTTACAAGACTACAATGCTATGAGAGGGAGTAGGAAGGCATGCTTAAAGCTTGATGTGTCTAAAGCTTATGATAGCGTGAGATGAGATAAATTATGGTGAATCATGAAGTAGATGGGGTTCAACGAGCAGTGGATTGGCTGGATTAAACAATGTGTGGGGACCACTAACTTCTCTATATTGGTTAATGACACTTTTGCAGGTATGTTCAAAGGAGGCAATGGACTGCGTCAGGGGGACCCACTCTCTCCTTTGCTCTTTTTGATTGTCATGGAGTACTTTAATCGGAAGATGCAAGAAGTAGAAAGAAGTAATGTGATTATACCTTATACATTGCATGGCACTAAAGTGATGACACACCTCATCTTTGCAGATGACGTCCTTGTCTTTGTGGAAGCAAAGCAAAATACTCTAGGAAATTTGCAGGACCTGCTTAGGAGGTTCGGGGAACAGACGGGGCAATATGTTAATGCTCACAAGACTCATCTTTTTTCTGTCCAAGAATTGCTACCTAATTGAAGATCGACTGAAGGAAGCCATGGAAGTAGAGTTAGGGGTGTTTCCTACTAAATATTTGGGATTTCCTTTGGCGGGAGGTAACCTACATGTTAAAGACTTTGTTGATTGCATGGACAAATTGGATGAAATGACCAACATATGGCCAACGCAGAAAACGTCAATGGCTGGAAGAGCCACTCTTTTGAAGGTGGCGGTTGAGGGACTTCTGATATTCTGGGTACAATAAGGAGAGATTCTTGGGGCAGTGTCATATAGAATGGAAATGAAGATGGGAAACTTCCTTTGGTCTAGTACACACCATCCAATGAAATATGCATGCTTGTCACTCTCAAAAGATGAAGGCGGACTGGACTTAAAAGCACCAAGAGGCATAACAAAGTGGGGAACAATGATAAGAATGATTATATATCAAGAGGGCACGTCTACTTGGGGGAAATAGATGAGAGAAAGATATCCTAGAGGACTGGACTTCATATCGAAGATAAGAGAAGGATATTCACGCACCATCAATGTTATGACGGAAATGAGGCAACATGTTAGACATTTGTTTAATCCATATGATATGGGATGATGTAAACTCAAAGATACAAAGATCAATATGTGGGAAGTAACATGATCTAGAGCAGCAAAGGATAGACACGTGGAACAAGTATGGGTTGGTATTCAGGTTCCAAAGTGGAGCATGTGCGTCTATAAAATTCTACACAATGCTTTGGCTATACTAGATAAAATACATGAATGATATTAAGATGTTGCTGCTATTTATCTACTCTGTAAAGAGGAGGACGAATCTCATATGCACTTGTTTGGTTGCTGTACGTTTACAAGGGAGGTATGGGAGATTATATGTGAAAAATTCAACTTGAACATGCAGTTGAAGAAAGAGCCACAAAGAATGTTGTCTAGCTGTGGGAAAAGTGACAAAAAGAGGATCTTGTTTTCTTCTCTATGCTACCACATATGGGAGGAAAGGAATGTATGAAGACACGGAGGCTCAACCACAAATCCAACTACAATTGCAGCAAAAATTTGTAAATATGTCAAACGCAAGTTGCACATTAGGTAGGAGTGTGAGTTTTTACTTTTTTTTTGATGTATGGCGCTGGGCTATATGTAACTCTTGACCCTCTATAATTTTAGAGGAAGTCGTAATATATTTATCTAATTCCGACACACAGACGCGCACACACACACGCACACACATGCACGCACGCACACACACACACTCACGCTCATGCGCACGCGCACACACACACGCACACACACACACAACTGACATGGAGTGGCCCAAATGGTCAAGCACAATCCATAACAGAAAATTCTATATTCTGTTAAAGAATTCATGTAAGTTGCTTTGAATAAGTAAATCAATCATTTGTCCTTGTGGATCCGACATCCCTCCCCTCCCCTCATACCTACGGAGTGGTCCCCTAACAAAGAGACCCGAGTTTGAATCTCAGTTTCCGACTTGATTTACTACCCTCTCGGGCGTTCGGCCTCCGCCATGGGCATGGGAAGGGGGGAATCTTTCTTTCTCTCTTAATCCCATACATACATACATACATACATACATACATACATAATCCCATACATGAATTGCCGACAAGGAGTGGCTCAAGTGGTCAACCACGACGTCTCCTCATGAAGGGAACCATGTTCGAATCCCAGATGCCGCCTTAATTTATCACCCTCCCGGATGTTCGGCCTCCGTCACGGGCGTGGGAGAGGGGGAGAGAATGCCTCTCTTTATCCCATACATATATACGCATGCACCCAAGTTCGAATTCCAGTAGCCACCTTAGTTTACCAACCTCCCAGACGTTCGGCCTCCATCACAGGCATGAGAGAGGGGGAGAGAATGTCTCTCTCAATCCCATACATACACACGCACACACGCACACACGTACATGGTGCCCCCTAATAAAGGGACCCAAGTTCGAATCTCAGTTGCCGCCTTGATTTACCACCCTCCCGGACGTTCAACCTATGCACCCCATATATATACACACAAATAAATATAGATATATACACAATATATATATATATATATATATATATATATATATATCACACACACACACACACACACACATATATATATATATATATATATATATATATATATATATATATATATATATATATATGTGTGTGTGTGTGTGTGTGTGTGTGTGTGTGTGTGTCGATAAGAAGTGACTCAAGTGGTGAAGCACAATGTCCCCTAACAAAGGGACCTGAGTTCCAATCTCAATTGCCTTCTTGATTAATAACCTTCTTGGACGTTCACCCCCATCCACTGGCGTGGGAGAGGGGGAGAGAATGCCTCTCTTAATCCCATATATATACATATAAATATGTATATATATATATATATATATATATATATATATATATATATAATGTCAGGCTAGAATACACTCGAGTGTACAGATCGCACGCTACACTCAAGTGGTGTTCGCATAAAAAGATTATTTTTTACAAAATATAAACCATTGATCTTCATTGTCATACTCTAATTAGGCTACATACAAATTTTAAGCTCATTTGGATGAGTATAAGTCACTCATATGAGGGAAACAAAATCGACGTACGAAACTAATTTGAAATGCATAATTTTTGTGGTCTTCATAACATGACCTGTAAATGTCCAAATGGACCCAAATTTATATATGAGCTATTCACATGATGTTTAAGAAGATCAACGGTTTATATTTAAAAAAAAATATTGCATCATGGAAAACTACTTGAGTGTATTGTGCTATGAATGCACTCGAGTGTATTATAGCCTGACTCTCTCTCTCTCTCTCTCTATATATATATATAGAGAGAGAGAGAGTCAGGCTAGTGTACACTTGAGTGTACCGGAGGCACCGTACATCTCAGTCATTTTTGAAGATGCAACAAATTTTTGAAAAATCTAAACTGTTGATCTTCTTAATTATCATAAGAACATACTATATAATAAATTTTAGCTCATTTGGACACTTATAGGTCGTGCATCTAAAGGAGGAAAAAATCATGTATTTCAAATTAATTTTGTGCGTCGATTTTTTTGTCCTTGGATGAGTGACTTACACTCATCCAAATGAGTTCAAATTTTGTATGTGACCTATTATTATTGTAACCATGAAGATTAATGGATTTGATTTTAGAAAAACATGGTCTAGATGGGCAAACACCACTGGGGTGTACGGCGTGATCTATACACTCGAGTGTATTCTAGCCTGACTCTCTCTCTCTCTCTCTCTCTCTCTCTCTCTCTATATATATATATATATATATATATATATATATATATATATATATATATATATATATATATATATATATATATATATTCAGGCTAGAATACACTCGAGTGCATAGATCGTATGAATACACTCAAGTGTGTTTGCATATCAAGACAATTTTTACAAAATGTAAACCATTGATCTTCACCGTCATACTATAGCTAGGCTACATACAAATTTTGTGCCCATTTGGATGAGTGTAAGTCACACATCCAAGGGCAACAAAATCAACGCGTGAAACTAATTTGAAATGCATAATTTTTGTGATCTTTATAACATGACCTATCAATGTCCAAATATGCTCAAATTTTGCGTATGAGCTATTCACAAGATGTTTAAAAAGATCAATAGATTAGATTTTTGAAAAAATATTACATCATGAAAAACTACTTGAGTGTATTCTGCTCTGAATACACTCGAGTGTATTCTAGCCTGACTCTCTCTCTCTCCCTATATATATATATATATATATATATATATATATATATATATATATATATACTCGAGTGTATTCGGAGCATAATACACTTAAGTAGTTTTTCATGATGCAATATTAAAAAAAATCTAATCCAATGATCTTCTTAAACATCTTGTGAATAGCTCATATATAAAATTTGAACCCATTCAGACATTAATAGGTCATGTTATAAAGACCACAAAAATTATGCATTTCAAATTAGTTTCGTGTGCTGATTTTATTGCTCTCGGATGAGTGATTTATACTCACCAAAATGAGTTTAGAATTTGTATGTAGCCTAATTATAGTATGACAATGAAGATCAATAGTTTACTGTGACGTCCCCGGATTTTCTAAAACTTAATTTGATGTGTGACGTCCAAATTGAAACCCTCACCTCAGTGAGATCCCAATTTAAACATCACACACTAGGCTAAGAAAGAGAAAATCAAGGGAGTCAGAAGGAAACAATCAGTAGCACATATACATGAACAATTATAAAACTATACACACATGTTCACCATTCAACATATAATTACAATATGAATTGTTACAACATTTGATATTAAATATTGAACAACAAACTTATACATATACATGTACTACCTCTAAACAACATGATCTTAAGACAACAGGTCCACCTGTACATCAGCTCGCCACAAAACTCTCACTATCATAGATCTTTAAGAGCATAACCACAACCTAAACAAAAGATTACATGTGGTACATGTCAGCATACTATTCAAGAATATTGTACTGAGTACGCCTACGTGTCTTTTATATACCTCTCATCATATCTTGGCAATAAGATAAAACTAATATACTTGGTAGTAACAGCAAAATATAAGAAAAGCGTATACTTGCACAAAGATATTCATTAACAAAAGAGAACACATAGTTGAAGCTTATTTTCTATTATATATCAAGGCCTTTATGATCACTACCAAAGAGTTGGATCATATGTACAATGTGACCACTACCAAAGAGTTGGGTCCAAGCACACTACCAAAGAGTTGGAGATTCCATATGTACAATGTGACTACTACCATAGAGTTAGGTCACTTCCAAGAACACTACCAAAGAGTTGATGCTTTCATATAATGGAACAGAATAAATTATGTTTGATGTGTTCATAACAATAAGTATAGAAAATCAAGTAACATATCATACAAGAACAATCGTTTCAATCAATACTACATGCCAAGTCTTTGCTACCATATAACATAAGCATATTGTATAATAAGCCAAGTAAGAGGTAATGGCGTACCTTGATCAAGACATCCTAATCACATATTCCTCATGTCATCTATATCTTGTTCAAACCCTGATTAAGACAAGAACACATACTATCATAAGGTTCTCATCATCTTACATCTCATCTTAACCCTAATTGTGTTCATTAGGGTTTAGCTTATCTCATTAGGATATTCTCATTGTTACTTGTATTATCTTCTTGGGATTATCTTACTGATATCATATTCCAGATTATGGTTCATTATCTGAACATTATCTTCCATAGCATTTTTGTGCACAAATTAACCCTAGGTTACATCATTAATCTAAATTAGGGTTTCATGACATGTATCAAGGTTCATCTTCATATAACATGGATTCTATGCATCATCATGATCTCATAATTAAATATGAGGTTCCAAATAATGATATGAGCTTATTCTATAAATGTCATCATTTATTGGGTATGTAAGTATTTATTGTATTTTATTTAGGGTTATTAGCCCTAATTAGCAACATGAAGCAAGATACATAATTTCGTTCATCAACATTACAATTACTGACATCAGTTGGATTCTAAACATGATTATAGACTTAGTGACATATTCTCATAATCTTAGGCCATCATTTATTATTTATTATGCATGAAAAGACCATTTTACATCTTACATAATTACTCTGATATTAGTTTGTCAAAAGCCTGATATTATTCTTTCATTGTGTTCTACTCATTTTTCTGAGAAAAAGGATATCTTGTTTGTATTTTTCTGATACTAAAGCTAATTTCTACGAATTATCGAAGATTTGAACTTTTCTGAGATATTTACCTTTTCGGACGAATCACGTGTCGCCACGTGGCCTTCAGGTTTGGCGCGGCTCATGGCCTGAGTCGGTCCGGTCTTCTTGGCTTAGACTCGGTTCACATCTCTTTCAGCCGATTGGGGCTCTCTTTTCCTCCTTTTCTTTCTCACACGCTCGCTGAGTCCCAATAGGACTCTGTTTGACGCGGGCGCTGCCGCACAGCTTGGCTCCGGTAAGCAAGCAGCAGAGGTGCAGGGATCCTCTACCACTACCAACACCACTATCGGCTTCGGCGACTCAGGACAAGCCTCCATGGCTACTTTCCTCCCTAGGTTTGGCTGTGGAGCTCCTTCTCCACTAGGGCACCGCCGCCAGGCCTTGATTGCGGCGGGACAAAGAGGCAAGCAACCTCTTCTCATCTTCGCGCCAGACTGAAGCTTCAAAAAGCTTCACAGGGTCTCCACAAACTCATCCACCATCTTCGCTCGTGGTGAGCAGCTCCAGAATCCATCCCCGAGCTCGGTCCTCATCTCCAGCTATGAGGAGCTCGTCGGGCATGGAAGACTCAACGAAAGCCACTAAAATGCATGGAGTTGTCTCCTCTCGTCTCCTACTTCCTTTTCCCATCTTCATATTTCTCCAAACACCCCTCTAACTCCTAGCTCCATGTTGCGCTACCGCCCACCACCTGCTCAGTGTGGTGGAGAACCAGGGGATGCAGGGAGCTCGTTCTCCCTGCTCGCTTGGTCATTTGACCCGCCCAGGGTGTTAGTCAGTTCGTAGTGAGGGGGTGAGTCCAACTTCTCAATCATTTCTCCCCATCGCCCCACGATCTCAGGGAGTGGCCTCCGAGATGGGTGCAGGGTAAACTGCCCCACTACCTTGCTCTAGCCACAAGGTAGGGGATGACTTGCGGTCTATCGATCTTCAATCCAATGGTCTGAGTGAGTCCCTCACTTGAGCCCATCCACGACTCATTCAAACTAATGGTCCTAGCCGCCAGATCAGATATGGACGACCAAGATTCAGCCACACAGGCCCATCCCAGACCAAGGGACGTGACATAGCCTAATCTAGGCTCAAGCTATTAAACTTAGGTCTAATAAACACCAAAAAGCACATCTTTTCATAAACTTCAAACTTAAATAACTTCCTCTAGGAAAAGCCAATTGCCACCAAATTTAACCATAGCTTCCTCACTACTCAAGGTACCTTGTGCACGAATTTGGTGTCAAAACTCAAATGTTAGACCATTCAATTAAATTCCTCAAAAAGGCATTAAAAGAGAGATCTTGATCATGATGTCATCCTCGATCAACAATCAAGCTCTACCAAAACAGCTGGGACTCTCAAAACAACTCAACATGCCTGACTTCACTTGTGTCATTGGACATACAAGGATTACAAAATTCCACTTCATCACATCCTACACACCTTAAAAGAAATTCCGTCCTTGGAATTAAACCAAAAATCCTGTCTTTCACATCATATACATCTTAAAAGAACTTTCGTCCTCGAAAGTCAACCATACTCGTACTTCCAAGGAAAACCTTATCTTGCCTTCATCCACATGTAGGCACCATTCTATGTACAACATAGCCAAAATCCCCAGACTATATCCAAGCTACTAGGATGTTTTACAACATCTAGGGTGAACATCACTTCATAGAAGCTCAAACAAGGGTTTAGAAACTCTGATTAGGTCATGATGTATCTCATATGTTAGGATTGCATCCTTATCCTTATCCATGCATTAGGGTTTCTACATCATATTATCATGTTCCAAAGAAGTTAACTAAAGTTAATCCACTTTATCCATCTATTAAGGTGTCATAATTGTTATGTTGCGCTAACTGTCATACTATATCTTTGATCTTGATTAAGCACTAAGATTAATACATCATGTAACTTGATTCATTCATATGATCTTATTTCATTGCTCATAATAAATTGCAACATTCAGTAGTGTTTTCATCACAAGATTAACAAACAATATTACATGATCATTATTCATGTGCATGCATCATTAGTGCCATCTCATCGTGCTTTCTCATATTATGTTGAAAACTTTATTAGAGATTCATCATAACATAAGCTGACTATTCACATTATCATCATTATTCATGTATATGGTTAACCATTTATACATTGATATTTATTAAACCAGCTCTAGGTTTTTTTTCATCCTGTCATGTCTATATATCAAATCTCAAGATTAGATCACATTCTTATCTATGTTATATCATGGTTGTTCTAAACAAACTTATACAAGTGGCTTTTTAATCATATATATCCAAGACTTTATCTAGTCCAACTGAGATTCTCCTAACCCATATCATGAGGGTAATTCCATGCTCAGTCTCTTTGAGCTCACTCAACTCAATGAGTATCTCATAAACAAAACTTTATCTTCCCTTCTTAGTCTAGGGTTCTTGAATTACCTCATTGGCACTAGTGATAGCCTTACAAGCTCTAGCCACATATGCACAAACCAAAACACAATATGACACTCTTTTCGTATGTTCTTTACCCATGAGACATGCTTACCCAAAACTCTCTTATATATACAACCACTAGATTCCTACAAGGAACCACCAACCCAAGCTGAGGCTTCACAAAACCTAACATTATTACCTTCTCCAGGGCTTGGGCATCTCTCCCTCACCCAGATGGTAGGTTCTCATATTCATATTCACATATGCATATATAACCGGCCTCTCTCTGACTCCAGGGTTTGGTCCTCCCAAGGACATCTAGGGTTCAACATATCTATAGGAATCATGCATAAAGCGACTCAACTCTATCACTCAGGAGTAGTCTAGTTTAGGCATATCCTATCACATATCTCAGAATTCTCATATCTTGGAGTTTAGGTTCTCTAACGTTCTCCCAATGGGTCTCACTCTCTCTGGAGTTAACCCCAAAACTGGTCCTAACACAAGAGGTCCTCCTTCGTAAAAGAGCTTGAGGCTCATGCTGACTCACAACCTTGTCTTAACTTATCATATCTTATCTCATAAAAGAATGCATACTTGCATCATCAAAACTTATCTCAAAACCTCAAATCTGAACTCATGTCCTCAAAGACAAACATAGATCATCATAACCATCTTATAACACCTATATAAGACTTGCATTATATCATCATAACTTATTTCATCTATTCCATCTATCATATATTCTAACCAGGCTCTAGACATCTAATCTAGAACTACTCTCTCTTCAAGACTGATGTCATTCACTTTCACTTAGGTTACATGACCACCTCCTACTCGTACATGTGTGGGGACACATTTTTGTAATACATATACATAATAAAATATTATATAGTTTTTCTCTGATAAAACAAGCGTCAGAGAAAACTATTGAGGTTCAATCTGATTGGACTCAAAAATTCAAATCTAGAAAATGAGTGTCCCACACATTGTAGAGAGTACAGTGCCATGAAAACTAGTGAAAAGGGTGAGAACATGGTGTAGAGAAATATGTCTAGGGTCTCTTCCCTTGATGCACGCCATTTCCTAATAGTGCAAAGCCCCATAGCACTGCACTACAAGGAAAGAATGACATCTAAGGACTTGCTACCCAACAAGCACCAATCTAGACCCAGTTCTCTGACATCTAGGCGCTAACCTAGAGGCTAGGTCAGATCTAGTCTATAAAGGACGACTAATCTAACCCTAAAGATTATTAAGTTCAAGGTTCATTAGTTTTTCATTGCATGATGATCAAATGTCAGACTTTGCTATTGTTCATGCTCTAATACCACCTGTGACGTCCCCATATTTTCTAAAACTTAATCTGATGTGTGACGTCCAAATTGAAACCCTCACCTCAGTGAGAATCCTAATTTAAACATCACACACTAGGCTAAGAAAGAGAAAATCAAGGGAGTCAGAAGGAAACAATCAACAGCACATGTACATGAACAATAATAAAACCATACACACATGTTCACCATTCAACATATAATTACAACATGAATTGTTACAACATTTGATATTACATATTGAACAACAAACTTATACATATACATGTACTACCTCTAAACAACAGGATCTTAAGACAACATGTC
Source organism: Alisma plantago-aquatica (assembly GCA_963693085.1). NCBI lineage: Eukaryota > Viridiplantae > Streptophyta > Magnoliopsida > Alismatales > Alismataceae > Alisma > Alisma plantago-aquatica. Next base: position 152,261,113 of record OY856413.1, read on the forward strand.
CACCTATACATCAGCTCGCCACACAACTCTCACTATCCTAGATCTTCAAGAGCATAACCACAACCTAAACAAAAGATTACATGTGGTACACGTCAGCACAATATTCAAGAATATTGTACTGAGTACGCCTACGCGTCTTTTATATACCTCTCATCATATCTTGGTAATAAGATAAAACTAATATACTTGGCAGTAACGGAAAAATATAAGAAAAGTGTATACTTGCACAAAGATATTCATTAACAAAAGAGAACACATATTTTAAGCTTATTTTCCATTATATATCAAGGCCTTTATGATCACTACCAAAGAGTTGGATCATATGTACAATGTGACCACTACCAAAGAGTTGGGTCCAAGCACACTACCAAAGAGTCGGTGCTTCCATATGTACAATGTGACCACTACCAAAGAGTTAGGTCACTTCCAAACACACTACCAAAGAGTTTGGGCTTTCATATAATGGAACAAAATAAATTATGTTTGATGCGTTCATAACAATAAGTATTGAAAATCAAGCAACATATCATACAAGAACAATCATTTCAATCAATACCATATGCCAAGTGTTTACTACCATATAACACAAGCATATTGTATAATAAGCCAAGTAAGAGGTAATGGCGTACCTTGATCAAGACATCCTAATCACATATTCCTCATTTCATCTATATCTTGTTCAAACCCTGATTAAGACAAGACCACATACTATCATCAGATTCTCATCATCTTACATCTCATCTTAACCCTAATCGTGTTCATTAGGGTTTAACTTATCTCATTAGGATATTCTCATTGGTACTTGTATTATCTTCTTGGGATTATCTTACTGATATCATATTCCAGATTATGGTTCATTATCTGAACATTATCTTCCATAACATTTTTGTGCACAAATTAACCCTAGGTTACATCATTAACCTAAATTAGGGTTTCATAACATGTATCAAGTTTCATCGTCATATAACATGGATTCTATGTATCATCATGATCTGATAATTAAATATGAGGTTTCAAATAATGATATGAGCTTATTCTATAAATTTCATCATTTATTGGGCATGTAAGTATTTATTTTATTTTATTTAGGGTTATTAGCCCTAATTAGTAACATGAAGCAAGATACATAATTTCGTGCATCAACATTACAATTACTGACATCAGTTGGATTCTAAACATGATTATAGACTTAGTGACATATTCTCATAATCTTAGGCCATCATTTATTATTTATTATGCATGCAAAGACCATTTTATATCTTACATGATTACTCTGATATTAGTTCGTCAAAAGCCTGATATTATTCTTTCATTGTGTTCTACTCATTTTTCTGAGAAAAAATGGTATCTTGTTTGTATTTTTTTGATACTCAAGCTAATTTCTACGAATTATTGAAGATCTGAACTTTTCTGAGATATTTACCTTTTCGGACGAATCACGTGTCACCACGTGGCCTTCAGGTTTGGCGCTGCTCATGGCCTGAGTTGGTCCAGTCTTCTTGGCTTAGACCCGGTTCACATCTCTTTCAGCCGGTCAGGGCTCTCTTTTCCTCCCTTTCTTTCTCACGTGCTCGCTGAGTCCCAGCGGGACTCCGTTTCACGCGGGCGCCGCCGCGCAGCTTGGTTCCGGCGAGCAAGCAACAGAGGTGCAAGGATCCTCTACCACTACCAATGCCACTATCGACTTCGACGACTCAGGACAAGCCTCCACGGCTACTTTCCTCCCTAGGTTTGGCTGTGGAGCTCCTTCTCCACTAGGGCGCCACCGCCTGACCTTGATTGCGACGGGACAAAGAGGCAAGCGACCTCTTCTCGTCTTCGCGCCAGACTGAAGCTTCGAAAAGCTTCACAGGGTCTCTGCGAACTCGTCCACCATCTTCGCTCACAGTGAGTAGCTCCATAATCCATCCCCGAGCTTGGCCCTCATCTCCAGCTATGAGGAGCTCGTTGGGCACGGAAGACTCCACGAAAGCCACAGAAACGCATGGAGTTGTCTCCTCTCGTCTCCTGCTTCCTTTTCCCATCTTCATATTCCTCCGAACACCCCTCTAACTCCTAGCTCCATGTTGTACTACCGGCTACCACCTGCTCAGTGCGGTGGAGAACCAGGGGATGCGGGGAGCTCGTTCTCCCTACTCGCTTGGTCATTTGACCCGCCCAGGGTGTTAGTCAGTTCGTAGTGAGGGGGTGAGTCCAACTTCCCAATCACTTCTCCCCATCACCCCACGATCTTAGGGAGTGGCCGCCAAGATGTGTGCGGGGTAAACTGCCCCACTACCTTGCTCTAGCCGCAAGGTAGGGGATGACTTACGGTCCATCTCTCTTCAATCCAATGGTCTGAGTGAGTCCCTCACTTGAGCCCAACCACGACTCATTCAAACTAACAGTCCCAACTGCCAGATCAGATATGGACGGCCAAGATTCGGCCACACAGGCCCAACCCAGACCAAGGGGCGTGACATAGCCTAATCTAGGCTCAAGCTATTAAACTTAGGTCTAATAAACAACAAAAAGCACATCTTTTCATAAACTTCAAACCTAAATAATTTCCTCTAGGAAAAGCCAATTGCCACCGAATTTTAACCATAACTTCGTCACTACTCAAGGTACCTTTTGCACGAATTTGGTGTCAAAACTCAACTTTTAGACCAATCAATTAAATTCCTCAAAAAGGCATTAAAAGAAAGATCTTGATCATGATGTCAACCTCGATCAACAATCAAGCTCTACCAAAACACCTGGGACTCTCAAAACAAGTCAACATGCCTGACTTCACTTGTGTCATTGGACATATAGGGATTCCAAAATTCCACTTCATCACATTTACATTTTACAACAGAATAGTCTTGATATGCAAACACAACTTGAGTGTAGCGTGTGATCCATACACTCGAGTGTATTCTAGACTGACTCTCTCTCTATATATATATACACATATATATAATGTTGGGCTATAATACATTCGAGTGTACATATCACATTGTATACTCAAGTGGTGTTTACATATTTAGATTATTTTTTGACAAACTCAAACAATTGTCATTCATTATTATAACAAATATAGCTACATGAAAAATTGAGTTCATTTGCAGTTTTATAAGTAAAAAAACGAATGCACAAAACTATTTTGAATTAGATATTTTTTCCAACTTTAGATACATGAGTTATAAGTTTATAAAGAGATAAAATTTTATATGTAGTATGTGCGATATATATATATATATATATATATATATATTAACACTCGAGTGTATTCAGATAAGAATACACTAAAATAGTTTTTCATGATGCAATATTTTTTTCAAAAATCTAATCCGTTGATTTTCTTAAACATGTTGTGAATAGCTTATTGGTATGTATGCCCTGAGAGCCAATCATGGGATGATTGGTGGGATACATTAAGATTGATTTGATAAACATCAAAGGCAAGCTTCCAATTCTTTCTGGTTCAGTCATATGAGATAGTGATAGAACAGATTGAATGTCTAGAGAATGACAATACTCAATGACGTATGCTTTCAGGTTGATGACCTGAACGATGAGATCATACGGATGCTAAGAGTTTGTACATTCTTGTTATGTCCCTAGTCGGATGTCATTGTGGAAGGTAGATAGACAACAATGACACACAAGACTAGATTGTGGTGTTGGTTGATGATAGAATCTCATTAGTCATGATATAGAGATATCAAACCAAACACATAGGTACTTGTTAGAGAACAAGTGTACCAGACAGACCCACCGTGAGTTTGACACATGGAACCATGACATGGTAGTCACAGTCAGTACTCACAGTGATGGTGGTGAGTGTGATTCTTTGACCTGAAATCACTACACTCAACACATGTCGTTGGGCACACTTTGACATCATCAAACGCAGTCCTGAAACATGGGTTGTTATAAAGGTGATGATTGGGTGGCTTTGATACATGGGGCTTTTGAGGGGTGAGTGATAGATATGGGATTTGTCCCTCCTGAGGGAGTTTGATATCCAAGGCCACTTAATGAGTAGGATTGAAATAGGCATGCGCACGCATGTGTGAATCAGTATGTGATATTGATGTCATACATATCTCTTCCAATCTACTCTGAGATCAAGAAAGTGAATGAACGTTGACAGGATGACTGTTCCATGCCTCGAGTTCATTCGGGATATCAGTGATAAAGGAATTATACATTCACTGTAACTCCATTCACGCATTGTAGGATTGAAAGTTGTTCTCCAACTTTCTACTTTCACTTGGGTAGCACTGATGTGTGACTAGGCACCACTCTTTGCTTGTGAAGTCATAAGTGTTATGGACTTTCACTGCCAACGTGAAATGGACCTGCATGGTCACACACATAGGATTTAACCTGGAAGAGGAGTTTTGTCCGCAAACAATGTTTAGATTGATTACTAAAGGAGTTTAGTAGTTCAATTAAACACTCAATTGATTGATAGCTCAAAATCATAGTGTTCAAGGTGTTGGACATATTGATTAGAGTATCAGATTGATTAAAACCGCAATTGACTGATTCTGTACAATCTGCACTCCCAACCGATCGTCTCATGAGATGAACCGATCGGCTCAGCTTGGTGAACCGGTCGGCTCAGGTGGTGAGTCGATCAGCTCATGAACAGGGTGAACGATTGCTTCAAGTGTTGAAACGATCGGTTCAACTGTTGCAATCGAGCAAGTTGGGAAAGTCGGATTGGTGAGAATTTTCCTTTCATTTCACTTGCCCAATTTGATTGGAACAAGGATTGGTATTTGATAACAATTAGAAACAAAAGTTGGAAAGTCAATCGGGAACTGACCAGGACCACGAACCGACCGGTTTAGAAAGTGAACCGACCGGCTCATGGGTCCCAACCGATCAGTTGAGTGTCAACCGACCGGCTCAGATCCCCAACTGACCGTTTCAGTTGTGAAACGATCGGTTCAGGTTGCGAGTTGGTTGTTTTGTGGAAAATCTCGAACCCTTCTACTCCTGCTTTTAGTCCCACATTGCCCGGGATGGAGAACCCTGTCCCATGACCCTCCTATATATAGGGGTATTGGGGGCTTCTCAAAGTACAACTCAGTGCAACCAGTTGCTCTGCAAAGTTGTCATTCTCTCTGGTTTTGGTAACCGAGAGAGAGCCCAAGAAAGTGCTACCCGCAAAGGGAGGCGCAACAAGGGAAAGACAACTACAGTTGCAACTGGCAGCAGGAGAGTGTGTTGGTGACTAGTACGTCAATAAGAGGGTGCAACTCCTTCCAACTCCTTGTGGGACAAGGAGTGTGGAGTTCCAGGTGGTCCGTGTGGTCTACTTCAGAGGCGGGAGGTTTCTGCCGCTCAGGAGAACAACTGTCAACCCCGACAGTCCGGTGAGAGGATTCGTCAGTCCCGGTGCAACCAGGAGCTGCACAGACACCATCCAAGATCGGAGGTGAAGACCGTGCAAGGTGCGAGGTATTGTCGCCGAGCAAGCCTCGGGACAAGGTATGATTCCACAAACCATCCTTTCCTATTATATAGATGTTGACGCGTTTCCTTGTTCCGGGTTTGGGGGAGAAATTTTTTTATTTCCGCTGCCTTCTCTGCCTTCCCTAAAACCCAACAGTGGTATCAGAGCCACGCCAACTGCTCTATATTTTAAGAATAACGATATGATCAATTTTGGTTTGTCGCCTTTATTTATTACATACGATGCAAATAATATTGGCTTTATGCATGTCCAATCCTAAATCCACAAATCCCAATTACATATATTATATGTATTATTAATGCACTCGATACGCGTCGCCCTTAAACAAGTTTTGTGGTGGTTGTATAGCGTGGTTATGGCCAATAAACCCTATCTGTGTATGGTTGTATGTGGTTTCTTGCATCTCAGTCTGCGCACCGATCTTCCCTCTCCTATTCCTGATGTAACTCAAAATAATTCGAGATTCTTTCCTACCTTTGCTCCCCCCGAATGTAACTCGGGGTTTCTCTTTTTACAATGTAAAATAGGATAGAATTTTATTTCCTGTTATGTCAAAGAACGGAGGACATCCAGACGACAGCTGAGACGATCGGTTCAAGGCGTGAACCGATCGATTGACGTAGCAGACGATCGGTTCAAGGAGTGAGCCGATCGGTTGAAGACCGGTTCGAGGAGCAAGACGAGCGGGTGGCGACCATGATGAGATGCACGATGACCAGGCGAACCGATCGGTTGGAGGAGCCAACTGATCAGTTGGTGGTACCCAGACAACCGGGCCAGATCGAGCAGGCTACTCCTGTGATGAGTTGATCTACTCGGAAGGCAAGGCACAAAATTCATCTTGTACAGGTTGCATGTGATGTAGACCTAGATGACCGCGATTCCTCTTGGCTCGAGGAATCACATTAGAATGGCCATAATCATCGCTTTTATCATTTTGTATGTTTTTGTGGGATATAGCATGTATATGATACGTACTATGTATTGTGGTGATTGGATATGTATATGTATATAAAAACCAAATCCCTCATTAAATATTAAGTTTTAGATGCCTTCCAAATGCGACACACGTGAAAAGCTTGATCGACCAAGTGTGGGCACGCCCTAGCGTGGTGCACCGTTTATCTCGTGGAAGCGTGAAGGATGAATATGTGGGTCTGCCCTAGCAGGGTGCATATTCATCGTGTTTGCTTTGGGTCGGACTTAACAAGGTGATCTAGATGGGATCTAGTACCTTGAGGCATGGAGATGATCATGGCAAGGAGTTGCATATGACATCTTATCAAGAGTTGCATATGATGCAATTGGCAAGAGTTTCCTACCTGAGAGATCTATGTTGTGGGTGACAACCCTAGCTGGTCCATGACTTAGAGGATTTTAGGATCTTGCCCACTAGAAGGTTGTACGCTACAATCTTCCGAATTGATGGTGAGGGCTATCAATTTGAACTAAAATAGTGGGAGCGATAATTAATTAAAGGCCTAATTATATCGTCAACTTTTCAAATCAATCAAATAAGTCAAAAAGAGTTTTTGGACTAAAATTGCATATATTTCCTTTTGTTAAAATAAATGGTTAATCAACAAATCACTTTATTGGCGATCGGTCTTTGAGATCAACAAATTAAATGGGAATAATTCCACGACTGGTTAGGATGATGAGAAATGTTCTCAAAGAGCGAAAGCTCCAAGTCCTAGTTATACCAGAACCAGATGAACTCGATCCCACCATATCAATGGCTGAAAGTATGCTTATGGAAGCATACCGAGGAAGACATTGATGAGGAGTGCTTGATGTTGTGTTCTCTAAACTATGAGTTACAGAGACAACATGAGACATATGATGTCTCTAAGACACTATCCTAGTATATCATGACAGAAGGAGATCCAGTAAGGTATTCACACACTCAATGTGATTGGGTATGTGGAAAGACCTGACTAAGAAGGATTCCCTCTGAGCCAAGAGTTGGCTATTGGTATGATACTGCAAATGTTGCAAGAATCATACATTTCATGATGAACTATGACATGGACAACTTTGACAAATTTTGACAAAGTTGTTGGACATGTTGAGGACAGTAGAGGCAATTATGAAGAAGGACAAACCCTAATGTTTGATATGATCAATGAAGGGTAAGTCTTAAGGGTAAGGGCAAGGGAAAAGCTAAGAAGTGTTCTGATGCTAGCCAGCAACCCAAGCCATCTTCAGCCTCAAAGGCACATGGGAAAGGGTGTATGAGGGAAGTGCCCTCAATATCTAGAAGAACAAAAGAAGATGAAGGAGGGGATGGAAATCTCCACCTAAGGTATCACGAAATGAACCGCTTCTTAATCTGAGGTATATGATACCAAGATATGGATATGTCATATATGATATGCAATATCCGTAAAGAAGTGATGGCTTTTGTGAAAGGACCAAGAAAGAAGTACCCATCATTGGAGCAAGTGTTGCTGCCATAAATAGGAGTATCTTTCAGTTTATTTCAGCCTAAAGGGCACAAAATAGAGTTGAGAACTGCTATTTCATATATTGCCAATAGATAGAAACACTTTATTTTTGCATATTGTATGACAATGATGGCAATTAATAAAGTTGAGTTTTCAATATTAAAGATATGATCTTTGTGGCAATGCCTTGTTTATCGTTTTGGTATTTGATATGCATAAGATAAAATGATACCTAAAAGTTATAGATAACTCAAACAATCAAATTAACATTAATCATGAGAAATTCACTTATAGTTTCCATATGATGGATAAATCTAGACTCTTTTGGTTAGAGAACCAGTAAGAGACATGAATATCTTGGACATGATTAATCAATCTTCACTAATGGTAGTGGGAGAATGATTATCCTATTAGGTATAATACATGTGATGTATTTACATACCTATTGGAACAAATGCTAATACTTCAAATGGTGTTTAGAGAAATACCAATATGAATATCTTGAAATGTTCAAGATTATCATAGATGAAGTGCAAATTTGGTAAAGTGTTAATTCTTGATGAGATCAATGAATGAAATACTTGGACCAAATGTTTGAGATCCTTATGAGTGATTATGATAGTGTATCATAGTGAACTCATGATTAAGGCATGGTGATGTCTAAATCAAGAAGGAATCATACTCTAAGGAGTTAGAGGATGATTATCAAATAACTAAATTCTTCTTAAATAAAGAATACACTTCACTAATAAAGGACATTAAGAATCACAAGGAGTTGTGAGTTCTTATATCCTTGACAGATACACCTCAATTATCTATGTGACGAGTTGTTCATGTGATGAGTCAACTATTTAGATGAATACGAGGAACCGAATTTTGAGTTATGGTTTATGACCATTACATCCTAAATGACATCCATGTGAACCATAAGGTATGACCTTGATGGTAGCACTCATTGGATCAAATCCATAAGTGCAAATGAGTCTTAAGTGTTAAAAAAACATGGATAACATTTTGAGAAGGATGATGCTTGTTGATTGCAACTTAATGACTAAGACATTTGGCATATGGATACTAAAATCAGATTCCTATGAGGAATAAAACAAGGATGTGTACATGACACAACCTATAATGTTTATGAATCCACTAATGCAAATGAAGTCTATAAGTTACAATGGACTAATCAATGTGATTGATTGTGTACAAGCAACTCAGAATTGGATCTTTACTTTGATGATATACTCAAAGGGTTTGATTGATATGTCAAAGATAAAGAAGGGATCTGTGATTTAGTGGGAGCGTGTTCACATTCCACATGCTGATGTGAAATGGAAATGTTCTAGAATGGAAATCCAAAAGTGGAAATTATATCTAAGGAAGATAGAAATGTTTCCTATGTGATAGGAATAGAGATCTATAGAGATAGTTCTCGAAAAACCTCTTGACATGAAAAGATAAAGCATACATTGGCAATCTGTACTGAAGGGTTCAGTATACACAGATTCAGTGGGAGAAAACTTGTCCATGTTACATGGAGTTAGTATCCCAAGGCCAAGTGTCCAATTCTTATGAAGAATGGGAACACTAAGAATAGATATGGATCTATCATGTATGTAATCATCCCATTATCTTGCATGTATCGACATGGCAAAGACCAAAATGCACTCATCATCTTGTATGTAGGACATGGCAATATGATGTGCTCATCCTGATAACTCGTATGTGGGACATGACGAGTGGATGTCTGTCTATTTCCAGTAAGGGTTACTGGAATACCACAAGAACTTGATAAGTACTTGAGAAGTACTAGTTCTATGGAGATAAGGAAGAGTTCAATGTAAAGAGTTACATTGATGCGAACTTCTGAAAAGGATAGAAAATTAATCGCAATATATATATATATATAGAATATATAAAAGTGAAAGTTTGTTGATAATTGGAAGTGTTCCAATAAAACCATTTAAAAGGAAATACCGAGTATCTATGTGTTGAAGAACAACAGTGGATACTATATGGATATGGAAGTTCATGAGATGAACTTATAGATATTCCGCTCATTGATGACAAGTATGGAATCCTTGATCATGCAATGTGGCTAAAGGTTAGCAAAGGAATACTAGATCGCATATTACGGAAACTCCATCTCATACCTGTGACGTACAGTGAAGAGATGTGAGACATGCAATTTAAACTGACTTTGGCAAAGGTGTTGCCATAACTCACTATGTTCGCACTAGAGCACAGTAACATGTGGGACATGTTTGAAGATCACTATGAATATGATTCAAGGGTGATTGGCTCGCAGTGCAAGTGGGAGTCTATTGGTATGTATGCCCTGAGAGCCAATCATGAGATGATTTGTGGGATACATTAAGATTGATTTGATAAACATCAAAGGCAAGCTTCCAATTCTTTCTGATTCAGTCATATGAGATAGTGATAGGACAGATTGAATGTCTAGAGAATGACAGTACTCAATGACGTATGCTTTCAGGTTGAGGACCTGAACGATGAGATCATACAGATGCTAAGAGTTTATACATTCTTGTTATGTCCCTAGTCGGATGTCATTGTGGAAGGTAGATAGACAGCAATGACACACAAGACTAGATTGTGGTGTTGGTTGATGACAGAATCTCATTAGTTATGATATAGAGATATCAAACCAAACACATAGGTACTTGTTAGAGAACAAGTGTACCGGACAGACCCACCGTGAGTTTGACACATGGAACCATGACATGGTAGTCACAGTCAGTACTCACAATGATGGTGGTGAGTGTGATTCTTTGACCTGAAATCACTACACTCAACACATGTCGTTGGGCACACTTTGACATCATCAAACACAGTCCTGAAACATGGGTTGTTATAAAGGTGATGATTGGGTGGCTTTGACACATGGGGCTTTTGAGGGGTGAGTGATAGATATGAGATTTGTCCCTCCTGAGGGAGTTTGATATCCAAGGCCACTTGATGAGTAGGATTGAAATAGGCGTGCGCACGCATGTGTGAATCAGTATGTGATATTGATGTCATACATATCTCTTCTAATCTACTCTGAGATAAAAAAAGTGAATGAACGTTGACAGGATGACTGTTTCATGCCTCGAGTTGATTCAGGATATCAGTGACAAAGGAATTATACATTCACTGTAACACCATTCACTGATTGTAGGATTGAAAGTTGTTCTCCAACTTTCTACTTTCACTTGGGTAGCACTGATGTGTGACTAGGCACCACTCTTTGCTTGTGAAGTCATAAGTGTTATAGACTTTCACTGCCAACGTGAAATGGACCTGTAGGGTCACACACATAGGATTTAACCTGGAAGAGGAGTTTTGTCTGCAAACAATGTTTAGATTGATTACTAAAGGAGTTTAGTAGTTCAATTAAACACTCAATTGATTGATAGCTCAAAATCATAGTGTTCAAGGTGTAGGACAGATTGATTAGAGTATTGGATTGATTGAAACCGCAATTGACTGATTCTGCACAATTTGCACTCCCAACCGATCGGCTCATGAGATGAACCGATCGGCTCAGCTTGGTGAACCGGTCGGCTCAGGTGGTGAGTCGATCGGCTCATGAACAGGGTGAATGATTACTTCAAGTGTTGAAACGATCGGTTCAACTGTTGCAACTGAGCAAGTTGGGAAAGTCAGATTGGTAAGAATTTTCCTTTCGTTTCACTTGCCCAATTTGATTGGAACAAGGATTGGTATTTAATACCAATTAGAAACAAAAGTTGGAAATTCAATCGGGAACTGACCAGGACCACGAACCGACCGGTTCAGAAAGTGAACCGACCAGCTCATGGGTCCCAACCGATCGGTTGAGTGTCAACCGACCGGCTCAGATCCCCAACCGACTGTTTCAGTTGTGAAACGATCAGTTCAGGTTGCGAGTTGGTTGTTTTGGAAAATCTCGAACCCTTCTACTCCTGCTTTTAGTCCCGCATTTCCCGTGATGGAGAACCCTGTCCCATGACCCTCCTATATATAGGGGTATTGGGGGCTTCTCAAAGTACAACTCAGTGCAACCAGTTGCTCTGCAAAGTTGTCGTTCTCTCTAGTTTTGGTAACCGAGAGAGAGCCCGAGCAAGTGCTACCCGCAAAGGGAGGCGCAGCAAGGGAAAGACAACTGCAGTTGCAACTGGCAGCAAGAGCGTGTGTTGGCGACTAGTACGTCAACAGGAGGGTGCGACTCCTTCCAACTCCTTGTGGGACAAGGAGTGTGGAGTTCCAGGTGGTCCGTGTGGACTACTTCAGAGGTTGGAGGTTTCTGCTGCTCAGGAGAAAAACTGTCAACCCCGACAGTCTGGTGAGAGGAGTCATCAGTCCCGGTGCAACTAGGAGCTGCCCAGACACCGTCCAAGACCGGAGGTGAAGACCGCACAAGGCGCGAGGTATTGTCGCCGAGCAAGCCTCGGGACAAGGTATGATTCCACAAACCATCCTTTCCTATTATATAGACGTTGACACATTTCCTTGTTCCGGGTTTGGGGGAGAAATTTTTTTGTTTCCGCTGCCTTCGCTGCCTCCCCTAAAACCCAACATAGCTCATATGCAAAATTTGACCACATTTGGACATTTATAGGTCATGTTATAAAGACTGCAAAAATTATACATTTCAAATTAGATTCATGCGTCAATTTTGTTGCCCTCGGATGAGTGACTTACACTCATCCAAGTGGGCTCAAAATTTGTATGTAGCCTAGTTATAGTATGACAGTGAAGATCAATGGTTTACATTTTGCAAAAAATAGTCTTGATATGCAAACACACTTGAGTGTATTCGTGCGATATGTACACTCGAGTGTATTCTAACCTGACTATATATATATATATATATATATATATATATATATATATATATGGTAGCGATCTAGTGAGAAACATTCTACGGTGAGAGAATGAGAGACATTTGAATACCTATAAAGTGGTAGCTTATTTTCAATATCCAACCTTATGGATGGGAAGAGCATCATTACATTTACCTTCACACAAAAAAATCATCACAATAGAATATCGTTTACATCTCCATATATACAATATACACATCTTACATCCAACAGTCAACCTAAAACTCAATATTGAGTGTTGAAAAGTATTTGCTTGTTGTGCATGCAATACAAGTCCTATGTTGATGAAATTTTGTGGAAATGTGACTAATAGGGTATATTTCCAATCCACATGGTTAGATTATGAAAATTTGATCATTGTGCAAAGTTATTCAAATGTCTCTCATGCTCTCACCAAGATATGTTTTTCACGGGATCATTTTAATATATATATATATATATATATATATATATATATATATATATATATATATATAATTCAGGCTAGAATACATTCGAGTGTACATATCACACGAATATACTCAAGTGTGTTTGCATATAAAGACTATTTTTTATAATATGTAAATCATTGATCTTCATTGTCATACTATAATTAGGCTACATACAAATTTTGAGCTCATTTGTATGAGTGTAAGTCACTCATCCGAGGGCAACACAATCGATGCACGAAACGAATTTGAAATGCATAATTTTTGCAGTCTTTATAACATGACCTATAAATATCCAAATGTGCTCAAATTTTGCATATGAGCTATTCACAAGACGATTAAGAAGATCAACAAATTAGACTTTTGAAAAAAATATTACATCATGAAAAACTACTTGAGTGTATTCTGCTCCGAATACAAAATACACTCAAGTGTATTCTAGCACATTATACACACACACACACACACACACACACACACACACACATATATATATATATATATATATATATAAGGTAGCGATCTAGTGAGAAACATTCTACGGTGAGAGCATGAGAGACATTTGAATAACTATAAATTTGTAGCTTATTTTCAATATCCAACCTTATGGATGGGAAGAACATCATTACATTTACCTTCACAGAAAATATCATCACAATCAGATATCGTTTACAACTCCATATATACAATATACACATTTTACATCCGCTGGTCAGCCTAAAACTCAATATTGAGCATTGAAAAGTATTTACTTGTTGTGCGTGCAATATAGGTCCTATGATGATGAGATTTTGTGGAAATGTGACTAATAGGGTATATTTCCAATCCATACAGTTAGATTATGAAAATTTTATCATTGTGCAAAGTTATTCAAATGCCTCTCATGCTCTCACCAAGATATGTTTCTCACATGATCATATATATATATATATATATATATATATATATATATATATATATATATATATATATATATATATATATATATATAGAGTGAGGTTAGAATACACTCAAGTGTATTTCAGTCTCGCTACAATCAAGTTTCCAGCCGTTAGATCCAAATCTGATCTTATTTGAAAAACGCACCCACTCCTATCGCAGTAAACACCCGTAAGTTTCATGCGGCTTACCCCACCCACTTTCCCGTCATCTCTCTCCTCTCTCTTTACACATGCATGCAACTCCCTTCTCTGCTTCCTTGCTCTTCGTAACTCTTCTAACCCTAGCCTTTCTCCCGCAGCCGGCCGGCAACAAAGACAGGAGACCACGGTTAATTTGCAGCGAGGATATGGAGAATTCAAAAATATTGTTCGAAGTGCAGTCCGCGATATCCTTCTATAAGGACTGGGTGTTCCCGTCCTCTCTCTTCTCTTGCATCTATCCTTCACGCTCAGCCACACTGGATCCTGCCCTTCGTACTCTGCTAACCAGCAATATGATGACAAGAGAGCAAAAACCTTCAGTATAGGAGGATGAGGAGCAAATGCGGACGAGGTTAGGCAACAAGACGCTGAGGCACAGGCCATCATTTTCAAGTGGTAACCTTGGCAGATTCTCTCCGCAGTGCAATCAGTGACGAAATTGAAGAATGAAACTTGTATGGTGTGCAAATGGCGTGGGCAGTGGAAATGTCTCAGTCAGTGGCAGTAGTTTAGAAGAAGTACATGTTTAAGCACGTCGCAAGGAAGACAACCTACGTGATCTTCGGCAGGCCATGCGTATGATGAAGGATCAGAAATGGACGAAACAACATGCTATCAGACATGTCATCGTTGAGGAAGGATTGTGGATAAAGGAGAGCGGCACATGGCATTCCTATCACGACGAGAAGTACACAATTGCTTAAGAATATTGTTATCCTATACCTGGGGTCATGCGTCGTGTTGCAGCACAGCTGAATAATGGTCCATGTATCACTACATTTAGTTAGCTCGTCCTGAAAGTCCTACACTCCAATATCATGGCGGAGAAAGTTTAAGTAGGAACCCAACAGAGCCGAGGTCAGATTGCTAATCTGAAGATAATCATGCAGACATGTTGTCTTTTGGACCGACAATAAAAGCTCCAAATAATTAAATTACATGCTATACTCATTGGATTAGTATTAGTCCATGCATCACCGCTCTATGAGATGTGCCCCTTTAATTTCGCTGAGCCTAAATGTAAAAGAGGAGGGATGATGACTATGTAGAAGGAAGAAAACGAGGACAAGTGTAAAAGATAAGTTCCTCCATTAAATGTTCTCTTCTTCCTAATCTACTCATTCAGTTGTTGCAGTGCAACTAGTTTGCTATTGATATTTTTTTAACGTTTCAATTTCGGGTCCATCATTCAACTAGTTTCAGTTGATAGCTTAAGCGGAATCATATTACAGTACTTAATGTGAAAAATTACAGCTGAATCGAAGAAAGCAAGTGTGCTTCATATTATAGTAAGAGAACGACTAGTTATGCATGATAAATTTCATTTTTTTTTTTGTGGTGTCCATATGATTAGGAGGATTGTTTATTCTATTGATCTGCACGTCTGGAATTTGATCCACAATCATCCACGAAGGACACACGGACGGTAATGGCTGATTAGTTGATTGAGGAATGAATGCATGTAAACGATTCCTGATATGTACACATGGAGCAGAGTTTGTGGGCGTTAATTTATCAAGAACTTTTTCGTATACAATTTTTGCTTAGGTCCTCAAATAGATTTTTCTACTTAATCAATTGATGGATGCATGAGCAAAGAGGATAATTTGTCTACTAGTTAAAAGAAACAAACCAATAAGTACGTAGTTGGTTTGGCTCCATTTTTTACGACTAATCATTGCTTCAATAAGGCATGCTGACATGTAGTTGAAGTTCATAATATTTAACGTACTTGCATGAAACACCTAGCAACGAATTTGCAAAGTGCAACCCAAATGTCTTACCAAGAGAAGGTGGAAATGGTTATTGATTGTTACATGGCTGCACATCAGGTTACTGGCACCGTTGGTAATCGTAATCTATGATCTGATCTCTTGCACTCATGATGTCATTCATGTCGTACCTGCAAAGGCTTTATTGGAAATTTGATCTCTTGATTCGCTCCATGCAACAACAAAGCCACTGAAACTCTAAGATCTTCCCATTGTTAGATCAAGAACAGAAGATTCAGAGCATCAGCTGGATTGGGTGAAGATTCGAATCTATACTACAGATTACGAGTGTGTCTCATGAAAACTAGTCACACCCTCTATTTTTCTTTGATAAAGCATTGATCCGTAGCAAAACTAGATCATGGATTTTACAATGTTGGATAAAGAAAAATTCACGAGGAAAGTATCTTGAACACCCGCATAACACCAACAATGAAACATAGCAAAACATTATAAGCACCCACTTCGTCCAGTACGACAATTTGAACGCCTACTACGGAGATCTTCTCACTTCATTTAATCAATCAGAAACACAACCGCCACTGCACACATGCTTTATCATGGCTCACTCCTCGTCTTGCTTGAACAAGAATACCAGGACTCTTTCACCGTCCTAAGGACCCTTTCATCGTCCTAACTCCTGCTTCTGGCAACAAAATCATGAATTACCACAAAACTAGCTATTACGCAACCGTGCACACTATTATTGATGTTGCACACATAACGCTACCGAAAACCATCACCACGACTACGAGGTCTCTGTTAATGCCAGCGTGAGCAACAACCCAGCACACCACGAAAGCCACTAGCAACTCCATCGCTGACGCTGGTGGATCTCCTACGCTCACACACCCACAAATCCTCCACACACCCGCTTGATCAGCCAGCATCGCTTAAGGAAGTCATCCATGGGGAAAAACATAATAGTAGTGAATTGTAGGCGAGAGGGAGAGAAGGCAATCCTGTCAAGACCAGCCAGAACCGGCGAGAGGAGAAACATAGAGAAGAGGCGGATTGCTGGTTAGCAGAGTACGAAGGGCATGATCCAGTGTGCTGAGCGTGAAGGATAGATGCAAGAGAAGAGAGAAAGGACGGGAACACCCAGTCCTTATAGAAGGATATCACGGACTGCACTTCGAACAATATTTTTGAATCCTCCATGTCCTCGCTGCAAATTAACCGTTGTCTCCTGTCTTTGTTGCCGGACGGCTGCGGGAGAAAGGTTAGGGTTAGAAGAGTTACGAAGAGCGAGGAAGCAGGAGAGAAGGGAGTTGCGTGTGTAAAGAGAGAGGAGAGAGATGACGGGAAAGTGGGTGGGGTAGGCCGCATGAAACTTACGGGTGTTTATTGCGATAGGAGTGGGTGCCTTTTTCAAATCAGATCAGATTGGGATCTAACGGCTGGAAACTTGATTGTAGCGAGACTCAAATACACTTGAGTGTATTCTAGCCTCACTCTCTCTCTCTCTCTCTCTCTCTCTCTATATATATATATATATATATATATAGAGAGAGAGAGAGAGTGAGTCAGGCTAGAATAGACTCCAGTGTACGGATCACGTCGTACACCCCAATGGTGTTTGCCTATCTAGACCATGTTTTTCCAAAATCTAATCCATTGATCTTCATGGTTACAATAATAATAGTCCACATATAAAATTTGAGCTCATTTGGATGAGTATAAGTCACTCATCTAAGGACAACAAAATCGACGCAATAAACTAATTTGAAATGTATGATTTTTGCCTCCTTTAGATGCACGACCTATAAGTGTCCAAATGAGCTAAAATTTATTATATAATAGGTTCTTAAGATAATTAAGAAGATCAACGTTTTACATTTTTCAAAAAGTTACTCTATCTTTAAAAATGACTGATGTGTACGGTGCCTCCGGTACACTCGAGTGTACACTAGCCTTACTCTCTCTCTCTCTCTCTCTCTCTCTATATATATATATATATATATATATATATATATATATATATATATATATATATATATATATATATATATATATATATATATATATATATATATAGGCTAGAATACACTCGAGTGTATTCGGAGCAGAATACACTCAAGTAGTTTTTTATGACGTATTTTTTTCTTCAAAAGTCTAATCCGTTGATCTTCTTAAACACCTTGTGAATAGCTCATACACAGAATTTGAGCACATTTAGACATTTATAAGTCATGTTATAAAGATCACAAAAATTATGTATTTCAAATTAGTTTCGTGCGTCGATTTTATTGCCGTCAGATGAGTGACTTACACTCATCCTAATGGGCTCAAAATTTGTATGTAGCCTAGTTTTAGTATGACGGTGAAGATCAATGGTTTACATTTTACAAAAAAATAGTTATATACACACACACACACACACACACTAAAAAAATACATCCTATGCTATTTTTTTTAGGAAAAAATTCTAGCTAATCCAAAGTAAGGACTCGAAATCCTTGCATCCTCCTTAACCCTCTCTCTTCTCACATTTTTCTTCTAATTTTTTAATTTTTTGTTTCAAGTTTCTCTCTCCTTCGTAAACAACCTTCAACTCAAGCCACGTTCTTCATTCCCCTTCGACCGTGGGTGTCCCACATCGTTTTCGTTTACAATTCAATTTAACTGATCGATCGTGGTTTTGACTATTGTGTCTAACTACTCAGTCAAAGTCGTAAGGATTATGGGCATTTAGTCTATTCTGAGATTCCTCTACGTGCGGCGATTAGCTAGACATGCAACAAATTCGTTTTGACTTGGTCGATTTACCAAACCGGGATTTATTCAATTCAATACTTACTATCCTTTTTCTCTACCCTCTCCTTCTCCGTCTCATTATCTCCATCCCTGATATCCAATTGTCAAAGGCAGAACGAACCAGTCAAATCAAAACTGAAACAAACCTTTTCTCTTCTTTACTGCCAGCAAATATCACATGTACCAGCCCAAAGTAGACCGACCATTTTCTTATCAGCTAACTTTAGAGTAGATCAATGAAAACAAAATTATTTTATTTGCATTTTCAAAACGGATTTGCCCGTGATTTATAGACATCCAAAAGATTTCCACATAATGAGGCACGGTACGCTGTGTGCAATGACTCCTCATCCTATTAACCCAATAAACCCGAGAATGGTTTCCTCATTTTCGGATAACCAAGCCCATCCCTCATATTCCTCCTGCTACATCTTCCATCAACATAATTGTAGATAGAAGTAGGCTGCTATATTACCTCCCCCCGACCACTCCCCTACGATATTAATTTTGATGTCCGAGGAACAACCAACCGACCTACTCCCTATATTTTGGAACTCATCCTTCTCTTACCGTTCATATTCCTCACCGAGACGACTATATAAGCATTCATCCCTGGCAAAATTCATGGAAGCACCTCCTCACCATGGTCGGAAAAAGTTGCTCTATTTTTTCTTTCAGTCTTACTCTCTGCTTTGGTCTTCATAATTTAATATGGTCATTTATTCCTAGTTGGTAGGTAATGGTTATTGGCATCACGGTAGCATGTCGTTCTGTGTCAATTGATTTACTGTGTCAAGCCGAAGACCATCAACGTCAATGTCATGTATGGTGTCGCGACCAACAGATGAATCCAATTGATGAGGAAATTCTTCCATTCTAGAGTTGCACTGTTAGCAAATCATTGTAGAATGCTTTTCCAAAAAAAAAAAGAGATAAGTAACTCGGCGGCCGTCTATGCATTGCTGCTCCTACTTGATTTTTCTCGGAATTGTTTCCTTCGGTGTTGATCTAATACCCAATATTGACAGTCATTTCAGTGCAACTCCATGGTGATATTGGAAAGGCTTTCTCCTGGCAGGGAACTTGGAGGCCACCGATATTGTGGTGGAACCTGAACTCCTCCTCTGCCCTCTCCAGTGGAGTGGTGACTTTGGTGCTAGGCGATATGAGACGGGCACTACAAACCACTTCTGATTATCGCCGATGTAGACCAAGATGTAACCTTTGGGGATGTCATCGGAGGTTGAAGATGATTTCCACCTTACCGACCTTTGCAAAAACTGTGTTGTTTGGCCCATCACCTAAGACCGGATTCCTATAGTTGGTGGTTCCTGATTGGACATGTTGGGAAATAGGGTGCAAATATAGGTAATGAAAATATTTTTTATATTGTCATATTTCCTAAAAATCAACATATCACGTTAATAACTATATAATGAAAAGGATGATTTTGAGGATATACCTGATCCTGGAGTAAGTCCACTGACATACTCCTCGTTGTTGTAGATGGACAACCATCGTCTAGTTGCTCTTAGGTGACTTCTATGCAGCTCCTGGTCTTCACTACGGACAACAGAATGGAACAATGTATGCAGCGGCTCCTGCGATCTCGCCACAAACTGCAGGACCACCGAGAACTCCACGTTACGCTATCAGAGCCAACATGAAGTAGTTGTCCCCTTCTTTCAGCGTCTTAGTCGCCGACATACTCTCCCACAATTGATCCTCAGTTGTTCTCTCCCTTTCTATCCCTCCCTTTAATGGGTAGGACTTGCTTGAGTTCTCTATTGGCTATCACAATCAGAGAGGACAATAATTATTAGAGCAACTTATTCTCAATTGTGTGTCTTGAAAAGCCTCCAATACCTCTCTATTTATAGTAGAGGCCAGGGTCAGGGTTCCAGATGGGTGTGGGGGTAAAAAGGTAAGGAATTATGAATCTTCTAGAACCTAGAACTGCGAGACGGTCGTCTCACATAGTGAAACAGTCATCTTGTACATGAGACAATCGTCTTGTACTGTAAAACGGTCATCTCATGAGCGAAACAGTCACCTCGCTTAGCGAGACAGTCATCTCGCGTAGTTTCTTGTTCTGAATCAAATTGGGCACTCGAATCTAATTAATGCACAACATGACATCAACACTAATCCTTGATGCAATCAAATTTCCCACGAACGAGACATCTCGCTTATGCAAGCCGGTTGTCTCACGATCACAAACCAGTCGTGGACCATGAACCAGTCGTCTCGCTCATGCGAGCCGATCCTGATAGAACTCAACCAATTCAGTTTCTAACCAACCTAACACTCCAAACAGTCAGTCCAACACTTGAACTTGATGATTCTGAGTCCATTCAGTTGATCTATTGTTTAATTAAATATCTAAACACCTTTAGCATTCAATTTAAACATCATTTATTAATATACTCCTTTATTCCAAGTGTATCCTATGTGTGTGACCCTATAGGTCCAAAATTATGTTGGCAGTGAATGTCCATAACAAATTATGACATCACAAGCAAAGAGCGGTGCCTAGTCACACATCATTGCTACCCAAATAATTTGGAAAGTTGGAGAACGACTTCAACCTATAATGTGTGATTAGTGTTACAATGATCGTATAGTTCTTTTGTCTCTGATATGCAAATTGAACTTGAAACATGGAATCGTCATCCTCTCAACGTTTAATCCATGTACCTTGAACTAGTGCAGACTGTCTGAGATACATATGAGTTCACATATCACATACTGAACCACATAAATACAACCGTACATTTTACATTCTCTCTTATCAAGAGGCTTGGATATCAAACTCCTATAGGAGGAAAAGATCCCATCTACATCAATCACATTCAAATCCCAATGTGTCAAAGCTACCCAATCATCACCTTTTTGGCAACCTGCATTTCGGGATTACATTTGATGATGTCGAAGTATATCCAACATGTGATGAGTGTAGTGACTTCAGGTCTAACAACCACAATCACCACTATCACTATGAGAGATGATTCTGACTACCATTCTATGGTATCTATGTATCACTCTCATGGTGGGTCTGTCTGATACACTATTCTCTAACATGTACCTGTGTGAGTGACTTAATATCATATATCATGACTAATGAGACTCTGTCATCAGTCAACCCACACTCTAGTCTTATATATTACTATTTTCTATTTTTGCTTCCACAATAATATCCAACTAGGGACATAACAAGAATGTATGCACTTTGATCTCTTTCTTCAAGTTACGTACTTGAAGACATACATCATCGAGTAACATCATTTTTTAGACATCTTCTTATGTCTGTGTCAACATCTCATGACTAAGACAAACACAATAGACAAAATCACCTTTATTATTATTATTATTATTATTATTATTATTATTATTATTATTATTATTATTATTATTATTATTATTATTATCAAATCAGGTGTCTAATGCCACACTCTAATAATCATATGATTGGCTCTCTGGGCATACATACCAATAGACTCCTAGTTGTACTTAGAACCAATTATCCATTATTTGTATTCCTAGTGATATTTAACATGTCCATCATGTTTCTGCTGTGTAAGCACTTTTATAGTGAGTTTAACAACATTTGCTACAAGCTGGTATTTTGCAATTTTGGCATCTCATCACAGTGTGACCTTTCACATAAGATGGATATAAGGACCCTGACCTTCATTTTGGGCTTACCCTATTTGTTTTGCCTAAACCTTGTACTTGGTTACTTGTTAATCACCTTTAGTGGTGATTAGGGTTTGTTTGTGCTTTGTTAAAGCTTTGGAGGTACAAACTGCAAATAACCCAAGTCTAGTGTTGAAGAGCAAGTTTGTCACCTTGAGAGATGTCTTTCTCTCTCTCTTTGCTTCCTCTAAGATGAAGAGGAAGGTTTGGGCTCGTACCTTGAGTTGTCTTGGGCTTGGTTGAGCTATGATGAGCCTTTTTTTCCCTTGTTTGGGCCTTTCCTTGCCTAGTTGAACCTTGTATCGAGCAGGAGGGTTTCGTGTCGCCCATGGGGTGTATCGGGCATGGGGGTGGAGAGTATCGGCCATGGACCATCTTTGACCTCGTTTGTGTCACCACTAGTGGACACTTGGTGCATAGTGCTTGCATGTGGAAATAGCCTTGGACATGTGTATAAGGTGAGATAAGGACGTGGCATTGCCCTTGGACAAGTGTCCCTAGGTGGGTGACACATTGCCTTGTTTTCTCCTCCATCCTCTTCTATATATACATATCCTTCCACTTCCTTAGGATCCCTTTTAGCTCTTTTGTTGCTCCTCTCTTCCTTGGTGCACGATACACCTTCCCTTTGGTGTGTTTGGTGGCCGATACAGCTTGGTGGAGCAAGTGGTGGCCAATCCTCTTCTTGAAGTCTTCTTCTTCTTCTTCCTCTAGTTTGGTGGCCGAATCATAGGTGGTGTGCCTTGGATACAGGAGCTTAAAGCTTGGAGATTTGGAGCTTGAAGAGCTTGCTTAAGATGGGTTACATAACTTCTAACCCTAGCTATTCTACCTTCTTTATGTTGCATCATTCCTATATGTTGATGATCGGCCATTGCATGTTATGTTTCTTGCTCTAGTACATGTTGTTGATCGTATGGATATAGTGAGCATGATGTTGTTGATGTTGTTGATAGTTTACATACCTTTGGATCTAGTTGGCCGAACCATAGACTAGGGTTTCTTTTGGGGCAATACCCCTTTCTCTCCTTGGTTTTGAGAAGTGAGTATGAGCTCTAGTAATGTGGGAAATACCCCTCTCTCGTTTAAGTTGAGAGGTGAGCCTACATACTAGTTTCTTGGGCAACACCCTCCTCTCACCATGGATTAGAGAGGTGAGCTCTTGGATATGTGATGACCTAAGTTGAGGTTGATTCTTGTGATTGCCCGATTTGTGATGGAGGTTGTGCAAAACCCCTCTCTCTTTGTTATTGAGAGGTGAGCCAACCATCTTTATCATTTAGGGTTTGTTGCTTAAGAGCTTGAGCTTGAAGATGACCTTTTGGTGAGGTTTTGTGCCCTTGCACGATACACCCTTGTTGTGATGTTGCTCGATGCTCCCTTGCCTTGAGTTTGGCTTGGTGCCCGATATGACCCTTTTACCTTGTTAGTATCCTTGGACCACATGCTTTGGCGGAGATGATCTCTTGCTTTGGATTCCCTCCTTGGTTGATATGGTGTCTAGTAAGCCATCTCTGTGTTGGACGACATGGTTTGGTCTTGTGCTGCCCGACATGGTGGTTACATGGTGGAACCCTGTTAGGTGCCTTAGTGGTGGATGATATGAGGTGTTTGACCTAGTTGGACGATAGGTCTTCTTAAGGTGTTGCTTGTTATAGGTGGGCGTCACCCTAGCCTCTTCCTTGGACGATATGTGTAAGATGGGTAACCTTGTGTCAAGCATGGGGTTTGTGTTTGCCCGACACACCCTAAGTGAGTTGGTCGATATGGTGCCTTAGTGGTTACCATGCTCTTGGATGATAGGATGCCTTAGACGATAGAGTGCCTTGGCCGATATGAAGATCCTTTGGATGATATGGGTTGATGTTTGAATGGTAGGGCATCTTGGGCGCCATGCTCTTGGTCGACATGCTTCTTGTTGAGAGGGTTGGCCGATAGAAACCCTAACCCTAGTGTACGACACACCTCTAGCTCAAGCTGCACAACACCCCTCAGTGCCAGTTGATCTTTGATGGCATAAGTGCTTTAGGGTTTGGAACCCTAGCCGATAATCTATAGTGAGGGTATGATCCTACCTGATACTCTTTGGGTGAGGGTTGGCGCTACCCACCCCACCTATAGTGAGGGAAGTTGGAACCTTTGGGGAGGGTTATGGTTAACCCGGGATAACCTAATCAATGGATTAATTACCTTGAAACCACCTCTTTGTTATAATGAGACATGATTGTAGGTGGTGAACCATGGTTTCTAAGATGGATACATAAGATGATGACATATATGGTTATGATGCAAGAATAAGGCATAATATATGCTCATGATTGATAATAAAACTATGATTTCTACAGCTTATGTGTAATATACTCATGGATTTTACTTTATACCTGATAGCATGATAATCATGTTAATCCATGATGGCTTCAGTTATCTCTATGGATGTGTATACTAACCATGCAGGTATTTTTATGTGAATTCATGGCCTGGTAAGAGATATGAGATGTATGTACCATGTGGTAATGAGATAACAAGTTGATAGGTCTAAGGACCTGATATAAGGCTGAGTGCCTAGTTGAGGTGTTATCCTCTGATGATGAGATAAGGGATGTGTTCCCAGAATGCTGT
This sequence comes from Alisma plantago-aquatica, assembly GCA_963693085.1. Lineage (NCBI taxonomy): Eukaryota > Viridiplantae > Streptophyta > Magnoliopsida > Alismatales > Alismataceae > Alisma > Alisma plantago-aquatica. The sequence continues at coordinate 152,286,294 of OY856413.1, forward strand.
TGTATGATTATGATGCCTTGAGAGGCAGTGGTTGATATCATGAGGGATTGAGGTCCCATGACAGTATGATGATGGCAATAATGATGTAATTCTATAAGACTATGTTATACTTTGGTTGCCTCAACAATTGGCATAAAATATACTAATTAATTATAGATGAACATATCATGTAGTTTTCCCTGGCCATAGATCCATCATCGTCAGTATCATGGTGATGGTGAAACAGGTTTATCCTGCGGGATTTACCTGGAGCGCATATTGTTGAATATGCGAGGTTTTCCCTAGTCTAAAATAGGAGGAATCTGAGTACCACCGTGAATATATGGAGCATGGTGAATAGACCCATGGCTCAGGATATGTGACGATGAGCATGATGTGTTCATGGCTCAGATGTATGCACTAGCACCTATGATGAGGTGAAATAGAGATGTGGGTAGCTTGCGGAGCTGACCCAGAGGCTGAGGCCCTATAAGCATAAGATTGCGGTCTTTCTTGATTCATGTACTGACCACGAGAAGGTGAGGTCATGGAGTCCGAATCTCCTTAGACCTTGTATGGCACCGGATTGGGCTTCGCAGCCAATTGGTTGGATTTGAGCAGGGAAGGCTCACTTCCTCAGGGCATAATAAGATGTAACCCATCCTAATAGCATACTACTTAGAGCAAAACACGGAACATTGATTGAGGCCTTGCTTATATAGCTGATCTAGTTACACCTTGCAAATATCTATACGATCCTTATATTTTGTGAGAAGTTCTTATAAAGCTTATCTTGTCAATCATGTTCCATACATAAATACTTGGTTATATGCCTCTTGGATATGTTGGTAAGATTGATGGTGATAATAGCTTTGCTCAGTATGCTGCCCTTGTTATATGCTTTATCAATTATCTACTGTTATTGCTTTAACCTTATGAGGTTTTCTAGTTTTGACAGGGAGTTATGTTTCTCGCTGGGACTGTGTGTCTCACCCCGCTGGTTTACACCCTTTTTAGGCGATCACTCTAGACGTGGTGGTGGTCGTGAGGTTGTGGCCGAGCATCAAGAAGAGCAGTAGAAGGCAAGAGATGGACATGTTGCTGTTTTGGTGGTTTTTTAGTAGAGTCCTAGAGTCATCCCTGTACTCTCAGGTCCTCGGAGGTGTTTGATGACGTTTCACAATGACTAGCTGTTGTAATTTTGGTTTATCCTACTGCTGGCCGTACGGGGCCCGTTTTGCATGTATAAACATGTGATGAACTCTGGTGCTGACGGTACAGCTGGTTCCGATAAGCTGTGGACCTATAACAAGGCTTGTGAATATTTTTATAACATGCTTTCTCTGCAGGACCTGGATGCAAAAGTTCTCGTGTATGCTTTCCGCAAGCAGTTTTTATTAACCCATGTTTTCGGTAATATGTTGTTTATGGTGTTTCCGCACGTTTTCACGTGTCATCTCGCTGTCTGTGTGATGGCGGGGTGTCACCGTTAGTTTGGTATCAGAGCTCTAGGTTCACTGAGTCTATAGGGATCTAGGATTAGGTTTGCGTCTATTCTTATGAGTTTTTCATATTTTCTTACAATAACCTTCTGCCCTCACCAGAAGATAAAGCTTAAAGATGTCTGAAAACCATGAGGAACGTGCTGCCGAGAGCAGCAATGCTGCATCAGTTGATGGAGAAAGAGTGCAGGAACATGAAGATCGGGTGCTTGAGGTCCCCCAACTTGACCCAACCATTCTCAAAAATCCTGCCTACCAACAGCTTATGGGGCAGTTGATGGCTACGATGAATCACATGGTGGAAAGGTTGCTAGTGCCTCAGCCAAGAGCACAGGCTTACCATAGTGAAACATCAGGTATTGGGAAGACCTTTGAGCAGCTTCGCCAAGTCAGAGCTTCAGATTATGCTGGAACGACTGATTCAGCGGATGCAGATCTGTGGCTGACAGGTCTCGAGAAGGCCTTCCAGATCCTCGGCATCCCTGAAGCAGACAAAGTCAAGCACGCTTTCTACCTTCTGAAGGGTAGTGCTGGCCACTGGTGGACCATCGAGGAGGAGAAGTGACCCGATTAGGAGATCGATTGGGAGGTTTTCCAGCGAGAGTTCGTCAGAAGATACTTCTCGAAGACGTATCTGGATGAGAAGATCAACCAGTTTGAGCGTCTACACCAAGGATCAATGATCATCACCGAGTATGAAGCCAAGTTCATGGACTTGTTGAGGTTTTGTCCTCACATGGCGGTGACAGATGATGAGCGGATCAGGCAGTTTGAGTGCTGAGCTTTCGACACCTGCTGCTGCTTTGGAAAATCAGGAGTGGTTTGCCACATTCGTGGAGTCCGTCCACAGGATTGAACGGTCTGTCAGGGAGAAAAGGGAGTCCATGACCAGGAAAAGGCCTGCTCATTTCCAGGGACCAAGATCTGGTGGCTTCAAGAAGCCAATGTTTTCAACACCTTCCACGATGCAGAATTCTCATGTACCATCACAATGGTCCCCGAGTAAGGGAAGAGGTTATGTTTCTTCACCGTCGAAGGTGCATAGTACAATGTCAGTGGTAGTGACAGGGCCATCTAGGCCACAGATAGAAGGAAGGTCATGTTACCACTGTGGATAGACTAGACATTTGAGATCAAATTGCCCAAGGAAAGATGTTGAAGTAACACAACAATTGAGGCAGAATCAACAAGGGCCAGACAGACAACAACCCAGTGGTAGCAGAGGGTGAGGATGCGGTCAAGTGTCACAAGCGGGATCATCTGCTCAAGGAAGAAGAGGACGTGGATAACAAGCAACATCTCGATTCTATGCTATGAGTCATCCGGAGGCGATAGTCAACCCGCAAGTGGTGACATGTCAGATGGAGTTATTTTATTCTGATTTGTCTTCTTCTTGCTTTATATCTATTTTGGTTGACCCATGTGCTACACACTCTTTTATCGCACAAAGTCTGCTTAATAGCTGTCCTTTACCTATTAGTTGTAAGAAAGATAGCCTGTTGTTAGAAACCCCGCTCGATGGTTCCTCGATGCTTCAAGAGCAGTGTCCGTCTTGTGTTTTATCTTTCTCGGGACACAGTATACAAATGGATCTTATACCACTTGATATGCATGGATTTGATTTGATCCTTGGGATGGATACCTTAGAAAAGTATAAGGTTGTGTTGGACTGTGGTTCCAAGAAGGCAGTGTTCGATGACAACAGAGAGAAGTGGATCTTCCAAGGAGATAGGAAGATTCTCCCGACATACTTAGTGTCAGCGATGGTGGCAGAGAAGTTACTGCAACAAGGTTGTAAGGCATTCTTAGCTCATGTTGTGGATACCAAGGGGAAAGGTCTTAGCCTTGACGAGGTGATGGTTGTCCGAGAGTTTGTGGATGTGTTTCCTGATGAGTTCCTCGATGTTCCCTCACCCCGAGAGATTGATTTTGAGATCAATATGGTACCAGGAACACAACCAGTTGCACAAACACCGTATAGGATGGATCCAACAGAGATGGCAGAGTTGAAGAAGCAATTACAGGAGTTGTTGGAGAAAGGCTTCATCTGACCGAGCACGTCACCTTGGGGTGCTCCAGTGTTGTTTGTTAAAAAGAAGGACGGATCGATGCGGCTATGTATAGATTACCGACAGCTGAACAAGGCCACGATCAACAATAAGTACCCGTTACTGAGGATAGATGACCTGTTCGATCAGTTGCGTGGTGCTACAGTGTTCTCAAAGATAGACCTACAGTCTGGATATCATCAGTTGAGGATTAAGGCAGATGACATACCTAAGTCAGCATTTAGGACATGGTATGGTCACTTTGAGTTTGTGGTTATGCCGTTTGGGCTAACCAATGCACCTACTGCTTTCATGGATTTGATGAATAGGGTGTTCCGTCCATTTCTAGATCAGTTTGTTGTAGTTTTCATAGATGTCATCTTGATCTACAGTCGGGACAGTCAAGAGCATGAACAACATCTTCGACAAGCTTTGACTCTTCTTCTCCAACATCAGTTATATACCAAGTTCAGTAAGTGTGAGTTTTGGTTGAAAGAAGTGACTTTCTTGGGTCATGTGATATCTGTAGAAGGAGTCAGAGTGGACCCCAAGAAGGTGGAGTCATTGGCAGATTGGGAACAACCAAAGACGCCGATAGAAGTTCATAGTTTTCTGGGTTTGGCAGGATACTACCAGAGGTTTATCAAGGACTTCAGTGCAATCGCATTGCCGATGACAAAGTTGACCAGGAAGGATGTACCTTTTGTCTGGGATGATTGTTTTCAACAAGCTTTCCAAAGTTTGAAGGAGAAGCTGACTAGTGTTCTAGTGCTAGTGCTTCCAGATCTTGGGAAAGGCTATGTTTTTTTCTGCGATGCTTCCAAGAAAGGCCTAGGATGTGTGCTGATGTAGGAGGATCATGTAGTTTCTTTTGCTTTGCGACAGCTTAAGAAACATGAGGAGAACTATCCGACACATGATTTGGAGTTGACAGCGGTGGTCCATGCATTAAAGATTTGGAGGCACTATCTTTATAAGGAAGTGTGTCAAATCTTTACAGATCATAAGAACTTGAAGTACATCTTTTCGTAGAGTGAACTGAACATGCGACAACATCATTGGATGGAGCTAATCAATGATTATGATTGCACCATTGAGTATCATCCTGGTAAGGCAAATTTGGTAGCTGACGCGTTTAGCTGAAAGTCTTCTTCTCTCCCCATGAAGAAGGCACCGTTGAGTTCCTTAGTATGCCATAGGCGAGATATGTTTGTCTCCTTACGACAGATGAATGTGCAGTTGAAAGTTTCCTTGTTGGAAGGACTGTTGGCACAGATGCAAGTCAAGCCTACACTGAGACAGTAGATCAAAGATGCACAACAGGCAGATGAAACAGTGTAGTTGATCAGGTCAGAGCTCGACAGCAAAAAGTGTGATGGGTTCCATGAGTCTGAGGATGTATTAGTTTGCTATCATGGTAGGATGGTGGTTCCCGATGTTGATAATCTAAGAAAGCTAGTGCTTGAGGAATCACACACATCAATGTATGCTATGCATCCAGGAATCACCAAGATGTATCATAATCTGAAAGGCCTGTATTGGTGGTCTGGCTTGAAGAAGGATATAGCCGAATTTGTGGCTAAGTGCACAATATGTCAGCAAGTCAAAGCTGAGAATCAAAAGTCGGTAGGTACATTGCAACCCATGCCGATACCACAATGGAAATGAGATCATATAATCATGGATTTCATAGTTGGTCTACCAAAGATAGCTAGGAATCATGATTCCATTTGGGTAGTAGTGGACAGGCTGACAAAATCTTCTCATTTCATACCGGTAAAGATGACATATACAATAGAGAAGCTTGCTCAAGTGTATGTAGACGAGATAGTGCATTTGCATGCTGTACCAGCAAAAATAGTCTCCGACAGAGGTCATCAGTTCACGAGTCATTTCTGGGAACAGTTTCACAAAGCGTTGGGAACACAGTTGAGATTTAGTACCACCTTCCACCCGTAGATGGATGGACAGTCAGAAAGGACTATTCAGACTTTGGAGGATCTTCTCCGAGCTTGTGACTTGCAGTTCCTAGGTAGTTGGGACATGCATCTCAGTCTGATAGAGTTCGCTTACAATAATAGTTACCAGCGGAGCATTGACATGGCTCCTTATGAAGCTCTATATGGAAGGAAGTGCAAATCCCCTTTATGTTGGTATGAGTCTGGTGAGTATCAACTTTTGGGTCCTGAGTTAGTGCAGTAGACAATAGAAAAGATCAGAGTGATCAGAGACAACAGTTTAAGGCGGCACAGGACAGAAAAAAGTCTTATGCAGACAATCGCCGATGACCTTTAGAGTTCTTGGTGGGAGACAAAGTGTATCTCAAGGTCTCACCTTGGAAAGGCGTGCTGAGTTTTGGCCGAAAAGGCAAATTGGCACCCAGGTAAATGGGGCCATACCCAGTAATAGCATGTGTTGGCAAGGTAGCTTACAAGTTAGAGCTGCCGCCAGAGTTACACATGTTACATTCTGTGTTCCATATCAGCATGTTGAAGAAAAGTCATCTAGACACAGGAACAGTGCTACAACCAATCGAGGTTGAGCTTGATGAAGATGTGACTTATGAAGAAGGTCCAGTGATGATCCTTAACAGAAGATTAAAGAAGTTGAAGAGGAAGGACCTCGTTCTTGTGAAGGTTCTTTGGCATCATCATGGCATTGCGGAAGCCACATGGGAGCTTGGGGAAGAGATGAGGCGGAAGTATCCCTCGCTTTTCTCTTCAGATTTTGGGGACGAAATCCCTTTGTAGAGGTTTATGGCTAGTAAGGACCCTGACCTTTGTTTTGGGCTTACCCTGTTTGTTTTGCCTAAACCTAGTGCTTGGTTGCTTGCTAATCACCTTTAGTGGTGATTAGGGTTTGTTTGTGCTTTGTTAAAGCTTTGGAGTTATAAACTACAAATAACCCAAGTATAGGGTTCAAGAGCAAGTTTTTCACCTTGAGAGATGTCTTTCTCTCTCTTTGCTTCCTCTAAGATGAAGAGGAAGGTTTGGGCTCATACCTTGAGTTGTCTTGGGCTTGGTTGAGCTCTGATGGGCCTTCGTTTCCCTTATTTGGGCCTTTCCTTGCCTAGTTAAAGCTTGTATCGGGTAGGAGGGTTTTGTGTCACCCATGGGGGTGCTGCCCATGGGGTGTATCGGGCATGGGGGTGGAGAGTATCGACCATGGACCATCTTTGACCTCTTGACCTCATTTGTGTCACCACTAGTGGACACTTGGTGCACAGTGCTTGCATGTGGCAATAGCCTTGGACATGTGTATAAGGTGAGATAAGGACGTGGCATTGCCCTTGGACAAGTGTCCCTAGGTGGGCGACACATTGCCTTGTTTTCTCCTCTATCCTCTTCTATATATGCATCTCCTTCCACTTCCTTAGGATCCCTTTTAGCTCTTTTGTTGCTCCTCTCTTCCTTGGTGCAAGATACACCTTCCCTTTGGTGTGTTTGGTGGCCGATACAGCTTGGTGGAGCAAGTGGTGGTCGATCCTCTTCTTGAAGTCTTCTTCTTCTTCTTCCTCTAGTTTTGTGGACGAACCATAGGTGGTGTGCCTTGGAGATAGGAGCTTAAATCTTGGAGATTTGGAGCTTGAAGAGCTTGCTTATGGCGGGTTACATAACTTCTAACCCTAGCTATTCTACCTTCTTTATGTTGCATCATTCCTATATGTTGATGATCGGCCATTGCATGTTATGTTTGTTGCTCTAGTACATGTTGTTGATCTTATGGATATAGTGAGCATGATGTTGTTGATATTGTTGATGGTTTACATACCTTTGGATCTAGTTGGCCGAACCATAGACTAGGGTTTCTTTTGGGGCAATACCCCTTTCTCTCCTTGGTTTTGAGAAGTGAGTTTGAGATCTAGTAATGTGGGCAATACCCCTCTCTCGTTTAAGTTGAGAGGTGAGCCTACATACTAGTTTCTTGGGCAACACCCTCCTCTCACCATGGATTAGAGAGGTGAGCTCTTGGATATGTGATGACCTAAGTTGAGGTTGATCCTTGTGGTTGCCTAATTTGTGATGGAGGTTGTGAAAAACCCCTCTCTCTTTGTTGTTGAGAGGTGAGTGACCGGCCTAAATCGCGCGTCCTAAAATTGGAGGCGTATTTGAGGTAGTCGAGCCTTCGCATTTATAACCCGAATCCTTCTAGGCCCCCGCAACTTTGTTTACGGGGTCGAAGTAGTCATACGGGGTCGAACACAGGGACAAGGTGGGTTGTGTTGACGACTCTGAATCGACACTCTACACTCCGGTAGGTATAAAGAGATATTAAAATTCCCCGAAGGGAACAACAAGATGTCACGATTAAATCAAAGAAAACTATCTCCAACAGGAGCTACAAGAAAGATTAAGATTTTGTCATTTAGCAGTTTTTAGGAATTTTCATGCAACAGAAAATAGAAAGATAAACTGCAGTTTAAGGCGTAATGCAAGGGATAAAACTTCAGTAAGACAAGCGGTAGCAGTAACACCCTGCACCCCTCCTCTCAGAGTGGGTGCCTCTAACCAAGCTTCAACACCCCTCTCGAGGTTGCTGTTTTCAAGTTAGAGTGGAATGATACTAAAACAACTCCGTTCCGGGCACTCTCGTACTCCAGAATCAGACCGAACACTAGAGCCACAATCCAACTCTCGAAGTAGTTGTGACGGGAAAGACGATTCGGTAGCTAAGCGAAACGCGATCCAAAACATGCGAGCTAGAGTTCAGATATCCAACACAGCAGTTACCCAATCATAAGGCACTAAGCATTAAACAAATTGCAATTAGGCATTTCTATTTCCATCAGCAAAAAGGGTCTTAATACAGTGCTGAAGTAAAGAATTTAAATAACAAAATTAAAGATAGATGTCGCCTTCTTGATGTAGAAGGACGACAGACTACTACTACTCCCAGCCCGATACCGTCCAGGGACCTATCCCAGTACAGCCGTGTCGGGCGGCACGAACTCTCGAACGGCACGCCTGACGGACGACTATATCGTTCGCAGACCCTGGCCGATACGCTCATGTCGGGCGGCACACCCTCTCAGGCGGCACGCCTGACGGGGAGAGCGTATCGGTTTCGGTATCGTGTCGGCCAAGGATTTACATATATACTACTGTCGGGCATTGTTGTCAGGCACTCGTGTCGCGTATCTACGTCGGCCGATATCGGCCCTCAGTGTCGTCCGGTACAGTCCTAGGTGAACCGATCCCCTCCCTCTCGGGATGAGGAAGAGCTCACCTAGTGTCGCCCGGTATGAGTACTGGGGCACGATACGGTTGCTCTCGCACTTCTCTCGCAGATAGCTCAAGTCCCCAACTGTCCGAACGGTGAACTGGCCAGCCGTCCCGACCTATCCAACCTGTCTTTTCGGCTTCCTGTAGCTGTTATTTATAGTCAGCTGGTTGGTGAGAAAACATGGTGCTCAAAGCACCACGTAGCTCCCTTATACGCCGGTCGATGGATGTGGATGGCCGATACAGGCATATCTCGACGCGAGGTGCTGGCTATTGGTCACGCGATGGGCGGCACGCCTGCCGGTGGGTGGTCGTGTCGCTCGACGAGCTGGGTCGTCGAGCGGCTTTGGCTCCCTGTCGGGTAGAAGGTGTGTCGGCCGACACGTCCCTTTCGCAAGGTGCCCTTCTCCATCGATCATTCTTGTGTCGCGCAGCCCCTGTCGGGCTGGGTTGTATCGGGCGTCAGGAAGGTCGAGGCGGGTTTAGACTTATTGTGGGCCGGAACCGGCCTTATTGCACAAAAACGAGGAAAACTCTGTAGAAGATAGGAAAAATTGGAATAAGAGCGTTGCTTGGCCAATTATTGCGAAAATGCTAATAAAATAGAGGAAAATAGCAGAAAAGGGTAGTTTTGATAACAGAATAAAGGGCAAAAACGTCACAAAATTTGGTGTTATCAGTGAGCCAACAATCTTGATCATTTAGGGTTTGTTGCTTAAGAGCTTGAGCTTGAAGATGACCTTTTGGTGAGGTTTTGCGCCCTTGCATGATACACCCTTGTTGTGATGTCGCCCGACGCTCCCTTGCCTTGAGTTTGGCTTGATGCCCGATATGACCCTTTTACCTTGTTAGTATCCTTGGACCACATGCTTTGGCCGAGATGATCTCTTGCTTTGGATGCCCTCCTTGGTTGATATGGTGTCTAGTAAGCCATCTCTGTGTTGGACGACATGGTTTGGTCTTGTGCTGCTCGACATAGTGGTTGCATGGTGGAACCCTGTTAGGTTCCTTAGTGGTGGACGATATGAGGTGTTTGACATAGTTGGATGATAGGTCTTCTTAAGGTGTTGCTTGTTATAGGTGGGCGTCACCCTAGCCTCTTCCTTGGATGATATGAGTAATATGGGTAACCTTGTATTGAGCATGGGGTTTGTGTTTGCCGGACACACCCTAAGTGAGTTGGTCGATATGGTGCCTTAGTGGTTACCATGCTCTTGGATGATAGGATGCCTTGGATGATAGAGTGCCTTGGCCGATATGAGGGTCCTTTGGACGATATGCGTTGATGTTTTAACAGTAGGGCATCTTGGGCGCCATGCTCTTGGTCGACATGCTTCTTGTTGAGAGGGTTGGCCAATAGAAACCCTAACCCTAGTGCACGACACACGTCTATCTCAAGCTGTACGACACCCCTCAGTGCCAGTCGATCTTTGATGGCACAAGTGCTTTAGGGTTTGTAACCCTAGCAGATAATCTATAGTGAGGGTATGATCCTACCTGATACTCTTTGGGTGAGGGTTGGTTCTACCCACCCCACCTATATTGAGGGAAGTTGGAACCTTTGGTGAGGGTTATGGTTAACGCGAGATAACCTAATCAATGGATTAATTACCTTGAAACTGCCTCTTTTTTATAATGGGACATGATTGTAGGTGGTGAACTGTGGTTTCTAAGATGGATACATAAGGTGATGAGATATATGGTTATGTTGCAAGAATAAGGCATAATATATGCTCATGATTGATAATAAAACTATGATTTCTACAGCTTATGTGTAATATACTCATGGATGTTGCTTTATACCTGATAGCATGATAATCTTGTTAATCCATGATGGCGTCAGTTACCTCTATGGATGTGTATACTAACCATGCAGATATTTTTATGTGAATTCATGGCCTGGTAAGATCTATGAGATGTATGTACCATGTGGTAATGAGATAATAAGTAGATAGGTCTGAGGACCTGATATAAGGGTGAGTGCCTAGTTGAGGTGTTATCCTCTGATGATGAGATAAGGGATGCGTTCCCAGAATCCTGTTGCATGATTATGATGCCTCGAGAGGTAGTGGTTGATATCATGATGGATTGAGGTCCTAGGATAGTATGATGATGACAATAATGATGTAATTCTATAAGGCTACATTATACTTTGGTTGCCTCAATAATTGGCTTAAAATATACTAATTAATTATAGATGAACATATCATGTAGTTTTCCCTGGCCATAGATCCATCATCGTCATTATCATGGTGATGGTGAAATAGGTTTATCCTGCGGGAATTTCCTGGAGCACATATTGTTGAATATGCGAGGTTTTCCCTAGCCTAAAATTGGAGGAATCTGAGTACCACAGTGAATATATGGAGCATGGTGAACAGACCCATGGCTCAGGATGTGTGACGATGAGCATGATGTGTTCATGGCTCGAATGTATGCACTAGAACCTATGATGAGGAGAGCTAGAGATGTGGGTAGCTTGCGGAGCTGACCCAGAGGCTAAGGCCCTATAAGCATAAGACTGCAGTCTTGCTTGATTTGTGTACTGACCACAAGAAGGCGAGGTCATGGAGTCCGGATCTCCTTAGACCTTGTATGGCACCAGATTGGGCTTCACAACCAATGGTTGGATTTGAGAAGGGAAGGCTCACTTCCTCAGGGCATAATAAGACGTAACCCAGCTGAATAGCATACTACTTAAAGCAAAACACGGAACATTGATTGAGGCCTTGCTTATATAGCTGATCTAGTTATACCTTATAGATATCTGTACAATCCTTATATTTTGTGAGAAGTTCTTATAAAGCTTATCTTGTCAATCATGTTCCATAAAGAAATACTTGGTTATATGCCTCCTGGATATCTTGGTAAGATTGATGGTGATAATAGTCTTTCTCAGTATGCTGCCCTTGTTATACGCTTTATCAGTTATCTTCTGTTATTGCTTTAACCTTCTGAGGTGTTATAGTTTCAGCATGGAGTTATGTTTCTCGCTGGGACTGTGTGTCTCACCCCGCTGGTTTACATCCTTTTTAGGTGATCACTCTAGACGTGGTGGTGGTCGTGAGGTTGCGGCCGAGCAGCAAGAAGAGCAGTAGAAGGAAAGAGATGGACATGCTACTATTTTGGTGGTTTTGTAGTAGAGTCCTAGAGTCATCCCTGTACTCTTAGGTCCTCAGAGGTGTTTGACGATGTTTCACGATGACTAGATATTATAATTTTGGTTTATCCTAATGTTGGCCATATGGGGCCCGTTATGTATGTATAAACACGTGATGAACTCTGGTGCTGACGGTACAGCTAGTTCCGATAAGCTGTGGACCTATAGCAAGGCTTGTGAATATTTTTATAACATGCTTTCTCTACAGGATCTGGATGCAAAAGTTCTCTTGTGTATGCTTTCCGCAATCGGTTTTTATTAACCCATGTTTTCAGTAAAATGTGGTTTATGGTGTTTCCGCACATTTTCACGTGTCATCTCACTATATGTGTGATGGCGGGGTGTCACAATGCAAGTGCGGTAATATGCTATCTAAGATTCCCAACCTATCTAGTCACTTTATTGTTGTCATCAGTATTTCTACTATGTCATTAATGGTTGGAACCTCACATAAGTTCCCCCATATGAACTTCTTAATCCATATAGTATCCTCTGTTGTTCTCATAACACAGAGATACTCCACTTCTTTTGTAGATTTGAATAACTGTCATTATCTCAGAACCCTTTCTAGCTTACAACTCTTGTTTAATGTCAAAAATAAATTGTGATTTATTAATTTGTCATTTTGGAAGTTTGCATCGGTGTAACCTTTTACACCCAACTCTTTCTTATTACGTTAATCAAGGAACATATCCTTTTAGTGCTTCATAAGAACCTAAGGATGTTCTTTATGGTAGTCTAGTGACTCTTATTGACATATGACATATGCCCTCTTGTCATGTCTAATACATACAAGATTGCTAGCTAGGCATATATATGTTCTCTCATCATGTCCAATGCATATGAAATAACTTGATATCCTCTCGTCATGTCCAATACATACGAGATAATTGGATATATTCTAGTCATGTCTGATACATACGAGATAACTAGATAAGTACATAATATTGCATTCAAGATAGATCCAAGTGCAAATGTATATGGCATCTATTCCATGTGTTCCTATTCTTCATAAGAACTGAGACACCAGGCTTCTGAGAGTAACTCCATGGAACATGGACAAGTTTTCTCTCACCAAGTCTTGCATACTTAACCCTTCAACATCTTGCCAATGTATGTTCTCTTACTTAGGTCAAGAAGCTTTTCAGATCTATCTAGATATCTCAATCCATATCACATAGGATGTCTTGTGTAAACCCTTCATATAGAAAATACTTTTCTTGCCAAGTTTTAACATATGCATGATTAAGGACATTATTCCCCATCATCATGTAGAATATAAATATGCTCCCACTAAATCATCTATAATGACAGATTTCATCTTCATTTTAACTCAAGTCAAACTCTTTGACTGTATTGTCAAATAGAAGACTCCAACTCTGAGATGCTTGCTTCAATCCACAGATTGACCTTTGTAGCTTATAGACATTATTTGCATTAATGGATTTATAAAACCTTTAGGATGTGTCACATACACATCTTCATAACTATTCCAATTAAGGAATGTGGTTTTAACATCCATATGCCAAATGTCATAGTCATACTAAGCTGCAACAACAAACATGATCCAGGTGGATTTAACCATGATAATTGGTGAAAGACTTCAACAAGTTCAATACCTTGAACGAGTTTGAAACTCTTTGCAACCAATTTAACTTTCCATGTTGGTCTTCTTACAAAGACCCAAATGCACCCTATGGGTTTTACCCCTTCAGGTGGATCCAGCAAGGTCATACCTTATTGGTGTACACAAAGTCCATCCTGGATCTTATGGCAAGTCATTTCTCAAATTCTGGTCCCTCATAGTTTCTAGGTAGGTTGTTGACTCATCAACTATGATCAACTTACCACCTTTTTGAGTTATAAGATATCATCATCTTTTAAAGTCAAGGCATATTTTACTAGATCTATGAGTTCTGTGTTACATAAGGTGTTGGGAAATACAAGCACATAGTATAGCAACAAAAGTAAATTTTTTATCTATCCATATTCCCATAACAACAAGATTGCATCAACTACTATAAAATAGGAAAGATGATTTTAGAGAGTTATACCTGGTCCTAGAGCAAGTCCAGTGATAAAACTCGCTTATTTGCAACTACTGACAAGTTTCTCTTGAATGGTGGCTATGCAACTCTTGGTTTTCACCATGAATAGATGTCTACACAACCTCTACAACAGCTTTGGTAGACTGCAGGTTGACTTTTCTATCTGAGAAGAAGCCAAAGGACTCCTGCCTCTAGAATAGTCCACATGGACCAACTAGAACTCATGTTGTTCACCAAGAACATACAAGAAGGAGTTGTCCCTCCCTATTGGTGTACTAGTCACCAACTTGCTCTCCCACAATGATAACTTCTCAGTTGTTCTCTCCCGTTGGCTATCCCTTCCTGTTGGGTAGGACTTTCCTAGGATCTCTTGTTTACCACAACCAGAGATGACAAGAGTTGTCAGAGGAACTAATTCTCAGTTGTCTATGTTATGTCTTGAGAAGCCCCCAGTACCCCTCCTTTTATACACGAGGTTAGGGTCAGGGTTCCCAGTCTGTACGAGATTATGTGAGAGTGGAAAGGAATGGAAGAACTTAAATTTTTGCAACCTACGAGACGCCAAACAGTCTCCTGGGGTACGAGACGGTCATCTTTCTTGGCCAAACCATTGTTTGGCAGTTTTCCAATATGAAATAAATTTGGCTATTTCAAATCTAATTAATATCTCATATTAATTTACTCACACTTCAAGTATATGCAATCGAAACTATTTGGGAAACATCTCGAACCTTCATTCGGCCCTAACTTGGCTATCTCACATAAGCGAGATACCAGTTTCACTCACCTAGATGGCTGTATGGTGAGTTGAGCTGAGCTAATTGGTTCAATCATATTGAACCGGTTAGTTCAAGGGCAGAACTAAGCCAATTCGAACCTTGGCCAGCCTGACAACCCAAATGGCCATCTCAACTTCTTGAGATGCCCGTCTGGCTTCCCAAACGACCATCTCACCCAGTGAGATGGTCGTTTGGTAGACCTGGTTAGCCAATCAAACAATCTGTTGCATGAACTGAATATCTAAACACTTTATAATCAATCCAATAGTTATTTAAGATAAAACTTCTCTTATAGATGAGTTCCTGTGTGTGTGACCCTACAGTTCCCATGTCATGTTGGCCATGAATGTCTATAACTAGCTTATGACATCACAAGCAAAGAGTAGTGCCTATTTGCACATCAGTGCTACCCAAGTGAATGGAAAGTTGGAAAACAACTTCAACCTACAATCTATATAAGGTGTTACAGTGATTCCTTTGTCTTTGATATCCAGGATGAACTCGAGGCATGGAAGATCATCTTCTCAACATTCAATCCATGTTTCTTGAACTAAGAGAAGATTGTCTAAGATAATGTGACCTCAATATCATGTATTGATCCACATGTGCACGCACATGCATTTCTCAGTCTCGCTTACAAGTGGCCATGATATCATACTGTAGTAGAAGGGACAAATCCCATATCTATCACTCATAGTCTATTTTCATGTGTCAAAGTTGCCCAATCATCACCGTTAGAACAATCCATGTTTCAGAATTGCATTTGATGATGTCAAAGCCTATCCAATGACATGTGACAAGTGTAGTAATTTTAGGTCTAAGAATCACAATCACCACCTTCACTATGAGAGATGACTGTGACCACCACAACCATGTGTCGCTCTCAAGGTGGGTCTATCTAATACACTGTCCCTAACATGTATCTGTGTGCTTAATTTGAAATGCCTATGTCATGACTTAGTGAGACTCAGTCATCAACCAACTCACACTCCCGTCTTATGTGTTACTGGTGTCTATCTACCTTCCACAGTAACACTTGACTAGGGACATAATTAGAATATGTATATGTACTCTTAACATCCGTATGATCTAATTTCAACAAGGCTAATACATTAAGACATATGTCATTGCATACTATTATTCTCTAGACATTCACTTAGTATCGTCATTATCTTATAACTGAGTGAAACAGATGAATTGGAAGCTTGCCTTTTTATATATTATTGTTATTTGTTAATCAAATCCTTTTAGGTAAATATGCCATGTCAATCATCATATGATTGGTTCTACGGGCATACCTTACCAACAGACTCCCACTTGCACGTAGAGACAATCACCCATGGATCTCATCCTTATCCAACACACTTCTGTTGTGCTAGTGCCTTTTTCAGCTGGTTAGCAATACTTTGCTTATAATCGATATATTGCATGTTTCTTATCTATTCGCTATGAGATGAAACCTCCGTAATATTATATTTGATATTCCTTGCCTAACGATTTGCTCCATTATTGTTATAGTATTTCTACTAAGTCATCAATGGTTGGAACATCTATAAGTTCATCATATGAACATTTAGATCCATATAGTATCACTCTGTGTTCATAACACAAGTATACCCAAATTCTATTGTAGAATAGTATTAATGGATTATTAGTTTGGAACCTTTTCAACTAATCAACATTTCTCTCTTAAATTAAACATATTTTAATTTGTAATCATTTTTGTCATCATGGAAGCTTGCATCGATTTTCTATCCTTATTTGACTAGCAATCTATCCTTAAGTACTTCACAAGTACTAATGGATGTCTTTAATGACTTTCCAATAACTGTTATTGAATTTTAGTAACATCTTGTCATGTCCATACATACAAGATTGTATGGGATAAATACATTTATTGCACTCATGATAGATTCACTGTTGGGATGGCTTGTGGAATCTTGTTCATGATATTTCCATTCTTCACAAGAATAGGAATATAAGGTTCATGAGAGACTAATCTGGATTCTCTCTCGTTGAATCTTTCCCGTGTTGAATTCCTTCAACACTTTGCTATTGCATGTGCTTAAAATTTCCATTGTGAAACCTTCAAGAACTATCCCATAGGTCTTGATCCTAATCTCATAAGATGTTTCCCCATGTTCTTCATTGCTGAAGGTGTTTTCATGCCAATTCTCAATGTTTACAATATTGATATATTATTCCTCATCACATGCAAAATATTTATATATGCTCCCCCTAAATATTTTGTAAACATATTTTTTTTGTCTTGATTCAAGTCAAACTCTTTGACTGTCTTATCAAGTCATAAGATCCCATCTCTGAGGTGCTTGTTTCAATCCTAGATTGAACTTTGCAGTTTATAGACTTAATTTGCATTCATAAAGTTCAAAAACCTTTTAGGTTGTGTCACATACACATCCTCTAATGTATTCCATTAAGGAGTCCAATTTCTATCTTCATATGCAAAATATTATAGTCCATTCTAACTACAACAATAAGCACGACAATTGGTAAAGGAATTTCTAGCATGTCTAAAAACTTGAACTTGATTTATTCAACCAATCGGTCCTTTTATGTTATCCATGTAGGTCTTGATCATAAGACCCTATTTCACCCTTTGGTTATTACCCCTTTAGGTAGTGCTATCAAGGTCCTACCTTGTTAGCTTACATGGATTTCATCTAGCTCATAAATAGCTTCTAGTTGACTAGTTGGCTCATCATGTATGACCCACCCATCTAAATTGTTGGATTCACAATCCTCCAATCTTAGCTGTGGTCTACTAGAAATATTTTGTTCTATATTACATGATGAACCTGAGATTCCACAACAACTTGTTATTCTCATTGTTCTCTTTGTACCCTTATTTTTGACCCCAAACACTTTGAGTTCTACTTTTACTCCCATTGATTCTTTAGGAATTCAGTTATCCTATTAACAAAACAAATTTTTTATTAGATTGGGATTAATAGTAATGATCAACAATCATGGTTTCTGGACAAACCTTCTCAAGAAACTACTTTCTCAATGTAGGTTTTGATCTCTTAAACAAATTGGGACATTCCCAAATCATATCATATATGATGTCTTTATAAACTATTCATTTAGTACGTTATTTAGTGATATGTATATATTTGTGAGAATTTAAGAAGATAAGATTTAATTGATAATTATATCATGACTCATCATGGTATAATTCCTTCATTCTGATACATCATCATGCTCATGTGGATTTGACTTGTGATGCATTATAATAGTCTTTTCCAGAAAGTTCTCATGATATTGATATAAAAGTATTTCAACATTTGATCATATCAAAGTATCTTAATACTTTCATTACTGTCATACTTCATTTACAATCTCCTTGAATATTTTCAAGAGACTAATGCTTCCATCTCATTTGGTACATATAATCATATTACCAGTAAATGAAAATGAAATATTAATTAATAATTTGTAGCATTCATTCCATAAGATCTTCATGCATCAAATGAATAAGGTCCAATGAAATATTTATCCTCCGACCATGTTTAGTGAAGGACGTCATGTCATATTATTTGTGAATAAGACTTGCATGTTTCCTTACATTTAATAACCAAGGGAATCTAGATCAACATCGATATGTATTCTAAGCATGCACTTCTCATTAGATGACAAGTGATAATGATGTTCTCGAGTTATCAATTACAATCATTTGTTATAATCATTATAAAAACTCATCTTTGGATCATCACTCATAAAAATCACAAGATGTTTTCAGGCAAATGCCATGCAAGATCATATCTTTTGAAATAGAAGCACTAATTATTCTTTATTGATGATCATCCTTGTCCATACAACATGCATAAGGAAAATGTTTCTATTCTAATGGCATAATGAAATAGTAGTTCTAGTAACTCTATTACATATCCATTGGGATAAGATAAATTTAAATGTAGACTATGGATTCCGCAACACTTGCTCCACCTTGTTCATATTTGTCCTTCTATGAGGGCTTTGACTTCTTGTTAGATCCTGCACATCAGTATGTCAGATCTCTTATCTGGTATCATATACCAAAACTTAAGTAAGTAATCAAATTTATCTTATATTATTTATACCTGAAGTGGAGGCCTCAGTTTCACCCTTCTTCTTCTTTAGTTCCTCTAACCAGAGTGAGAATTTCTCTTCCAATATCTAGACTGGTGACAATGGTGACATTCACCTCTTTATGTCTGTACTCCACCTTTTTCCTTGAGATCTGAAGACTTGGGCCTCTGGCTAGCTTTAGAACTCTTCTTAGCTTTGCCTTTGTCTTTAGACTTACCCTTTGTCTTGCTAATCACCATCATAGAGTTGGGCTTGTCTTTCTTCATTTGTGTCTTAGATATCCTCAACATGCTCAACAACTCTGTCAACAACTTGTCAAAGTCATTCATGTTGTAGTTCATGACAAAATGACTATATATCTCTGGCAGGGACTTCATAATAACGTCAGTGGCCAACTCTTGACCCAAGGGAAATCCTAGTCTAGCTAGGTTCTCCACATACCCAATGAGCTTGAGTACATGAGGACCTACTGGATCTCCTTCTTCCATGCTGCACTTGAACAACGCCTTGGAGAAATCATATCTCTCTTGTCTTGCCTGATCTTGGTACATGTTCTTTAGATGTATAACCATCTCAATCACCCCCATGTTCTCATGCTGCCTTTGCAACTCATGGTTCATGGAACAAAGCATCAAACACTTGACATCAGTGACTTCTTCAATATGCTTCTTATATGTATCCTTGTCAGCCCTTCGAGCATTTTGACATGGTTCCTCTAGTTTTGGGGTTTCTAGGACATAGAGCTTGCGCTCCTATGTGAGAATAATTCTTAGCGTCCTGAACTAGTCATGGAAGTTATTTCCAGTAAGTTTGTCCTTCTCAAGGACTGATCGCAGAGAAAAGTGATTGTTTCTTGTCGCCATTTGATTCTACAAAAGAATTTACAATTTTATCAAAAACTCATTTTTGATTTGATTTGATTTGATTTCATTAAAATTTGGGTGATAATAATTAGGTCTATAATTAATTATCATTCTCATTATTTTGTTCAAATTGATAGGCGCTCCTACGTGAGAATAATTCTTATCATCCTGAACTAGTCATGGAAGTTATTTCCAGTAAGTTTGTCCTTCTTAAGGACTGCTCGCAGAGAAAAGTGATTGTTTCTTGTTGCCATTTGATTCTACAAAAGAATTTACAATTTTATCAAAAACTCATTTTTGATTTGATTTGATTTCATTAAAATTTGGGTGATAATAATTAGGTCTATAATTAATTATCATTCTCATTATTTTGTTCAAATAATTAGGGATTTAATATATATATTTATAATATACTAGTAAATGCACGTGCTTCGCACATGATAGATTTGAAATATGATTTATTTACAATTGAACATGTCTAACAATTTTATTCACAATAATATATTGAGGAACTAAATAGCTTTATTTTAAAATCCAACTATTAGTTTATTAGAAGTCTGACTATTATTTCAAAGATCATTTATCTTCCTTAAGTGTATTACTTATGCATATTGTTTGTATGTGCCATTAAATCCTCAATTTCACTATCTTTAAAGGTTTTTGTTTAATTTCCCATACTTATTATTATGTAACATTATGTATGAACCATGTTGTTACCATTTTGTATCTTTGTACTTCCACCATCTATATGTTCATTACATGCACTTCTTCAACTTTGTTAGCTCAGAGAATGTGTAAAACAATGATTTTGATATCTTAGATATATAGCATGCATATTTATTTATGTAAATTTGCATACAATTGTAGTTATATACTCATCCATAATTACCATGGTCGCATAAATCTATAGTTTTGTCAAAATTTTAAATTTGACTATATTATTCCAACCAAAATTCTCATTTTTTCTAATAACATATGTGTTAGATTAATTTTTACAAGGTAAGAATATCAAGTTATCACATTGTAATATGAAAATGAAAATTATTATTTTTCAAGAGCATGGAAAAGTAATAAATCTAACAAAGTCATTGAAAATTTTAGAAAACTTAATAACTTGTGTTTAAATAAGTTTATTTATTATTGTTTTTATAATTAATTACACAGAAGTTATGAAATATGAATTTTTACTTAAATTCTAAAACCATCATTCCAAATAATATGTATTTGTGATATAATAGGGTATATTTAGAAACAAATAAAGTTTAGCTTCTTATTGAACTCATACAAATGCCAACTCATGTATATATACCTAATTTTAATGTTTTCTTTAAGTCACAAAAGATCAATGGTCTAATAAAAATTTGACCAATCAAACGTTTATTTGATTATGAAGATCTCGTGGAGCCCATTTAAGATGATCTTAGTGATATTGGATCCTATTCTTAGGCATATTTTTCTTGGTCTCATATTTGTAGGCATATTATGTGTGAAAGTATTTACCTTCATCTTGTACAGATTAGATGTTTCTTCTATATGATTTTTAACCATAGAAAATCATTATCTATACGTTTAAAACATTGATCAAGACATGTGCTTAAATGTAAAAAAAAACTTAAAAATCTTATTCTAAGGAATATAATTGCTTCTTTAGTGTTGATAAAAACAATTAGAACGTGTGAAATATATTTTTATGAGTATTCAATAGACTCACATAGTCCAAAAGAAATTACTTAAGAACTATTGAATAAAACTTTAAAAGATATGATGATGTGATTTATGTTGTTGGTAAACCTATTGAATAAAACTATTGAATAACACTTCAAATTTGAAATTGTATATCTTGTAATGATTGTGGAAAGTCACCACAATACAATGTTTAAATTGAGGTGTAACCGGTGATGGAGCCACATACAAGGAGGGGGGGCATGTGCATTGTTTTGGTTTTCCATTTACATGGTATTGTACACTATAGGTACATATAATTAAGCTCAAAATATATTTTGTGCCCCCCTTAAATATTTGTTAATCTTTCTTTTAAGATGCTATGTTGAATGGTACCATACCTTGTGGCATTTCCTAGCTCTGCCACTGGGTGTAAAATAGATATGGGATATTTTTTTAAATATAATAGCTACCTAGTTGATATTAAACTATTATGAATATATATACTCCCAAATACCTTATCTAAACAAATTTACATACCACTAAATATCTTATCTGGAAAATACATTATTGGAAACAAAAATATTTTCCACATTAAATTACATATGTTCTAATAAAGTAAATTTTTTCTTCAAAAGGTAGATTTACATTTGTGAAGTCTTATTATCTAAAACCAAAGATAAAATAGTGTTTAGAGTTTTAGAATCCAATCATTCTAAAGAAAATAAGAATCTTAACCGACTTACATATTTAAGTTATGGATCTTTACTTCAAGGATTTTGTATTTTATGACTATGTTGATAATGTGTTTGAGATAAATAATAATATCTATCTAATTGCATTTAAAAAGATTTAGTTTGGATTTAACATTGCTTTTTTGAAATTCATAAGGAATGAACATAAGTATCTTGTCGTAACAAACCATATGCATATAAGATATGTGCTATAGCATTTCTTAAATCACCAATGTAATATTTATTATAGGGTGAACCAATATTAGTGTTAGGATATTTTTTTTGAGTCTTAGGGAGACCCTGCTCCCCCTCCTCCTCAAGTAGGTGCCATAGCCCGGATGACCCAAGGAGTAATTACAGTGCGCTCAGGGGGATTCGAACCCGGGTCCCCCAGAGAGGACAAGCCAGACCGAACCACCTGAGCCACACTGGCCGGGTAGTGTTAGGATATTTGGAACTTAGTATGGTAGGGTCAAATAAATATCATTAGAAACACTACTTCATCACATTTTCATGTCAATAGAAAGGAAAGTTAAAGATTAAATGATGACTATGGATAACACCATATTTATTTTGATGAAATAATAAATATAATAATTAAGTCAAGTTTGAAATTTGACTTTTTGTTGATAAAATTCACTTTATCTTATAGTCGGTTTAGAAGTAGATTGGGCATTCCTAATCAACATTAGAGATAATTACCTAATGACATTAGAGGCGACAATCACTATCCTAAATTTGAACTCAAATTAAGAGCACAACAGATCTAACAATACCTGATGTGCAATATAATGAAGAATAATATAGATTGTGATGAAATGTAAGTTTTTTTTTAAAGTATTGAATGTTTTATTTCACTTTTATTCAACATTATTTTTCATTCTAAAATATCTAAGACATACAAGTAAAAGATATGGCAACAACTTTCAAGATTAGTATGATAATGATGATGTCCAACAAGATATTGCATTTGTAAAATTGATCTTGTAGAAATTTCAGAAAGTGATACATCCTACATCAATCATTATTTATGAAAGTAATGAAAATAAAAATCTTATAATTAATATGAAAATTTGATATTTTTTGTCTAAAAGATCACCCAAATCAAATTACATGGAAATCTTGTTATTTTTTTATTCATACAAATTATGTGTAGTTACCAACTGATGTTTATAACAATTAATTGATTTTATTTTTATCCAATTAGAAAAATTATTCCTTTCAGGGTGCAATAACATTAGTGTTAAGATATTTGGAACTTAGTATGGCATGGTCAAATAAATATCATTAGACATGCTACTTCGTCACATTTTCACATCTATTGAAAGGAAAGATAAAGATTAAATGATGACATTTGATAACAACATAGTTATTTTGATGGAATAATACATATAATAATAAGTCAAGTTTGAAATTTGACTTTCAGTTGATAAAATCCACTTTCTCTCATGGTCAGTTCAGAAGTAGATTGATCATTCCTAATCAACATCAAAGATAACTACCTAATATCATTAGAGGCGACAATCACTATCCTAAATTTAAACTAAAATTAAGAGCATAATAGATCTAGCAATACCTGATGTACAATATAATGAAGAATAATATAGATTGTGATGAAATTTAAGATTGTTTTAAAAGTATTCAATGTTTTATTTCAGTTTTATCCAACATTATTTTTCATTCTAAAATATCTAAGACATGCAATTAAAAGTTATGGCAATAACTTTCTTGATGAGTATGATAACTATGATGTCCAATAAGAAATTGCATTTCCAAAACCGATCTTTTATCAACATCTGAAAGTGATACATCCTACATCAATCTTCATTTATGAAAGTTAATGAAAATACAATCTTCTAATTAATATGAAATTTTGATATTTTTTGGCTAAAAGATCACTCAAATCAAATTACTAGGCAATCCTATTATTTTCTTATTCATATAAATTATGTGTAGTTACCAACTAATGTTTATAACAATTAATTGTATTTATTTTAATCAAATTAGAAAAATATATGTGCTTCAAATTTAATCCACAAATGTTCAAGTCAATTATATGGAAGAAGAAAAATGTAATATTTTATTTGGTTTTATTTATGCTATATATTTTTGTATTATACTAATGCTAATATATTTTATAGAAGAAACTTTTTATAGAAATCATTATTCAATTCAATTAGCATAAACATTATTTCCAACCACAATAAGATGAAACTTTTTAGGTAATGAAAATTATGTTTAAATGTAGAAGTCGTAAATGAGCATTTAATTCACTTTGACCAGTCTTGTAAATCCAATAGTGAGATAGAAAAATTAAGTTATACAACACAAACATGCCATAAACTATATCAAATATATTATAAGATTTGACAATTCCATAATGCACACATCTACTATATTCACTAAACACGATGGAATTTGATTTCTTTATTGCTTCTTTGGGACATTTTATCGTACAATTTGTTATAAAATAAATAGTAGAATGTCGGTTATGTAAACTAATAAACTTTCATTGTCACATCAGTTCACATTGAAGTATTTAAATATTGTGAGATTGTCGTGGGAAACAAACTAAACAAAGAATCTCAATGGTGAAATGAAGTTGATGTTTTGTGGTTTTTTAGTAGATATATATTAATATTCCCATTGTTGTATACCTAATTGTGTAAATAGATTTAGCAAGAGGCAAGGAATGAAAAAAGTCATATAATATATATCTTATGTTAGCCCCATTCTATAGCTCTTTCTTCCAACTTGAACAAGTTCGTATTTGTAGAAAATAGTTATAACATGCATATTATAATTTGAAATAAAATAGAGGGATATTCCTTCCTCTTGAACATGTGTAGAAGTGAAAGTTGTCGTATGCAATCAGTGTCACATGAAAAAATTGAATTTTGGCTTACAATTATATGATTTGAGTCATGCCGGCATAGTCCATGAGGAGAGGAGAACCTTGAGATACATTTTATTATTGATATTGCACCACCGAAAAACTTTTCGCAAAGGCCCCTAAGAGAGTGTGGTTGATTCCGTGCTCATAGAGTAGAGTCAATTGAAACATTATTCAAGAATTTTCTTGAAATTTGGTGTTTATTTTGTCTGAGTCATGATCGTCGAAATCTGCTTCCTTGAGATACAAAGAAGCATTGTTGTTTTATGTAATTGCTATGTTGATGGAAGTTTAAAGATTAATAACAACAACTCCCAGAAAAAAGATCAATGACAACAAAAGGTTTGAATCATTATATAAAAGGAAACATATTACTAATAAAACAAACATTGAAGTAAATAAAAGACATAAGAAATATATATTACTAATAGTCAATAAAGTTTTTATTACTTACTACATAAAAAGATTAATAGACAACATGAGTGTGGAGAACACCAACTCACACTCCATAGTATAAATTTTGTAACTTCATGTTGTGATTTTGGGAGAAGCAACATCAATAAACATGAATGAGATGCTAACCGAGGGGTTTTGGTTCATTAAAGACAAAATTTAATGGACTGCATATGATTGAAGAAAATTGATTGAGCAGACATTACGATCCACAATAAAAAAGAAATATAAACTGGAATAGACAGAGGATGCATATGTGTGTACAAGAAAAGAAAAGAATGCATCCAATGAATGCGAGGAATGGATTCTCATCTTCTGTGTATGGAAGATTGTGCCTAACAAATCATCTACTACTCTCTCCCATGGCCCCCATAAGGCAGTAGATCTCGATAGAGAAGTTGGACATAGAAAAAAAAATATGCTAGGTGAACAATATTTTGGAACCCAAAATGGAACCCCATTCATTATCCACCACATGTTTGAGGGTATAACAAATAAAATATATTTTATTTATTATACCCTCAAACATGAGGTATAGAATGAGTGGAGTTCCGTTATGGGTTTCAAAATAGATCTAGATAGCAGACCTCATAAAAAAAATCATTCCCAACGAACGCTAGATGTGCATACCAGTGTTGGCAATTATGATCAACTTGAACTCTACATTAACCCAATGATGGTTGTATAGAAAAATAGAAAGATTAATAGGCAAGTACAGTAGAACATTATGGTTGTATACGCAAGAATCATCAGCTGCATAATTAAAAAAATGACAACAACAGCTAATAAGTGTGTTCGATTCGATATTCCAGAATCGTCAGCGGCCACAGTAAAAATAACATCAGAAATAAACGAGTTTGTACCTGCAATGACAACTTCCAGAATAAAATTTGATCTCAAGAGTAATATGGCCCTTTCCTCCATCCATCCAGCGAGAAGCCATGTGTTACAACCACCCAGAAGGTATGAACCTATCGACACTGGGTCAAAGGCAAGCAGATATCACCCTTAGGATCAGACTGACGCTAATGACACTGGGTCAAAGGCAAGCAGATATCACCCTTAGGATCAGACTGACGTTAATGATTGTGCTCCTACACTTCGTAAATGTATGGGTGGACGATTTGTTATTGGGTCTTCGGCTAGGTCAAAACTGAATATGCTTACACCCCGTTATAAGTTCTATGTGTATATATAGGATTCTGGTACAAGGCTTGACAACCGAGAAGTTCTAGGGGTAGAAGACTGTGATATAGGGCAAGACTACGCAGGAGTTATACTGGACGAGGACTGAGACACAAGGCAAGAGGACGGAAACGACTCCTCGCAAATATGGCCCTTTCCTCCATCCATCCAGCGAGAAGCCATGTGTAATAACCACTCAGAAGGTATGAACCTATCGACACCGGGTCAAAGGCAAGCAGATATCACCCTTAGGACCAGACTAACGCTAATGATTGGGCTCCTGCACTCCGTGAAAGTACGGGTTGACGATATGTTATTGGGTCTTCGGCTAGGTCAAAACAGAATATGCTTACACCCCGTTACGAGTTCTACGTGTATATATAGGATTCCAGTACAAGGCTTGACGACCGAGAAGTTTTAGGGTAGAAGACTGTGATATAGGGCAAGACTACGCAGGAGTTATACAGGACGAGGACTGCAACACAAGGCAGGAGGACGGAAATAAATAAATAGTATATATATACATATAAATAAATAAATAAATAAATAAATATATATATATATATATATATATATATATATATATATATATATATATATATATATATATATATATATGGCCCATCTTTATTGTCCGCGCGGGTAGCTACCCGTCCACCCTTCCTATCACTTTTTTTCAAATTTTTTTTTTCGAAATTGTAGAGGACTATTTTGTCTAGCTCTCTAAAAAATTTGAGCCGAAAATAATATCATTTGCCCCTCCAAAATAAAAAAACCCGTCCTTATATATATCTGCTGTATATTTTGTACATATTTACTTTTTTGACCAGCAGAGTTACTTTTTTGACACCATAGTTACTTTTTTTACAACAGAGTTACTTTCTTAGCTAGAAGAGTTACTTTTTTGGCTGCAGGGTAGCGAAAATCTATGCTACCCGCACGGGCAATGAATGAACACCCATATATATATATATATATATATATATATATATATATGGCCCATCTTTATTGTCCGCGCGGGTAGCTACCCGCCCACCCTTCCGATCACTTTTTTTCAAAATTTTTTTTTTGAAATTATAGAGGACTATTTTGTCTAGTTCTCCAAAAAATTTGAGCCAAAAATAATATCATTTGCACCTCCAAAATAAAAAAAACCCGTCCTTATATATATCTGCTGTATATTTTGTACAGAGTTACTTTTTTGGCCAGTAGAGTTACTTTTTTGACACCATAGTTACTTTTTTTACAGCAGAGTTACTTTCTTAGCTAGGAGAGTTACTTTTTTGGGTACAGGATAACGAAAATCCAGGCTACCCACACGGGCAATGAATGAACGCCCATATATATATATATATATATATATATATATATATATATATATATATATATATATATATATATATATTAAGAATTTGTTGCCCCCGCAGGTAACAAAGGGCAAGCTACCCAGCAGCAGGGCGCGTTGGCATTGCCCCGTAATTACTTCGAAAAAAAGAAAACAGGCAGAAAACATTCGAACGCGAAAAACCCAAAACCCTCGCACTGCCCTCGCTCAGACCGTCGCTCTGCCCTCTCTCTGCACCTGCGTTCTCTTGCAAAAATTACCGGCGACCAAATTACCACAACCCTCTCCATCCCCAACTCCTCTGTCTCCACTCGCTCCTCCATCTCCATCATCTTCGATTCCACATCTCGCTGCATCTCAATTGCGGAGTAGTTCTCTCTTCAGAGATGACGAGAACAAAGAAAGTAACAAGAAAGACCTCGACAAGGCCACCGTGGAGAAAAAATCTATGACTAATGATTGAAGAAGACGAAGACTTCGAATTACAGCACCATCAGGCCGATGAGAAGATGGCCAAAGAATTAGAGGAAGTGGCGGCCGCGGAACCACAGACTACTCCGAAAGGAGATACGAAAGGGGCTACGATGCCCAAGGTAACAGATGTAGCAGAGAAAGAAGCACTTACGGAAAAGGAGAAGGAAGATTCTGCAGCGACTACTCCGCTGAACATAAAGGGACCAAAGAAGATAACGCGATGGCCAAAGATCAGGAAGAAGCACGAACAGAGACAGTTGCGAAAAGGGAAAGTGTAGCTGCCGCTGAGACTCCTAAGTCAAGACAGAAAGGGAAGAAAAAAGGGGATGCGAAGACTAAAGAAGCGGGTGAAACGAGACAAGAAGAGGCTGTGAAAGGGGAGAAGGAGGTTGCTTCTGCGACTCCTCAGTCAAAAATGAAAAAGAAGAAAAGAGGGGCTATAGATTCCCTAACGATTAAACCGTCAGAGAAAAGAGCAAAACACAGTAAGCTGGATACTGCTGAGAAAGAAGACAATGGAGCTACCGAGACTGGCGAACCTCCGCGTGACAAAGCGGAGAGCAAAGAACAACAAGGTAATTTGTGCTTGCATGTACATTACAAACGAGAAACAAAAAGATTTCGTATAGAAAGTTACAATGCATGTTAAAAGAGTAACTGTTATAAGAAGTAGAGTAACTAGATGATACCTAGAGTAACTGATATAGAACATTGGAGTAACTGTACGACAGCCTAGAGTAACTGGAGTAAATACTGGAGTAACTATTACAGAACAAAGAGTAACTCACACACTTTATATAGCAGTTAACATATAAAAACCATATTGTTAAGCTAAAAAAGACTAAAAAATTAGAGTAACTTTATTCGTATACAGGAAAAGAAAGAGAAGAGAAAGGGAAGGCTGAAGAAACTAAGGATACAGAGAAGACTGCTGACAAGATAGGAGAAGAGGAAAGAAGGAGGAAGAAAGAGAAGTGAAAGGAAAAGGCTATCTATGAGGGAGGAAAAGAGGAGAGAATTAAGAGGACAGAAAAGGAGAAAGGAAAGGCAGCTGAAGGTAATCTTGAACGGATTTATAAATTTATTAAATTGTTGTTACTATCATATGACACTTACTTGCACTTTATTAAAATTGATGTTACAAGAATAAACAGTTAGCATTAAAAATGTTATCAACCTACCATGTGGATTGAAATGTGAAAAATTGAAGAGTAACTTGACTGAGTAAACAAGTAATAAGCAAAAAAAGAAAACTAAGAGTAACTTTTCATATGTTTGCAGTGGGGATAAAGAGGCTGTACCGCAGGTGTTACATAAAGAGCTACATCACCACCAGTCAGGGCGTGGTGTTTACAAGTAATCAGCTGAGAATGATGAGGGCAACAACATTTGCAAACATGATAAAGATGCAGAATCTTATGGTTGACGTAGGCCTCTTGGAGGATTTGATAGACAGATATGTGGATGATGACAGGTTTTTGCTGGCTAGAGGGGTGGAAAGAAGGATGACGGTTGAGGATGTAGGGGTAATTCTAGGTATCCCAAGTAGAGGTATGGACATCATACCTAGGAAAAATTCTGAGATTGTGAGCTCAATATGGCAACAATTTGCCCGGGCAACAGGTAACAAGGAAATGAAGGGGAGACCTCGAAGAGGTTGAGGGAAAAGGATGTCCTGCACAAGGACAACTTAGCAAAGCTTTGGCAAGAATTTGTAAGGACCGACGATCCAGCGGACTACCAAAACATGTGTCGTGCGTGGATGTTGCACCTGCTGGCAACATTCCTACTCCCAGACACTAGCTATTGCACACCAATCTATATAATGCACTACCTAGATGATGTTACTTCCACGAGGCAGATGAAATGGTTAAAGCTGGTACATGGGAATATCTTCAGGAATATGAAGATGCTGAAGCAGAATGTCCAGCTGAGGAGGAAAGGGGAGAAAGGGAAAACCACCCTCTACACAATAGGGTGTGTGATGTGCCTATGTGTAAGTGAATGAAATTATTTTCATCTACAAAATTGTTACAATGACAATGATGACTATGGGGGGGGGTGTTACATATGCATTAAATTTTCTCTCTGTTTACATGCAGGTTTGGGCATATGAGATGACAAAGATGGCAAAGCCAACGTTCCTTGACGCAAAGCCAATGATAAAGAAGTGGGCTGCGCCGGTCGGGAAGTTGATGGATTTAGGGGCTATGGACCCTAAGAATGTAAGAATATTTCTTATTTATTACAAAAGCTAATATACTACATAATCCTGCAAGTTTGCGTTGTTACATATTATTTTTGATTTTTTTATGGACATGTTTGTGAAAGTATGAAGATAGACCAGGGGAATGACTAGCGAGCTTCAAGAACAATGAAGGACATGTCCTACTACCTTGCGGAGAAAGGGCGAAAAGTAAGCAAACACTAGATAAGGTGCCAACAAAGCCGATCATCAGAAAAGGAGTGCCTGCTGAGGACTCCAACCTAGAGAGAAGAATTCACATACTCGAGGAGGAGCTAAAGATACAGAAGGAGATCTGCACGAAAATAGCTGTTGAGGCATTCACTAAAATGCAGAGAGAGAAGAAATGGCTAGAAAACAGAATAGCTGAGCTGGAAGAGGAGAACAGAAATCTGAGGAGAAAATGCAGAGATGAAGGTGACAAATCACAGTCACCTATCGGTGGATTCAAACAATCTACTGAGGGGTTTACATCGGGGAATGTTCAAGAACCTAAAGATAGTTCAGATGTGCTACCTGAGAAGGATGTCGATACGACGGGCAAAGTAGAGAAGGAATGTGTGGATAAGGACGACATGCCAAGGAAACGAGGTAGGCTGAGCCTCAGAAGAAAATATGTGTAAGAGAAGGACTCATAAGATGAGAATGATGGTAAGAAAAATGGTGATGAGGAGGAGAAGAAGAAAGAAAAATCAGCTGAAGGTTCTGACCAGGGAAAGTCTGCATGAGATGCAAAAGAAAAAAGCAAAGAAGAAATAAGGGAACATCAGGAGAATATAATCAAAGAAGAAGAAGAAGGGCAGAAAGAGGAGCCCAGAAAAAAGTTATCAAAGAGGAAGAAGATGGAACAACAAATCATAGGGAGCATTGAGAAGAATGTGAAGAAGAGCAAGGAGGAAAAGGTAAGGTTGCATCTCCTTTAAAGTATATCAATACTTGAGTAACTGTGTAAATACAGTAGAGTAACTATAGTAATATAAAGAGTAACTCTACGATAGTCTAGAGTAACTCTGTGAATTAGAAGAGTAAATGTAGGAACATAAAGAGTAATTGTATGATGGTCTGTAGTAATTGTACGACATATCAGCATAGTGTAACTAGTGGAAAATGAAGATTGATTCTAACATGGACTGCTCTTTTATTGTTGACATCACAAGCTATCAAACTTCATTGGTTTTGAGCATTTCAAAATAAAAGAAACCAGGGAAATTGTCCACCACTTCATGGACAACATAGAAGAAATGTAAGAGAATTGGTTATTTTGTCAAGTGTACACAGATAAAACATCACTGATTCAATATCCAAAACTAACATGTATACCATCTATAAAAATGATTGGTAGGTCAAAACAAGAATGGAGATTCAGTGATGACACTTGGTGCACAGGGAAGGACCTCGCCACCCTACTGTACAAAGATCAAATGATGCAATCACCAGTAAGAAACAAATAAATAGTAGTGTAACTCTTTGAAAGCTTGTGGTTTTTTTTTTCTAAATAAAGAAAGCTTGTGGTTTTTTTCCAGGTTATGGACTACTTTGTACAGATGCTCAAAGCTACCACAAGCAAAAGGAGGAAGAAGGGTCTGTCATGGCACTGCTTGAGCACATATGCTCCGGTAAGAACAACAAAATTGGTATACAAAATTACATAAAAATACAAAAATATATACACACAACTGAAACTTATAGTTGTGAATTTTTTTTAATTCTGCATTTGTAGCAGAAGCTGGAGTTTGATGTTGAAAACATAACCATGGAGACAATCGACATGCTATCTCCATTATTCAATGTCCCGATGAAAGATTGTGACACAATGGACTTGGTGTTCACCATACTGAACAACGACAACCACTGGCACTTATACGAGGCAAGTTTCAGGGATGGAGCACACCGATCTTATAACTCAATGAGTGGAAATAGAAAGTCAAAAAAAGAATTCCTTAGATGGGTAAGCGATCTATAAAAAGTAACTCTATTTGTAGTGGATTGACAGGGTTAATGCTTGTTGATTGATGATTAATAAGCATTGTGTATTTTTAATGCAGGTGGGTATTGTGCACGAATTCTTCAGGGGGGCAGAAAAAGGGGACCAACTGTCACAGCGGGGATGGGAGTACTCACTGTGCCCACAGCAGGAAGAAGACTCACTTGACTGTGGGATCTTTGTCATGAAGTACCTAGAATGCCTGGTAAATGGAAAACACATGGACTTCACCTGCAAGGACATGCCGACCATAAGGGATGATATTTTTTAGAGAATGATGGCGAGGGGGGAGCTGCAGCCTGTACAAGTGCATGAAAAAGATAACAATGAAGACATCAAAAAAGGCCCACCTGAGGAGAACAAGGGAGGAAGAGATGAAGGTCAGAAGCAACAAGAAGAAGAGAAGACAGAAGCAGCAGATGAAGAGAAGATCGCAGAGGAAGAGGCTGTTTCAAGCCTAGATAAATGGCTGAATTTTAGCTGAAATAGTGAATTATTAATTGAAATGTAAAACTTGAACAGTTTGCTTCTGGAATTCTGATGTGTAACCGCTATGAGATACATTTACTTGTGTGCTGCGAAAAGCCTGGAAATTACATTTTTGACCTAAATCATATTGCAAATACGAGTTCTAGGTTTAATATTTAGCGTTTTGTGCTTTGAATGCTGTGTTCTTGAATGTAAAAGTTCTATGGTTTTGTATGGAGATATATACTTTGAGTTAGATTGCCAAACAAAAAAACAACACAAGAGAAAGAGTGATGACAATATCATAACACATAGAGTAATTATAAGAACACTAAGAGTAACTGTGATAGTCTAGAAAAGTAACCGTATGATTCAAAGGAGTAACTCACATACTTTGTAAGAGTAACTCTAAAAAAAGAGAGGTAATCCATAAGGTAACTATGACAACACTAAAGAGTAACTGAGAGAACACTGAGAGTAACTGTGACAGCACTAAGAGTAACCGTGAGAGCACTGGGAGTAACTGAGAGAACACTGAGAGTAACTGTGATGATATAAAAAGTAACTCCAGCATTCAAAAAGTAACTCTTGTGGTTGAAGGTTTGTCAAAAACATGAAACCAGTGTATGTGAGCCACATAGTAGAAAAAACTGACATTTTGTGAGTAAATTGAACAAAACATGAAAGAAATTGTACTAATCCAAAAATGTATGTATTTTAGAAGAAAAGAG
Source organism: Alisma plantago-aquatica (assembly GCA_963693085.1). Classification (NCBI taxonomy): domain Eukaryota; kingdom Viridiplantae; phylum Streptophyta; class Magnoliopsida; order Alismatales; family Alismataceae; genus Alisma; species Alisma plantago-aquatica. The sequence goes on from OY856413.1 coordinate 152,320,161, forward strand.
TATCCATTGCAAATGAAGATAAAACAAAAAATATTCTTCAAAAGAGTAACATATAAAAAGTAACTGGGACAACACTAAGAGTAACTGTGACAATATAAAAAGTAACTGTGACACCACTAGAGTAACTATGACAGCACAGAGTAACTGTGACAATGCTAGAGTAACTGTGACAACACTAAGAGTAATTGTGACAACACCAGGAGTAACTGTGACAATATAAAAAGTAACTCTAGCATTAAAAAATGTAACTGTTGTACTTTGTAAAGTAATTCTTGTGGAAATACTCTCCAGTACCTCCACCACCAACCCAGCCCTCCTCACAAGGCCTGCTATCCTCTTCTTTTAAGTTCCAATGCTCTCATTTTGTCACTATGGCCGATGGTTCTCGCCCTTTCACCCACTTTGGAATAGCATACCTCCTTATACCATTCCTAGTGTTCTCATAAACCTCAACATAGCCTACCATGAAGCCGTTCATCCAACCCATGAATTACACACTTGATGACAAAACTATGGAATCCATTCAACTGCCTATAGAATGGAAATATCTCCATTTTCACATTAAACCAGACAACACCACCTTCCGTATCAGAAACCAGACATTTCAGATCACCCTTGTTCAAAATGAAAACCGATCCCTTTCCACTGGTAGCGATTGGAAAGAGATGATCGCACAACTCAATCTTCATAGAGATTGGATCATCTTCCTCAGGCCAACCGATCACCAGCCTATCACAGCATGGATCACAGATTTTTTCTTAGAAACACTAACCGAACTACTTCCGCTCTTCAGAGTGCTTGGTGAATTTAGAATGGATGAGTCTACAAATCAGTTGTTCTTTAGGGAGAAATACCATGAACCACTGAGTTTATGGGTGAATCCTTTACAAGTTGACTCATCTACGACAGCTGACACCACAACATCTGTAGAAGACACGGTTTCCTCTTCTTTCCAGCCTTCCGATCATAAATAGGTATGTACCACCGCCCTTTTCTCCTTGAATTTTGGTCGATAATCTTCCCCATCACCGCCTATACCATCTACCGCCCCCAACCATCCTGGGGTCACCACTGTGGCGGTGGTCATCGATAAACCCCTCCTACAGATACCCACGGTGGTGGTTGTCTACCCAGTAACCAGCCATAAACCCCTCCTACAGATACCAGCAGCGGTGGTCGACTACCCATTAACCAGAAATACTCCCCAATACCTCCACCACCAACCCAACCCTCCTGATAAGGCCTTGGCTTTCTTCAGCACAACCACTCAACTTGTCCCACAACCCCTACTCCGCCTCTTTTTCCTCCCTCCTAGCTTCTCCTGCCACCTCCCAACTATGTAATAGCCGCCAGGACCAGCATACCACCTCCCAACTATGTAGCAGTGATTGATCTCGCATGACACCATCAGCAGGTCTACTATCCTCTTCTTTTAAGTTCCAATGCTCTCATTTTGTCACTATGGCCGATTGTTCTCACCCTTTCACCCACTTTGGAACATCATACCTACTACTACCATTCCTAATGTTCTCATAGTCCCTCATCTAATACTATTTCATAATACTATTTCTTAAGAGATTTTTACTTCAGAGAGCTATATATAGTCTGATCTGATCCTGATTCTTAAGTGACTTTTTGTTTTGACTGGTTGTTCCTACTATGAACTGGTGTGTTTGATATACGGTTTTTCTTTGTTTTGAACTAGTGTGTTTTAACTGGCTGTTCCTACTATGAACTGGTGTGTTTGATATACACATTTTTTGTTTTAACTGGTTGTTCGTGCTATGAACTACTCAGATACGTCTCTGGCGAAAGCAGTGCTGGTGCTGAAGTTGGACTATCCTGAAGGCTGGTTTGGTTGTATTTTTTGGTTATCTTGTTCCAGTGATTATGGTTCCTCTTGCTGCTGTAGTCTGGTTTTTCTTGCCCGCCAGCAGTTTTGAGGATTCTGAAGTTGTTGTTTTGGTTTGCTGTCTCTGCTTTGCAATGGAGTAAATGATGTGTATGATAGATCTCACCAAGGATGGATCTGACCCCCTGAGCTCTTTGGTTTTTATGTTCAGTTGATGGACCATCCTTATAGCTGGTTTGGCTGTAGTTTTTTGTATCGTTTGTTCCAGAGACTATGTATAATATATATCATTTTATACTTTGGATGCTGTGTTCCAGAGACTATGCATAATATATATCGTTTGTTCCAGAGACTATGTATAATTATAAGAACACTAAGAGTAACTGTGATAGTCTAGAAAAGTAACCGTATGATTCAAAGGAGTAACTCGCATACTTTGTAAGAGTAACTCTAAAAAAAGAGAGGTAATCCATAAGGTAACTGTGACAACACTAAAGAGTAACTGAGAGAACACTGAGAGTAACTGTGACAACACTAAGAATAACTGTGAGAGCACTGAGAGTAACTGAGAGAACACTGAGAGTAACTGTGAAAATACTAAGAGTAACTGTGAGAGCACTGAGAGTAACTGAGAGAACACTGAGAGTAACTGTGATGATATAAAAAGTAACTCCAGTGTTTAGAAAGTAACTCTTATGGCTGAAGGTTTGTCAAAAACATGAAACCAGTGTATGTGAACCACATAGTAGCAAAAACTAACATTACATGAGTAAACTGAACAAAACATGAAAGAAACTCTACTAATCCAAAAATGGATGTATTTCAGAAGAAAAGAGTATCCATTGCACATGAAGATAAAACAAAAAATATTCTTCAAAAGAGTAACATCTGATCATGATAAGATTCTTTGTAGCATATTCAAAGTATACATACAGCTGGTGGAGCTCAACATAACACATAGATACATTACAAAACATAAAAGTGAAAATACATGGAGGGTTACAAAATCACTTTCACAAAAATTGCAGACAAAAAGAACAACCCATTACAGATTTGAATATCTCTCATTCACACACTAATCAACTACAAACTCCTCTAAAAAACATCCAACATCAATAGACCACACGATCAACAATAGAGACAATCATTGAACAGCAAACAACAACAACACAGAGTCCATAAACAAAATCACTGTGGAATGGACTACTTCTTCATAGGGAAGTTCCTGCTGTCATGGTTGACCCCAAACTCTAAGCAATTCTTACACTGCCTCTCTCTTTTAGACTGGGCAATCTCAACTCTAGATTTAAACCTCACATCGGTCGATCTAGGTCTCCCCTTAGTTTTGCAAATACTAGGTATATGGACCTTGACAACATAAGAGGAAGCTGTATTAGAAGCGATTACACCAGTGCCTGCACCAGTATCAGTGAGATCCAAGTCTAAGAGCTCCTTTCACAGAGCTAATAGTTTTTCATGGCAAAGATCTACATCGTTGTTCCTAAATGCTATGTTGACAATTGAATTGCAGGCAGAAACAATATGAAGTGTCCTCCCAGTGGATGGATGCTTAACTGACGCTTTGCCGAAAATCAAAGGGTGTTCTCTATACCCTTTGGTCCACCTCTTCAGTATGTAAGGCTCAGGAAGAGTGCAATAGTCACAAATCTTCAAATAAGAGAGGATGTGCCTGCAAGGGATGCCTTTGAATTCTAACATGAAGCAACTGCAGGAAACAATGTCACTAGATGACTCTTTCTTCAATATACGAGGAGTTCCAAGTCCACCGATGCGATACACCTCAAAGACACCTTCTGAAGCTTCCTTTACATTGTAGACCATGCTTTGGCGAACCTTAGACTGGAATATCTTAAAGATGCACTTGGTGTATATACCTATCATATGCTCCTCTAGGGGTTACAGTGATGACAAAGGGAGGTTACTGTACTCGTCGTCAAAGTCTTTGAAATTTTCAATCTCCCGCACATGAGAGTAGGCAGTATCCAATGAACATACAAGTTCAAAGAGAGTCTTCCTACTATTCACATGGCTCCTAATGAACGCATTCAGGCTCTTGCTCCTCTGAGTCATTCTCATGCCCGCAAAGAAGGAGGACTACATATAGCACGAAACCCAATTGCAACACATTGCATACATATCAGAAAGCCAGGTGACGGGAAACAAATCATTCTCCTAAATTACAAAATCCCACCTCTCTTAAAAAATGTCAACATCATCTACGTTCCAGACGTAATCATTCAAGGAGCTTATGATCTGGTCCTTGTTAGGAACGCTGCCAAGCTTGGAGGGAAGCTTCTGTAGGATGGGCCATCTGCAGAAGCGATGCTTGCAATTGGGAAAAATAGTGATGATGGCTGCATTCATAGCAGGGTCCTGATCGGTTATGATGGAAGCCGACTCTTTGCCAAAACAAAGTAGGTACTGCTTGAAAACCTAGACAAATGAGTCATACTTCTCATCGACCAGCAGAGCAGAAGCAAATAAAACTGTCTTGCGATGGTGATCAACTCCACCAAACATTCCAAAAACCATCGAATACTTGTTGGTTCGGTAGGTGGTGTCAAACACAATCACATCCCCGAACAGCCCACAGTCTTCAACAGAGATAGGATCAGCCCAAAACAGATGAGTAAGGTAGCAATTGGGGTCGTTTTGGTGGATATAGAAGAATTTTAGATCAAGGACCTTGAACCTGGCAAAGCGATCTAAAACCATGTCGACGTCGTATTTGGCCGACTCTTTCCTCTTGCTACTGATGTGTCCATGAGCTTGTCTGTTGGTAAATGTCAGATTTTCATAGCTGCCAGACTCAGATGCTATCAATGCAAACTGTCTCGATACATGTATGTTATCTTGGCTCATGGAAGAAAGAATCTCTTTTTGAGTTTCATTAAGAGATGAGTTACACTTGAGGTAACAGAGATGAGCATCGTCAACAAGATCATGGTTGTGTTCCTCAACAAATGCAGTCACAACCCACATGGATGAGGACTTATCCAGTGTGAAATGGATCATGGCTTCACAACCACACCTCTTCACAGAACGCCTGTGCTTCTTGGACAACTTATCCTGCAAGTTACCCACTTCATCACAAACGGGGCTCAGAAGCCCTCTAGACCTCTTAGAATGGAAGATCTTACCTTGCTTGTCATAAACCAGATCTTAGTTCCTCGTTCATATCTGTTGTCGTATTTCTTGATGTTAAACCCAATCATTCCAATGTAGCTACAATAGAAGGAGATACCTTCATCTAAACTTCCAAACTGGAGGCCAATTCTAGGGATTGTAGCTGGGGGCAGAGAGGAAGCACCAACAGAATGAGAAGACTGAGGATTATCATCGTCATGGCCGACACTTGTATTAGCAGCATCCGTATCAAGGCTGGGATCCATGACAGCATGTTGGAGTAACTCAGAAGACCAAAAGAGTAACCTTGTAACACAACAAGAGTAACTCGGTAAGTCAAAAGAGTAACCACATATAACAAAAGAGTAACTACGTAAAATATAAAAAAATGTATGAAAGTTACTACTTCAAAAATGAAAATGCAGACCCAAAAATTGGGTTTCTTTCCCACACAAGAGAAAGAGGGATGAATACACATTTAGATGATGAGAAAAACGAGAAAAATGAGTATAAATGAATGAATTGACAAATAGAAATACAAAATCTACCTGAATGTAGCTTGGAAAAACTGCTGCTCCTAAAAATGCAGATAGAACAGGGAATTCTCCCACCACCTCCACTCCCTCCTTCTCAGTGGCATGAGATTCACAACAACAATTTGCTCTTAAATATGCAGATAGAACAAGGAATTCTCCCACCACCCCACTCCCTCCTCCTCAACGATGTGAGCTTCACAACAGTAGGTCTGGATGGTGGAATCAACTTGGTGAAGATCGATATCGTCATGGGATACACAGATGAAGGTGGGAGAAGGATCAAATCGATGCAAGTACACCTTCATCGTCCTCCTATACAAAACTGATAAGAGGGGAAGCTATCCTTGTTGTTCGGGAATGGAGATGAAGATAGGGATTTCTGAGGAAGAAATGTAAAAGGAAGATTGAAATATGCCGCGGAAGGTGGAATCAGAGGCAGATTTACAGTAGTGGGCCGTCCAGCGGTGGATGGGGGGTAGATTGGATCTATCAGCCCGATGACGGTACAGACGAACGCGGAGAAGATGCTGCATGATTTTTTTCCTGAAACGCGTGCTACACTAAGCTAAAACTTCGAGTTATTTACAAAAGGATGCCACCACATCACGTGGATGGGTAACTTGCCCAATGCTACCCACCAGGAAACAAATAAATAGCCTATATATATATACTATATACATCATCACATATATAGTACATATCATATACATGCTATATCCCACAATGTAAACATGCAATATAAAATAAAAAATGATGGTTATGGCCATGTCCACTTGTAATTTCTTGGAGCCACAAGGAATTACTACCACCTAGGTCAATCATCACATCACATGTATGAACCTACTGTTGGTGTAGACATGTGCTTGCCAATCTAGGTGGATCAGTTCAACCTTTGAACTGGTCATCTCACCTCTTAGTCATTTGGTTGGTCATCCGATCCAACCAATGTTTGGACTCCTTCGAAACGGTCGGTTGGACCCACTAGGACGGTCGTCTGGCCTCCTGTCCAATTGATGTTTGGACTCCTTCCATATGATCAGATGGGTCCACCAAATAGTCATATGGTTCCATCACTCTGTGCTCCTTGATCCTCTAGAAAGTCGACTCATCTCACAAACTAGCCATCTCAACTGGTGATGAACATCTTCCACTTCATTGCAAGAAAGGAAACTATCATATTGCTACTTTATTATTTGAATAAAAGAAACCTGGAGTTACAATCGAGGGGAGAAAAGGTAGGAAAGCATTAACTTTACATTATGAAGAAGGAGGTAGACGCTCAGTACGTAGACTGAGATAAATAGTAGCCCAACCATCCAACCACATACAAATATAGAGTTTAGGCCATAACCACACTACACATCCACCATCAAAACAACTTTTAGGACGGTACATGTAAATTTCATATATATATCATATATATCATATATTTATATATATATATGTATGTATATATATATATATATATATATATATATATATTAGTTTGAGATTATGTGGTCTTTGATCAGATATGAATATGAGAGCAATTTAAATATTTACATCGTATGCAATAAATAAATGATATAACCAAAATTCGATCATATCGATTATCCTAAAACATAGTAAATTGACGTGGCTTTGATACCACTGTTGGAAAATATGGGCACAGAGTATTGTAGTGAAAATAAAAATTTTATATATCTGTATTCCCATAACAACAAGATCGCGTCAATTACTATGAAATAAGAAGGATGGTTTTAGCGAGTTATACCTGGTCTTGGAGCAAGTCCAATGAGAAAACTCACTTGTTTGCAACTACTTACAAGTTTCCCTAGGATGGTAGCTGTGCAACTCCTAGTCTTCACCACGAATAGCTGTCTGTGCAACCTCTACATTGACTCTAGTGGTCTCGCCACAGACTATAGGTTGTCTTTGCTCTATGAGCAGCAATCAAAGGACTCCTGCCTCTAGAGTAGTCCACACGGACCAACTAGAACTGATGTCATTCACCAAGAATGGACATGAAGGAGTTGTCCCTCTCATTGATGTACTAGTCACCAACCTTCTCTCCCACAATGACAACTTCTCAATTGTTCTCTCCCGTTGGCCATCCCTCCCTCTCGGGTAGGACTTGCCTAGGCTCTCTTGGTTACCACAACCAGAGAGGACAACAATTGTCAGAGGAACTGATTTTCAGTTGTCTGTGTTGTGTCTTGGAAAGCCTCTGTACCCCTCCTTTTATAGGCGAGGTTAGGGTCAGGGTTCCCAGTATGTACAGGATTGTGTAGGAGTGGAAAGGACAGGAAGAACTTGAATTTTCACAACGTGCGAGACCCTAAATGGTCATCTGGCACACCCATATAGTCATCTGGGGTGCGAGACGGTCGTCTCACACTGCCAAACAATCGTTTGAAAATTTTCAAATCTGAAACAAATTTGCCTATTTCGAATATAATTAATATCTCATATTAATTTACTTGCACTTCAAGAATATGTAATCGAAACTATTTGGGAAACATCTAGAACCTTCATTCGGCCATAATCTAGCCATTTCACCCAAACAAGATGCCTGTATCACTCACCTAGACGGCCGTCTGGTGAGTTGAGCTGAGCCGATTGGTTCAATCATATTGAACTGGTCAGTTCAAGGGAAGAACTAAGCAAATTTGAACCTCGATAAGCCTTACAAACCAAACAGCCATCTCAACTTCTTGAGACGCCCATATGGATTCCCAAATGGCCGTCTCACCCAGTGAGATGGTTGTTTGGCAGACTTGGTCATCCAATCAAGAGATATGTTGCATGGATTGAATACCTAAACACTTTAGTAATCAATCCAATAGTTATTCGAGATCAAACTCCTCTTTTAAATGAGTTCTTATGTGTGTGACCCTATAGGTCCCATGTCACGTTGGAAGTGAATGCCCATAACTATCTTAAGACATCACAAGAAGAGAGTGGTTCCTAGTCACACATCAATGCTACCCAAGTGAATGGAAAGTTGGAGAACAACTTCAACCTACAATCTGTGTAAGGTGTTGTAGTGATTGTATAATTCCTTTGTCTCAGATATCCAGGATGTACTCAAGGTATGGAAGGTCATACTCTGAACATTCAATCCATGGTTCTTGAACCAAGAGCAGACTGTCTGAGATAATGTGACCTCAATATCATATGTTGATCCACATGTGCATGCACATGCATGTATCAGTCTTTCTTATCAAGTGGCCAGGATATCATACTCCAGTAGGAGGGAAAAATCCCATATCTATCACTCACAGTCTATCCCCATGTGTCAAAGTGCCCAATAATCACAGTTATAACAACCCATGTTTCAGGAATGCATTTGATGATGTCAAAGCATACCTAACGACATGTGACAACTATAGTGACTTCAGGTCTAAGAATTACAATCACCACCTTCACTATGAGAGATGACTGTGATCACCACAACCATGTGTCACTCTCAAGGTGGGTCTGTCTGATTACACTATTCCCTAACATGTATCTGTACGCTTGGTTTGATATTGCCATATCATGATTTAGTGAGACTCAATCATCAACCAACTCATACTCTAGTCTTATGTGTTACTGGTGTCTATCTACATTCCACAGTAACAATTGACTAGGGACATAATGAGAATATGTATATGTACTCTTAACATCCGTATGATCTCATTTCAACAATGCTAATACTTGAAGACATACATCATTGAGTAATATTATTCTCTAGACATTCACTCTGTATCCTCATTATCTCATAACTGAGTAAAATAGATGAATTGGAAGCTTTCCTTTATATATGTTATTATTAATCAAATTCTTTTAGGTAATCATGCCATGTCAATCATCGTATGATTGGCTCTACGGGCATACTTTTACCAACATAAGCAACTTGAGATTCCACAACAACTTGTGATTCTCTTTGTTCCTACGATACATATTTTAGGTTCAATGTTTTTCTTATTTGTCTCAAACATTTTTGAGTTCTAGTTTTACTCCCACTGATTCCTTAGGAACTAAGTTCTCCTCTAGGAATACAATCATCTAGACTAGCAAACACTTTGTTGTTGGTTTGGACAAGAGTAGTATTTAACAAAATAATATTTATGTGATTTGTGGACAAAACCTTTTAAGAAAATATTATCTTATATAAGATTTTAATCTTAATCACTACGAAAGACACATCGGGACACCTCCCATGCCATATCTCATATGGTGTCTTTTGAACCAGTTTAAGACGATACATTGTTTAGTGTGAAGCATGAGCCCAAAAGAAATTGAAAGATTAGCTAGATTTTATTGATCATCACACCATTAATAACATGGTGTGATTCCTTCTTTCTGATACACTCTCATGATTACACTATCATTGTGTTTTAGGTGGAGTTCATCATGATACACTATCATGATCTCCCAGAAGGTCCTCAAACTCTTGGTTTAAAATATCTCAACATCGATCGCATAGAAGTTTGTTAATACTTTTTACCAAGTTAGTTACATACTTCATTTTCAATCTCCTTGAACACTTGAAGAGATTCACACTTGTATTTCATTAAATACAAACTTCCATATCTATTGATAACATTAGTAAATATATATAATGAAGTGCTTGTAAATACCTTTAGCATTTATTCTAGAAGGTCTATATACATAAGTATGTATAAGGCCTAATAGAATAGTCACTTTCCCACTACATCTAGTGAAGATGTTTTTGTCATATTGAACAAAAAATAACATATGCAAGTCTCTATTGGTTCAATAACTAAAAGAGTCTAGATAATCATCATATGGATTCTAGAAATCATTCTTCATTTATGCGCTCTAGATGATAATCCTATAGGTATTCTTTATTTGAGTCATAAAGTCATTCAATACATGTGTCATACACATTTTGTCTCTACAACCATCCACTATAGTTTGTAAGACATAGAGCATTGTCATAAAAGATCTTATCTTTAAAATGAAACATAATGTTCTTATCACACAAAGAATATGATGTTTTCATCAATGGAAAGTATATAATATCAATTCACTAATTCCATTACATGCCCATGAATGACAACTTCCAATTATAGAGGCAACAACCCTTGCTCCATACAGTTCTAGCTTACTTCTTATCATGTCCTAAAGTAGAGATCTTTATCTCCATCTACTTCCTGAGATCCTCTACAAAGAGGGTAGTTCTTTTCAATGCCCAAACAAGTATCAATGGTGGCACTTTATTTCCTTAATACATTAAGTGAAAAGGACAATTGCCTTTTCCACTTACCCTTCTCCATAAATTGAGTGCAAAAGACTTCGACTTCATCTTAGACATAATATGGTCATAGATCTTAGGTTGTAAATTGACCATGAGCGACTCCGTTGATGTTCAGAACTTTTCTTGGCCTTGCCTTTGCCCTAGGACTCACTTTTCACTGATCACCATCACAGATTTGACATTCTTCTTCCTTGATTTGGCATCAACATGCCAAGAATTTACTAAACTGACTATATGATTCACATAACGATTTGTAGAATCAAACCCATAGTCCACTCTTGACCTGGTAGAAATTCCACATGCTATATTGAGCACAAGGGGTTACATTAGATCTCCCTCTATCAGTTTGTACTCAAACAACACTTTGGAGACATTACACATTGATTTCTTTACATGATTCTTAAGATGCATTACCATCTAGAGAATGTACATGTTATCATGCTATTCATGCAACACATAGTTCATATAGAAGAGCATAAGGTGCTCAATGTATATGGCCTCTTTGGCATGCTTCCACTAAGCATCCATTTATCCTTTAGGCACATTTAGAGCGGGTTCCTCTGGCTCTGGTCTTTCAAGGACATAGAGCTTTCTCTCATGATTGAGAAAACTTCTCAATGTCCTAAAACAGATGTTGGAAGTTTATCCCATTTTGTCCTTCTAAAGGATTTATCGCAATATGAACATGTTTGTGTTTGAAATTAGTTTCTACAAAGAAATATTTTTTATTTGGTAAATTTTACGATACTGTTTAGGTTTTTTTAATTAAATATCGCTCCCACTATTTTATTCAAATTGATAACCTTCATGTATCAATTTGGAAGATTGTAAAGTACAATCTTCTAGATGCCAAGATCCATATTTCATCAACTCATGACTCAACTTTGACTGATAACCAACAACTTGATTATTTAGGCAGGCAACATTTTCCATTTGCATTATATGCAATTCTTGGATAGATGATATGACCAACTCTTTTCCATAATCATCTGCATGCCTCTGGCACCTAGTATCACTAAGTTATCACCAATTATGCCAGACCCAAAAGCTAACACAACATGATATGTACCCTTCTTTGGTAGATCTACATACCTACCATCAAACTTCCACGAGATAGAAGATGCACCATGCTTTGTGAAAATCTATGCTTGGTCGATCAAGCTTTTCATGTGTGTTTCTAATGGAAAGCATCTTAGACTTAATATTTTATTTAAGGGATTTTGTATAAATACATATACTTTATCCAATCACCTCATATATAGTACATAACATATACATGCTATATCTCACAATGAAAATATACAATAAACAAAAATGATGGTTATGGATAGCCTAATGTAATTCCTTAGAGCCATAAGGAATTACCACAACCTAGGTCTACATCACATGCATAAATCTGTTATTGATGACGATCTGTGCTTTCCAATCTGGGTTGATCAATTTAACCTTTGAACCGATCGACTCGCCTCCTGGCCGGTCGTTTGCTCGTCTGGTTCTTCTATCTACCATCTACTAGCTCCTCCAGCTGATCAATTGGGTCCACCATCTGATTGGTTTGGCTCACCATTCTGGTCCTCCTTGGTCCTCCTGTTGGTCAGTCTGTCTCTGAGATGGTCAATTGCCTTCGTCAGAACATCTTTTGTCTTTGTCATAACATGAAAGTAACTATCCTACTATGACATGATTATAGAGAAACCTCGAGTTACATTGGAGGGGAGCAAGGGTAGGAAAGAGTTAACTTTACATTGGGAAGATAAGATAGAGGACCAATATGCAGACCGAGATAAAATAGGATTAACCAACCATACAACCATGCACATATAATAGGGGTTATTGGACATAACCATACTACACATCCACTATCAAAACTCACTTTTAGGGTGACATGTGTAAATTGCATATATATATATATATTAGTTTGGGATTGTCATGGTATTCGATTAGATAAGAAATTATTCACATCGTATGCAATAATTAAATGATAAAACCAAAATCTGATCATATCGATTATCCCAAAATGTAGTAGATTCATGTGGCTCTAATATCACTATTGGGAAATATGGCACAAATATATACAACAAAAACAAAAAATTTTATTTTCATATTCCCAAAAAACTAGCAAATCAGGTCAATAACTATATAATGGAAATGATAGTTTTGAGGATATACCTGGTCCTGGAGTAAGTCTAGTGACATACTCTTCATCATTGTAGATGCAAAACTATCATCTAGTTGCTCTTGGACGATGTATGTGTACCTCTTGGTCTTCACCACAGACAACGGACTAGAACAACGTCTGTAGCAGCTCCTGCGGTCTCGCCGCATACTGCAGGCTGACGTTGTCCTCCAAGTGGTAGAAAACGGCCTCCCGCCTCTAGAGTAGTCCACTCAGACAACCAAGAACTCCACATCGTGCTGCTAGAACCAGTGAGAAGAAGTTATCCTCTTCTATTAAGATACTAGTCACCGACATGCTCTCCCACAACTGATCCTCAATTGTTCTCTCCCTTGCTATACCTCCCTTTAATGGTTACCACAACCAAAGAGGAAATAATTGTTAGAGCAAGCATTTCTTAATTGTTTGTCTTTAGAAGCCTCCAGTACCCCTCTATTTATAGTAGAGGCCAAGGTCAGGGCTCCCAATTGGTGAGGGAGTAGAAGGGTCATGAATCATGAATCTTCTAGAATATGCGAACTGCGAGAAACAATCATCTCGTATCACTAGTACATAACCGACCTTTAGTGTCGGTTATTTAAGGCCTTTAGTGTCGATTTCTAAGCGACACCTATGTGGGCGACGCTAAAAGCCCAGCCGTTACGCGTCGGTTCAAAAACCAACGCCAAGACCCTTCCCGCGCCACCGAAAATGCGCCAGCAGGGGACTATAGGCGTCGGTTATTAGATAAGAAACCGACGCCATATACCTTCGCGCCACAGAAAGGGAGCCATCTTGGGCACTATCAGCGTCAGTTATTAGATAAGAAACCGACGTCATATCACTCCTAGCGCGGCCGTGGTGTTAAGAAAATAGACGTTGGTTATGAGTAGAAATCGACACTATAACCGACACCATATCACTCCCAGCACGGCCGTGGTGTCTGGTCCGCTACCACGGCCGTGCTGGCCAGCACGACCGTGGTGTTAAGGAAATAGACGTCGGTTATGAGTAGAAACCGACACTGTAACTATGTGGCGTCAGTTTTATACAAATAACCAACGCCTATTTTTTGTTTTTTTTTTCTGTCAGTCTGCAGACCTGCTGTATGGCTGGTCGCAGGATGAGAAACCTGCAGTTCAGTTATGAACTGCATGTTTTATGACATCTATTGATATCATCCAACAACAGGCCACAAACCTACAAAATTAACAACAAAAATATTCACACATTTAGCAATGCAACCTGTAGTTCCATTTGATTTTCACACATTTAGAAACATTCATGTAGCTAGCAATTTGTAGTTCTATTCATTTTCACATTCACACATGTAGAAACATTCATATAGCAACCAAAAGTTTCATTCATTTTCACTCAGACACATGTAGAAACATCCAGACATGTAGAAACATTCACACATATATTATAATTCAAAAATTCATTTACAAAATATCATTCTTTAGTCATTATTCGCTATCAACATCCCAATTATATGTTAAAACCCCCACTACTTGTTTGACTGTTGCCCATTCTTCTCTTACTTCATTTAATTCTCCCGTCGTATAGGGAGCATGTACATATGGTAAGACATTTCCTGTAGTGTGGTCAGTTTTAAACACCTATAAAGAGAATGATGCATATATATAATTAATGAACTATAAATAAGATTGATATATTTCATATTATCTAATGAGACTATATAATACCTCATGAATAGTATCGATGTCTACTACGACATATTTGATAATCATGTGCATAAATCACATCACATAGTATCCACATGCCCATCCGTTGTCTTGTGTAGCACACTATAAATTCAAACATACAAAATATTAAAAAATACAACTAATTAAGCATTGTTCACATAAATAATATATACATATTGCAGTCGGGAACTTACTTTCACGTTCTTCCAAATTATTGGCTGGTTCTTTTTCATGGGGACCTTTCCTCCAGCCTTTTTGAACTCATCTAAACCCCTACATGTTAATGTAACACAGTACATTGCATAATTAAATAGTAATGTAATAACATATATTAACGGATATGAAAATGAAATATTTCTCACCGGAATAATGCCATTTTCATTATGTGTCCATATTTTGAATTCAATTTACTCCCCTTAGGATCTAGATAATAGACAGTGAACGTCTCAGGGACAATAACTAGTAACTCCCAATGCATACCACTAGAGATAAAAAAGTTAAAAATTAATACTCAAAATCCACAATAAAAATGTAATTTTATTAAGTCCAAATTATAATAAGCAAAGTAAACTTATTGTATATTGAATGGAGCTATTATCACTGTCTTCTTATTTTGAGCAAAATTTGTAAAAGCCTCACCTCAGTATTGTTGAACTGACGGAGGGTCTTTAGCTACTAGACTAATCAAAGATGGAATAAAAAATCCTACATGTTCGAATGTAAAATCTGCACATATCTTGTCTAAGTAGCTGCAAAATATGTATTAATTACGCATGCATTAATAAATAAGAAACCAGATCACCAGATCCTACACAAGGTATATGGATGTATAAAGTAGATCTCACCTTATCCATAGCTCTATCACAGATGTATTTAGCCAATCATATCGAAACAACTCCAAAATATCTTGTATAAATAGTTTGCTTTCATATGATTGACCTGCACCATCTGAATCTATAGAAATAGTTATAGGGCAATTTATATCATGTTCGCCTAACCATATTGCCAAACCCCTACAGTTAGGACCTAACGGGATAGGTAGGTACTGTGGAACCCAACTGGGTAATGTAGGAGGTGGATGTGGAGGCCTAGATGTTGTGGGTGTCTTCTTTTTAACCTATATATATATATATATATATATATATATATATATATATATAATTTCAGATCAACTGACATCATATACACACACTAACAATTTAACGTAATGTAAATTTACCATACAGTTTCAATAAAGAGGACATCCTCTTTTAGCCACAATATCACTCCGCCTTCTGCCTCACCAAGCATTTCACAATCTGGGTGGGCATATGACAATGGAAGATCCATCCACTTGGAGAATATATGTACCGGGCTCACACGAATCCAACCAGTCGGTAATGGAGACCCGTGAAACATTTCCCCTGGTAGGGATGGATAAGCCGACGCCTCTGCAACGACATATTCTTTACTTTTTAGACGACATGGCTTCAACCCCTACAAATTTTTGTGTAAAGAATGTTATATACATATATACATATCATCTTTTTTTGAAATGACTACAATTTCATATATACATATCATCTTGAAAACATATCATCTTGAATTAAAAAACTAGTTACTATGTCATAAAAATACTTACAGCAGATGTTCTAGGTGGTGGGTCTACATGATTACTCCCAACCTCTGTAGTAGGAGTAGAGCGGGATGCCATAATAGGTACTGTTTGCTGAGTGGCAGTCTGAGATGCCTGCCACTTTTTCAGTGCTTCTTCGAGTTTCCTATCAACTATCTTATCTACCTATACATGGATAAAAGAAACATTAGCTTCTAATTATTGAATTCTCTTTTATAGTAACATTATAAAGAAAGAATATGTTACCTCTTCTTGTGAAAGTCCCACTTTTGGGATATGCTTGCGCTGGGATGGCCCAAAAAAAGCTTTGATGCCCACACCAGCGCCTGCAGCCCTAACAAGTCCAGGATGCTCCGGGTTACCCAGAGCAACTGTCAATTCATCCCTTGTGCCCTCAGGGATGAACTTGCCTTGTTTCCTCAGCTCGTACAGCTCCCGCTAATCGCCAAAACAAAAATTTATAATTAAGTAAACACCACAAATAATCAATATTCAAACGATTGCTGTAAGAGTTGTATTTTACCATTTTTGCAGCCGCCTCAGCAGTTGCGGGCTTCCTTATTTCTCCCTTCTTATTTTGCCTCCCAGCTATCCAGACATCATGGCGAGGAAGAGGTGTGCTACCTATAGTAGAGGACTCCTGAGTAGAAGCAGACTGAGCAGTAGCCTCAGACTGTAGTCTTTGGCGAATGCCTGCATACCCCTTTGGACCCATTGTGTGGTCATGCACATTCAGTGCACGCCTTGATTTTTGTGCCTCACTGAGGGCCTAGTTAGTATGCACATTAATGATTTGGTTAGTAAAACTAAATGTTAATCTTGAATAGGTGAATACAACATATATTAATGAGATTGGGACTGACGCCTAATACCTTGAATTCATCAGTTTGTCTTGAAGCAACAAACGCGTCCCATTCTTCTTTGTCCAGGAAGTTCCACTGTTCAGTGGCTGTCTTCTTCCTCTTGTCAGCTTCTTTTATGTATTCTCAGGTGAGATTTATCCTATAGTTCCTTAGGACTCTCCCACAGCGTTGCATCACGCATGTACGATGCATCTTTTCATCCAATTCAAATATACTCTGCAAAATAGAATTTCTATTAACTAGTATCCAAAAAATTAGTAATCTACAAAATAGAATTGCAAATTAATAATAACTCACACATAAATTCTTCCATATTACGTCTTTCTTCTCCTTAGAAACTTTATGCCAAGAATCTATCTTACAACCGCAATGGCTATGAGTAACATACCCAAGATATGAAACAAACGAATTGCGATTCACACCAGATGCATTTCCTGCATTATCAAAATCCACAACAAGTTTGGGTCCATTGCCCTTTTGCACTATTAACTTCTTCATCATAGTGATGCCCCTTCTCTTGTCAACTTTTTGGTGTTGCTGATCAAGTGCCTCAAGTGCTTCAGATGGTACATGTGCATCATCAACCTAAAATTTGACAAAATAAACACATTTACAAGATATAACTATAAATGGACATATAGATATAAATATATGATATATTTTAAAACTTACATTGTGAGGCGGCGCATTGATGTCCTCACCCTCACGGTAATCATCAACATAGTCATCAGGAGAATGCTCAGCCATCTGTAATCAACAAGATTCAAATTGTAAAGCTCACATTGTAAAGTTCACATTCACATTGTAAAGTAATTCACATTGTAAAGTTCACATTATAAAGTAATTCACATTGTACAATTCACATTGTAAAGTTCACATTCAGAAAAATAAAACATATAAAAAAATATAAACATGCCTCTAATATTGCGATTTTTTATCAATTAACAATCCTTCATTGTGATCTCCGCGCACATACAAGTCATCATTAGCTTCAATATTTGCTGGTGTTGGCAACCCAACTGAGAATGGACTGGAGTCATCATACTTATCATAGTACTGTTCTTCATCTATATGATCTTCAATGAACTATCTTTTACCATGAAGAACAACCGACCATTTATCATTTGTAGGATCATCGATATAAAATACTTGTTTCGCCTGTGATGCCAATATGAATGGTTCACCCTTCTCGCCAATCTTTTCAAAGTTCACTAAAGTGAAACCCAATTCATCCACTATAACTCCTTTGGTGTTATCAACCCAATTACATTTGAGGAGCGGAATTCTGAAATCTATGTAGTCAAACTCCCATATGTCTTCAATGACACCGTAATATGACATTTTAGCTTCACGTGGACTCTTATCCTTTGCACTTGCAAAAAACATAGTCGATGCTTGAAGGGTGACCCCACTGTTTTGGATGACACTCTTATCATCTTAGCGCTTTGTGTAATATGTGAATCCATTAATGTCATACCCTTCATAAGACATAACAATCAATTTTGGTTTAAAGGCGAGGCATTTGATAGTTTCAGTAATATCATCTGGTGTTTGAGATAGTTGATGTAAGACTTTATCTTCAAACCACTTAATAAATATCTTATTATGCTCTCTAGCAAGCCACATTGTATTGGCTCGAGGATATTGTCTCTGGATGAAATTGGTATGTTCCTCGATATAAACGTTCACTTCGTCCATGTTGTGTAAAATATACAAGTGACCTTGTTCCAACTGCTCACGACTGATTACTTTGACACGTGATCCCAAAATTCCTTTTCCAAATTTCTCATCAATATTCTTGTCATTATCAGGAGTGTCATTACCACTGAGAAAGTCATTGCAAAACTCCATAACCTCTCTCGCCACATAACCCTCAATAATACTCCCTTCAGGCCGATAACGGTTTCGAACATCACTTTTAAAAATGCTCATGTATCGTTCAAAGGGATACATCCAATGCAAGAAAATTTGTCCCAACATTTTCACTTCCCTAGTCAAGTGGACAACAAGATGTACCATGATATCAAAGAACAATGGAGGAAAATACATCTCAAGCTGACATAGGGTAACAACCATTTCTCTTTGCAATTTATCGAGAGTATCAGGGTCAATAACTTTGCTGCACAGACTGTTGAAAAAGAAACAAAGTCTGGTGATTGCGAACCTTACATGCTTCAGCAATATAGATCTAATTGCCACAGGCAATATTTGTTGCATTAGAGTGTGACAATCATGAGATTTAAGACCTATAAACTTCAGATCTTTCATTGATACCAATCTACGGATGTTGGATGAGTAACCCTGTGGCACCTTAACATTTACCAAACATTCACAAAAAGCTTTCTTCTCCTTTCTAGACAATGTGTAACAAGCGGGAGGTAAGTATATTCTCCGATTTTCCATTTCACGAAATTCTGTTAATTCTGACCTTATTTCCATTTCACGTAGGTCCAGTCTGGCTTTTAGCCCATGTTTAGTCTTACCCGGTATATTCAACAAAGTACCAATGACACTATCACAGACATTTTTCTCAACGTGCATGACATCGATACAATGTCTGACTATCAAAGAACTCCAATAAGGAAGATCCCAAAATAGTGACTTCTTCTTGAATAAAGATTTGTCACTCCGTGTGGCCATAGTACATTGTGATCTCTTACCAAATTCATTGACAAAGTCTTTTACTCTTTCATAAACAACCTCCCCTGGTATAGGTTTAGGTGCACTCCGTTCCTCATTCAATCCATTGAATGCTTTGCGCTTCCTACGATACAGATGGAATTTTGTAAGAAACCTTCGATGACCGAGATATACAGTCTTACCGCCATGTTTTAGTCTTGTTGAATCAGTGTTCTCTTCACATATAGGACACACTTTAGCTCCTTTGACACTATATCCAGACAAATTCCCATATACTGGAAAGTCATTAATAGTGCAAAACAACATAGCATGCAAACGAAATGTCTCTCTTCGTGAAGCATCATAGGTCATCACACCTTCACCCCAGAGTTTCTTTAAGTCATCAATTAGAGGTTCAAGATAAACATCGATGTCATTTCTAGGTTGTTTAGGGCCCTATATCAACAACGACATCATTACATACTTATTTTTCATACACAGCCAGGGAGGAAGATTGTATATAACAAGCCTGACTGGCCAAGTGCTATGTTGGCTTCTCAATGTCCCGTACAGATTCATCCCATCTGTACAAAGCCCAAGTCTTAGATTCCTAACTTCTTCACCAAATTCAGGGTACAATAGATCAATCTTCTTCCACTGTGGGGAATCAGACGCATGTCGTAGGATCCCATCATTATTTTTGTTAACATCTGCATGCCACCTCAAATTCTTCACATCTATCGGATTGGCAAACAAGCGTTGAAACCGTGATATTATAGGTAGATACCACATCATCTTGGCAGGAGAACCAATTTTGGACTCCTCCGAAGTCGTCAATTTATACCGTGACGCACCACATTTTGGACAATCTTTCAAATCCACATAGTCCTTTTGAAATAATACACAATCATTCGGGCATGCGTGTATCTTCTTGGCATCCATTCCCATTGGGCACAACAATTTCTTTACCTGATATGTTGAGATTGACAACTCGTTTCCTTTAGGAAGCATTTCTTTCAATAAAGACAACAATGACGTGAAGCTTTTGTCGCTCCATCTATTGTTAGCTTTCAGCTTATACAATCTCAACACAGCGCTAAGCTTCGTAAACTTAGTACAACATGTATATAACGATATCTCAGCATCATGCACAATGTTTCTAAAAATGGGAGGTGGATCGGTGTGCTCTACCCCACAACTATCCAGCATCGCATCAACGATGTCTAGTGGAACTGGTTCATTCACATCTACGTCATCGTAGGCAATTTCTTCTTCCACACAAGCACTATTATCGACATCCTCTGGTTTCGGGTTTGAAATCTCTCCATGCCAGTGCCATTCTGTATAGCCTTGTATAATCCCATTGCACATGACATGACTTTTGATTTCGTCACCATTGCTGACTTTCAAGTTGTTACCGCAATGCCTACATGGACAGTAGAACCTATGCCCAGGTTTTTTCCTATGTTCCTCAGCAAATCTAATAAACTGGTCAAGACCAGAAATAAGCTCTGGGGTGCAGCGATTGCGAATGGACATCCATGATCTATCCATTCTATGATCAAAGAGAAAACAAGTATATATTACAACAAGATTAGGGTCTAGGGTTAACAGATTAGAGTTTTTGCATGGTTAAAACTTTAGGCCAACAAATACATGTGTTTTCATTCTTATATATAATAAATGTGTACCACCTATCCCATTCTTGAACACCTAATCTCACTAGTAAGTGTATAATGTTTATTGGGTTTTCAAGAAAAATTTCGGCAGCATTTCCCTGCTGTTCTCTAAGTACATATGTACTTAGAGAACAAACAGGGAAATGTTGTCGAAATTTTCTTGAAAACCAAATACACATTATACACTTACATCCTAAGTGAGATTAGGTGTTCAAGAACAGTCCCAAACCGGGGACTATCCAAGATTTACTCCTAATGAGTAAATCTTGGATGGGTTTCTAGGCCAACAAATACATGTGATGTCATTCTTATATATAATAAATGTGTACCACCTATCCCATTCTTGAACACCTAATCTCACTAGTAAGTGTATAATGTGTATTGGGTTTTCGATAAAATTTCGGCAGCATTTCCCTACTGTTCTCTAAGTACATATGTACTTAGAGAACTAACGGAGAAATGCTACCAAAATTTTCTCGAAAACCCAATACACATTATACACTTACATCCTAAGTGAGATTAGGTGTTCAAGAACAGTCCCAAACCGAGGACTATCTAAGATTTACTCCTAATGAGTAAATCTTAGACGAGTTTCTAGGCCAACAAATGCATGTGCTGTCACATAATTAGGGGTCACATAATCAATTTAGAAATAGAAGACGCACATGTGAGTTAAGTTTGAGTCATCAATGTATCTTTAACACACATGTTTCAAGGTTCAAAGCACATAATAAAATCAAATTAGGATGCTAGAATGGACAAGTTTGAATCTTATTTCAACATGCATCAAATTAGGATATTGAATTAGGTCAAGCATGAGGATTAGAAAATTAAATTAGGATATTGAATGTTCATCATCAAGATAATCATTACACACAAATTCAGGTATCCTATTGAGCAATATAGCACAAAATCATCAAAATAATCATTACACACATAATTGAGTAATATAGAACAAAATCAGCCACCACGGCCGTGCTATGCAGTACGGCCGTGCTACCACCACGACCGTGCTACCACCACGGCCGTGCTGCCCAGCACGGCCGTGCCAACATGCGATTTCACAACATGGTAAAGAAGAGAAGGAAAAGGTACCAGGAGTAGCGAGCAGGAGAGAGGGCGGCGGCAGCGAGCGAGAGGGTGGGTGGCTAGAGCAGTAAGCAAAAGAAAGGCGGCGGCGATGAGCGGGCGACCACCGGGAGAAGAGACCTAGCAAGAAGCTGGCGGTGGTGAGGAGAGCACCGAAGTAGCTACCGGTGGGGGCGGCGACGAGGAGAGGAGAGGAGCAATGACCGGCGACAACACCGAGCGACAGTGAGAAGAGAAGCAACGAGCGGCGACGAGCAAGAAATCACCAGACCTAACTGAAGAATCAGGAATGAAATAGAGAAAGGGGAAGAGTTGATCGCGTTGGTGTTATTAAGTTAAAAATAAGCATCGGTTGGTTAAATGACCGACGCTAAAGCCTAACAGCGTCGGTTTCCATAAAAAATCGACGCAATAGGGGTGTAAAATTTTTTGGCAGGGATGGCGCGCGCACACTTATAACGTCAGTTATTATAAGACAATCGACGCCCATATTAGAACATTTGGCACAAATTTTATCTTCATTCCGCGTCGGTTATTAGCTAAAACACCGACGTTGTATCTGATACTTTGGCACATTTTTTTTGCTCGAAAAAATTGGATTTCGCGGGCTACTTTAGGCGTCAGTTTCTTTTCTTCAACCGACACTGAATGAAAAACGATACTCGTGTCTGGCTGGTCTTCAAATATAGACGTCGGATGTCCTTATGAACCGACGTTTAATGTGAGTAGCGTCGGTTTTACTAAAAAACCGACGCCTCTAAAAGCGACGTAGAATGCTGTTTCTGTAGTAGTGTATGTGAGATGGTCATCTGATACTGTGAAATGGTTGTCTCGTGAGAAAAATGGTCATCTCACGTACTTTCTTGTTCTAAATATAATTAGCAACTCGAATCTAATTAATGCACAACATGACTTCAACACTAATCCTTGATGCAATCAAATTTCCCCACAAACTGGTCACCTCACTTATGCGAGGCCGTCGTCTCACGACCACGAACCGGTCATCTCGATCACACGAGGTGTTCGTCTCACTCAAGCCAGCCGATCCACTCACAACATGAACCGGTCATCTCACTCACGCGAGCCAATTGTATCATGCCCCAATTCTGGTAGAACTTAGACAATTTAGTTTCTAATCAACCTAAAACTCCAAACAATTAGTCCAACACCTGAACTTGATGATTTTGAGTTCAATTAGTTGATCTATTATTTAATTGAATACCTACACACCTTTAGCATTCAATCTAAATATCATTCATGAAGATACTCTTTTAATCCAAGTGTATCCTATGTGTGTGACCCTATAGGTCCATAATTACGTTGGCAATGAATGTCCATAACATATTATGACATCACAAGCAAAGAGCGGTGCCTAGTAACACATCATTGTTACCCAAGTAATTTGGAAAGTTGGAGAACTACTGCAACCTACAATGTTTAATTAGTGTTACATTGATCACATAGTTCCTTTGTCTCTGGTATCCGAACTGAACTCAAGGCATGAAATTGTCATCCTCTCAATGTTCAATTCATGTTCTGTGAACTAGAGAAGACTGGTTGAGATGCATATTAGTTTACATATAACATATTGAACCACATCAGTACGACCGTACATTTCACGTTCTCACTTATCAAGATGCTTTGGATATCAAACTCGTGTAGGAGGGACAAATCCCATCTACATCACTTACACTCAAATCCCGATGTGTCAAAGCTATCTAATCATCACCTTCATGGCAGTTCGTATTTCAAGATTATGTTTGATGATGTCAAAGTATACCCAACGACATGTGATGAGTGTAGTGGCTTTAGGTCTAAGAATCACAATCACACTACCACTATGAGAGATGATTCTGACTAGAATTCCATGGTCTCCATGTAACATTCTCATGGTTGGTCTGTCCGATACACTATTCTCTAACATGTACCTATGTGAGCGATTTAATATCATATATCATAACTAATGAGACTCTATGATCAGTCAACACACACTCTAGTCTTATGTATTATTGTTGTTTATTTTTGCTTCCATCGTAATATTTGACTAGGGACATAACAAGAATGTATGTACTCTTAGCATCCACATGATCTCATTCCTAAAGTCACATACTGGAAGACATATTTCATCGAGTAACATCATTCTATAGACATATTCTTATGTTTGTGCAACATCTCATGACTGAGACAAACATAATAGATAGAATTACCTATATTATTATCAAATTAGCTGTCTAATGCCACACTCTAAACATTATATGATTTCTCTCTGGGCATACATACCAACATGACATTGTACGAATAAGGAAGGTGCTTCCTCTTTGATCAACTACTAAGCAAACTCCATGCCTAAATAGATGGAAATTCTAGAAATCCAATCATTTGTCTTAGAACAACTCATAATCACTCCTTCAACCCACAATTTCAGACTAGAATCAATCATTGCTACACTCAATGATATCAATCACATACAAACCACATCCAACAACAATGAGAACACATGTAAGGCAACAACTGAGCCATTTGACCTCTCTGCTCATTTGCATAAGTCTGTGAATAGGGAAGTGGGTTATTTTTACTCATCAAGGGGGCTGTCAAGGGTGTGCAGGTTGTTCCTCATGAACTTGAGCACAACTAGAGTTAGGAACCTCATCACCAACAAAGCCCGTGAGCATTTTTGGAGAGGAAAGTTCTATACTTTTTTCTCTTCTTTTTTATCTCACTTACCTGCTATCCATTGTTTGATTCTTTATTTTTCAAGGATTCACTAGTTAACTGGGTGGAGGATTCTTAGAGAGAAGGACCTTAACACTGATATTGGGTGGAGGGAGTTGAATGATGTCATGGAGTGGTTTAAGGTTAACCCCAAATTTCAAAGCTAAATAAGAAGGTAAATGTTTATTTAGTTAGAAGAGACATTAGTTCCCCCCCCCTTAAATAGGTGTTAGAGCCCAAATGACCCTAGAGATTGTACATATAATGCACAAGAGGGGGTTTCATACCCATGTCTCCTCAGGAGGACAGGCCAGGCGGAGCCATTTGTGCTACACTGGTATAAAAAAGATTTTCATTTGCTATGTCCGGTTGAGCGGTGGGTATACAACCACAATTCATTTTTCTATTTATTCTATATAGTTATTTTAACATAACATTATTAATTGTTATCCCCATCGATTTATCCTCACATTGACCAGCCACAATTTGATGAGTTCTTGAAGATAGATACTCAAGTTCAAGTTTTAGCCCATCGATACTAGGACGCTGATCCATTTCTTAAAAGCAAATATTACTGGCATGACGACCCAAATTAATCCATATGTTTGGGTCTATGACATTGGGATTCCTCCTATTATCGATGAACTTGGCACTATTGTTACAAACTCAAAACTAGGTAAATATATCCTTTTCCTCCTTTTTATTTTATCTTTTATTTTGAACCCTCTTATTAGATTTATAGGTACTAGGATGTTAGAATCTTCAAATATAGGAGTTTAATACAAAAATACAAATATTTGATAGGTCTTATTTACGAAAAACGAGGTTAATCATTAGTTATGGGTTTTTTGTACAAAATTTTCAAAATAAGGCATTTAAGATTAAAATTAGTCT
Organism: Alisma plantago-aquatica; assembly: GCA_963693085.1. Lineage (NCBI taxonomy): Eukaryota > Viridiplantae > Streptophyta > Magnoliopsida > Alismatales > Alismataceae > Alisma > Alisma plantago-aquatica. The sequence goes on from OY856413.1 coordinate 152,346,273, forward strand.
TCTAGAAGAGAGTTCAAAAGGAAATTTAGTTAAGAAATAATAAAGAAATCTATTTATACAAAGAAAATATTGTTTTCATTAAATTGAGAGTTTTACACATTAAAATTTTATAAAAGGAAAATTTCACTTCAAAATCAAATTCTTTGGGTCTAAATTAGCCTACTTGTCAATTTCCATCTTATTTGCACTTTATTTTCTACTCCAATTGGGTTTGGAAATAAAAAGGATAATTATTTAATGTCACATTATCCAAATCCTATTTTCCCTTGATTTATTGAGTGTCATGCTGCCAACTAACTTTGGAGGATACATGTTTATTTCTCCACCACCAGATCTCGATCAAATGCTACGCTCGTCATCTTCAACCCACACTCAAATAGAAACTGGTCAGCCAAGTACAAGGATGGTAAAATACCGATTTCTTTCTCAATATTCAACCTTTTTCTGATTTTGCAAAAGTTTCTTGATTGAAATTCGCATAGATCATCCATATATTATTTGTGAGCTTTCATCAAGTATCTATAAGTCACCCAAATTTCCTCTCAACTCTCTCAAACTCTCTAGTGCCCGATGCTCTAAACCCTAACCTTATATATATATATATATATATATATATATATATATATATATATATATATATATATATATATATATATATATATATGAACCTTGCCCTAGATCCGCCGCCACCCGAGCATACTTTTTCTCCTCTCAATTTCTATGCTGGTTGCATCTCGAGCCACCACAAATCGACTCTTCACCCTAACCTTGTGGCTCCTAGTGCAAACAGCCTGTGGCTTTGGTCTACAATCCGTCTTGTAGGTGAGTTTGTGAAGGTGCAACCTTCGATTTCATATCTTCATTTTTCTATTTTGTTGCTATGTGTAGAAATGCCCAAAATCGGGCTTGAAGATACTATTCTAGTATGCGGCCATGTCAAGTGAGCAGCTGGGGGAGATGAGCCTTGGTGTTTTTCCCAATCTACCCTCCTTGCTTTCCTTTTCTTTGTTTTTTCTTGCAAAGACAAAATAGTCATTTCGCCGCACCCTCTTGTTTCAAGCTTCGATGCATTGGCAAATGTTGACCGTGGACCCGAGCTTGCTTGGCCATCTGTGATTGGGCTAAGTAAGCTGGTCGGTCCACTGGATCGTTTACATGGATTGTTGGCAATTTGTGATTGGTCAAATTTTTGAAAAATCATAATTTTTTCTCTGATTATCCAAAAATTATAAAAGACATGTTTTGAAATCCTTCAAATTTTCTCTTTTTTTTGGTATTTTTTTCCTCGCCTAGTTCACCGGTTTTAGAAATAGGATTTTAGGGTTTTAAAACAATCATAATATCACACTAATAATTGAAGATATGTTTGAAAGGATAAAATTTAGACCTTAGAGTCACATCCTTGGTCAGTAACCCTGAACTAACTCAGTAAGATATAATTAAATATCAATCTAGGGTTTTGATAAGGATTTGAGTTTTAGGGATTTTTTCACTGATGATTATGAAAGAAAATATAATTAATAATAAAGTTACAATTGTAAATCAAGATTTATCTTCAAGAAATCCTGAGGTTAGATATGGGTCAATCTCAAGAATCAAATTAGGATTTACCGATTGATTTGGTTTTTCTAGGATTTTCACCATACTTACATATTGTAGAGCATAAACCCTAATTAATGGTCTAAACCTATATGTAGGATGAGTTGACCATAGATTTGGAAGGTTAGGATTCAACCTCTGATTTAGCAACTCAAGTAAAGGTATGTGCATCTTTTTTATTATCTAGGCACTAAATTTATGACAAAAATAACCCTTCCCATATGAGGCATAAATATATGTTATATTTGTCATCATTTTTAAATTCTAATTTTCTTGGACAATACTTATGGGTCCTCTGACTCCACATGCTTTATGTTGTATGCTCTCATCCTGTTATTTCATATGGACTAAACTTATACTTTCCTTTTCCTATTTATGTGCATGCTTAGACTAGCATTATTTCTTATAGTGGTACATCTATACAACCATATATACATGGGCGTGTTCCCAGTTGCCACCTTGATTTACCACCCTCTCGGGCATTTGGCCTCCGCCACGGGTGTGGGAGAGGGGGGGGGAGAAATCTTTCTCTCTTAATACCATATATACATGGGTGTGCTTTTCTACCTGGGTGTGCTTTTCCACCCATTGTTTATAGAGGTGTGCTTTTCCACCTAGGGTGTGCTTTTCCACCCATATTTTTAGGTTGAGATTCAATGGTGTCTCAACGATGCTTGAAATAACTTTACTCTTTGTTTATTACATGAAAAAAATTTATTATTGTTATTATTAATGGAATTGTTTTAATGGAAAGAGTTCCCTACTTGACATTCCTTAGTAGACATATGCCTCATCTCATTGCCCGATACAATTCTCTTGAAACTTATTTCTTTTGACATCCTTTAATTTGATGCTCTTCTTTTGGAAATTTCTAAAGTATGCCTAGCTTTAATTGTGGCACATATTCAACATTCGCTGACACACTTTTCTCTTTGATTTCTCCTACCATGGGTGTTGCTTTCAACCCTCGCAGAGGTTGCATAGCCTGAGGATCAGGAGTTAGTCCAGGACACCCATCGTTAGCTATTGAGAATTTCTGAGATGGAAAGGTTACTCACCACAAATTGATCCTAGTAGTTTAGTCTTTAGTTTTCTATTAGAAGCCGTCTACAACTCTTTAGTCGAATTCTGATGAGATTATCATATAATAGTTAGATTTTATATTTCTATTGCAACAAAAGAATGTTCATGTTATCATTCTATTTTAAAAAAATATTGTGAACCCCAATTGATTGAGTGGATTCTATTTAATGGAATGTAATATATTGGGGAGTTTTGTAATTATTTTCTTAAATTAAAAAAAGGAGAGGTCCCTCTTAGGATCCACTCCTTATAGTTTATACCAAGCTTTTTAGATTTGCTAATGATTTCAATATTAATGAAGTCCAGATAGGGTGCACATGAGTAAAAAATCTACTAAGAGAATATATCCAAGCCATTTATTGCTTTGCATGTATGGATTGCTGGTCCCATAAATTCGGTCCTCTGTTTTAGCTTATATATAGATGGATTTAGCCCTTGTCTTGTTTCTCTTTGTACATGATGTTACTGATATACAAAAAATAAAAATATAGAACTAATAAATATGCTAATTAATTTAATAACTGGGAGCATGGACTTTGCACTTATAATCATTGTCATTGTTTGTTAGTTTTTGTAAGTCAACCTATGAGATTGCCAAGCTACTTGTTAGATGTTAGATAATTACTATTTTGATTGGCATTGCTAGCTAAGTACTTTATGATAAGCTTGTAAATAACATGATTGGAACCATAGCCAGACATAAGGAATATGGATACCATATGCTAAATATTCAAAACTTTGCAATTCAACACAAAACTAGCTACATAATCACAAGTTTGAAGAAGTAGAAACTCTCATTCAAGTATGTGGAACGTCATGGTTCCACCTATCAAATTCATAATTTAGGTATTTCTAGAGTATTTAGTATAATCTGCAACAAATTACCATCCTTGGAAATATTATAAGCAATTACATCATTATCATGATATATCATTTTCTTCAACTTTACAAATGGGCGCATCAACAAATATCTTTTGATTAAAATGTAATCCTTATTATGTATATATCCATCTGTAGTTTGTATAGGGTTTTTCCTATTGATAGTAATGTGTATAAATAAATTTCTATTTATATAAATTTCACACTGTCTCTTTTTATAAGTAATTTTATAGATTTTATAGCTAGTTCTCTCTCTAAGACTTCTCATTAAATTATGCTCAAAAGACATTTTTAGTGGCTTAAAGTATGTTAATAACCATAATTTTATTTATAGGTAATATAAATATATATTGCAGTGATTGTAGATGTAGACATTTTTTTATCTATAGAACTATATGTAAATGTGCTTCATCTTTTTTAATATATAATAGCATCATATATAATTTAATTATTTTCATTGGTATATAAGTAATAATGAAGATTGTCATCAATATGTAAGGATTATGTATAATGATATATACATAATAAATTAATTTAAAGAATTTTTTTTTACTTTCTTTTATGCATTTATAATTTTTGCAAAATTAATTATCTTAGTTTTTTATTAGGATATGTGATTACAATAAGTAGATAGTGATAAAAGAAATAAAATAAGATGAATGACACTAATACAATGGTGAAGAAGTGTTCGATGTGAGAATCCTAGTTAGTGGAACCTTTTCAAGGAAAAGAGAGCTGAGTAGAAGATTGATTTCTTAGAAAAATAACTAATAACTATTGTGACATAAAATAAAAAATGCTAGAGTCATCATTTAGGATATCTACAAAACAAAAAGATGACAAAAGTGTAAATTTTTGTTAACAAACAACAACTTTGTTCGTTAGCCTATTACTATATCCTTTTCTTCACTCACATAGAATAACAAAATTCCCCAACAATTATACTCCTAGAAGCATATGTGAATACTAATCATGTCAAGTTGTCAATTAGTTTTATTTTCTCAAGACAATCATCTCAACGAACTAAATAATTATCACAAAGAAATACGAACTCTCATTAATGAATATTTGACAACATGGTTCCACGTTACACATTTGTAATTTAGTTTATTCTTTAAGAATTTAATATAATTTACAATACATTGTCATCATTAGAAAATGCTAAAAATAATTACATCTACATTAACATATAGTATTTTGATAAAATTTGTAAATGGTCATTATTTGTTATATATAATTAAAATGTATTTTGTTATGTCTGTATTCTTATTCTATTTGTAGCTTGTGTAGAATTTTTCTAACAATGGAAACAACATGTGAAAGCTAATTTGTAGTTATTTACATTAACAACGTCATAGTGAAAATTTGAAATGATTCAAAAAATTATTTGGGAAAATAGTTTAGTTAGAAAAGTGAATGAATATGTTTTTAAAGGCATATGGGGAACAATGATGATACTACCACGGTAATAATGCTATTTTATTATATAAAACATTTATTCCACTCTAAATTTATATCCTTATTTAATCAAAATATATAACACGACAATAAACCATTCAAATTTCAAATAAAAAGCTTGTTGGTATATCTTATTGTTTATTTTTCTAAGAAAAAAATGCTAAACTAATTAAGCAATAAAAATATATTAATGTATAGAATGGCATTGTTATATATTAAATATAATATCTAACAAAAAAATAGAAATATGACAATCTACCAGTGTATTATTGAATGATTTTTAAAATAACATTTAATTTTTGTTTTATTTTAAAGCAAAAATAATACCATTTTGTGGATTTACAATATGATTTTTTTCTCATTTTTATAAAATTATATTAAATATTTGTTTCGTTCTATAAATTAATATTATTAATGTAGTACAAGTATGTGTACGTATGCGTTCACTAGTACACACACAAACACACACAAATATATATATATATATATATATATATATATATATATATATATATATATATATATATATATATATATATATATATATATATATATATATATATATATATATGGGCGTTCATACATTGCCCGCGAGGGTAGCCTGAAATTTCACTACCCGGCAGCAAAAAAAGTAACTCTTCTGGCCACAAAAGTGACTCTGCTGTCAAAAAAGTAACTATGGTGATAAGAAAGTAACTACACGACTAAAAGAGTAACTCTGTACAAAATATACAACAGATATATATAAGGACGGGTTTTTTGATTTTGGTGGGGAAAATGATATTATTTTTGGATGAATTTTTTTGGGGAGCTAGATAAAATTCTCCTCTACAATTGCAATTTTTTTTTCAAAAAAAGTGGTCAGAAGGGTTGGTGGGTAGCTACCCTATGTATATGTATATATGTATATGTATACACACATACACACATATATATATATATATATATTATACGTTATCTATATGTATATATATATATATATATATATATATATATATATATATATATATATATATATATATATATATATATATATAGTCAGACTAGAATACACTCGAGTATACAGATCACATGAATACACTCAAGTGTGTTTGCATATCAAGACTATTTTTTGTAAAATGTAAACTATTGATCTTCACTGTCATAGTATAACTAGGCGACATACAAATTTTGAGCCCATTTGTATGAGTGTCAGTCACTCATCCGAGGGCAACAAAATTGATACGTGAAATTAATTTGAAATGCATAATTTTTGCAGTCTTTATAACATGATCTGTAAATGTCCAAATGTACTTAAATTTTGTATATGAGCTATTCATAAGATTTTTACGAAGATCAACGGATTAGATTTTTGAAAAAAATATTGCATCATGAAAAAACTACTTGAGTGTATTCTAGCTGGACTCTCTCTCTCTGTATATATATATATATATATATATATATATATATATATATATATATATATATATATATATATATATATGCGGTAGTGATTACTTTCTAAAGTTTTGCGGCACGGGAATGTGAGACTTTCAGCTCTACCACCCATTTTGATAAAACATTTCTGCCATTTACCTACTTATGAAAAGACGGTGTGTATGTAATAAAATGTTCAAACCATCCATTTTTCTGTTGTCTTACCATAATACTACTAGTGTTTAACTAAAATAATATCGTCCTAGTTCTCTGCCGCTCCCACTCACTAAATCTTGGGTTGTTTGGAAAATGTCCGTTGTCACGACTACTAAAATAATCCATCATCATCTACCGTCAATTGTTTGTTTCTCTTTATATTTTTCTAAGATAATTATGTTGATATGTATGTCCAGAGACCCAATCATATAATGATTGCAATGAGTTTTGGATATCTGATTTGATATCTGTTATATTTGTCTCAATCATGAGATAATGATATATAATAGATGTCTAAAAAATAATGTTACTCGATGACATATGTCTTAATGTTGAGGACTTAAATAATGAGATCATATGTATGATAAGAATACATACATTCTTGTTATGTCCTTATTCAGATATTACAGTGGAAGCAAAATAGACAACAATATACATAAGACTAGAGTGTATGTTGACTGATGATAAGTTTCATTAGTCATGATATGTGATATCAAGTCAAATACATAGGTACATGTTAGAGAACAGTGTATCAGACAGACTCACCATGAGCATGATACATAAATATCATAAAATGGTAGTCAAAATCAACTCTCACAGTGATAGTGGTGATTGTGATTCTTAGACCTGAAGTCACTACACTCATCACAAGTTGTTCAATGTATTTAGACATCATGCAACATTACCTTGAATAAGGATTTCCATAAAGGTGATACTCAGGTGCATTTTGACACATGGAGATTGAGTGTGAGTGATGTAGATGAGATTTGTCCATCCCATAAGAGTTTGATATCCATGCCACTTGATAAGAGAGATTGAGAAATATATGACCATACTCATGTGATTTAATATGTGATATGTGGACTCACATGCATGTTAGACAGTCTGCTCTAGTTCAAGGAACACAGATTAAACGTTGAAGAGGATGATGATTCTACAACTCAGATATTAGAGACAAAGGAAATACACGATCATGGTAACAATGATCACGAATTTAGGTTGAAGTTGTTCTCTAACTATTGAATTACTTGGATAGAAATGACATGTTGCTAGATATCGCTCATTGCTTGTGATGTCATAAATTGGTTATGAACATACACTACCAATGTCACCTGGGAACTATAGGGTCACACACATAGGATGCACCTGAAGTAGGAGTTTATTTATGAATGATGTTTAAGTTGATTACTAAAGTGTTTAGGTATTCAATTTAAACAACTATGGTTGAGAACTGATTGACTAGACTATGAACCGACCAATATAAGTGTTGAAGCGATCGATTCAAGTGTCAGGTCAATTTAAATAACATTGGATGAATATTACCTGAGATGGAAGAATGAATCGACCATTTCAAAAGTGAAACCACCATTTCATGGTATGAAACAACTATTTTAAAAGTGAAAAAACTGATTCATCATCTAGATTGCTTAGTTTAATGATCAATTCTATTGGATAAAGGATTGATGTTGATGTCATGATTGTACATTAATCAAATATTGAATGCCAATATGTTTGAAAATAGGAAAGCATATGAGATGACCAGTTCAAGGGTTGAACTGACTAATTCTCCTATGAACCGACTGGTTCAACAATAAATCGAGTGGTTCCCCATCACAACTTCCAAAAAATTAATAAAATTTCATCTCATCGACTCCCAGATAAACTAGAAATCTTGATCCCGACCCTCCTATAAATAGAGGGATATTGGGGGCTTCTTAGATGCAACAATAAGCTCTGACAGTAGTTTTTCTCTCTAGTTGTAGGAACCAAGAGAGCCCAAGCAACTCCTACCTATAAAAGAGAGGGATAGTAAAGGAGAGACAATTGGGAGAGTAAGTCAATGCTAGTACCCTGACATTCGAAGGGATAACTACTTCTTGTTGGCTTTGATAACACAACCTGAAGCTCCCAGTGGTCTACGTGGACTACTCTAGAGGTGAGGAGGACGTTGCCACCTGCTAGGAGGACACCGTCAACCGCTGTTTGTTGTGTTACACCAAGTGGCCATTACTGATGACTACTCACATGCTGCTTGTAGAAGAAGCATACTACAATAAAAGTTGTCACTAGACTTGCTCTAGGATTAGGTATAACTCTTATTACCTTCCTTCCTAGATACATCATTGTTGATGCGATCTCACTGATTAGGGAATTAGATATTAAATTTTTTATTTCTGCTGCCTTATCTATCTTCCCAATTTTCCAACAGTGGTACAAAGCCACATCAATTTACAATATATTAAATCGATATGATCGGATTTATTTTATTACACATGATAGAAATATAAAAAAATGATTAATTTACATATCCAATTAAATACCTCATACAATCCTTTATATATATCTATCTCTCTCTCTCTCTCTCTCTCTCTCTATATATATATATATATATATATATATATATATATATATATATATATATATATATAAATATGATCAATACATGTCTCCCTGAAAGGTGTTTTGAAGGTGGATGTTTAGTATGGTTATGGAAAATAAACCCCTAGATATTTGTGCATGGTTGGATGGTTGTTATTCATGTTTATATCTCGATTTACTTAGCGAGACTCTATCTTCTCTTCTATATATAAAAATATAAATTCTCTCCTTCCTATGCTCCCCTCAAATGGAAATTGAGGTTTTCCCATTACCATGTAATATGTTAAATAACATTTGGAAAGTTTAATTCTTGTTATAGAAAAGAAGATCCTCAACACCCAATGAACAACCTATTTTAGAAGACTAACCATCAGCTAGAGGACCGAAGAGAATAGACAATAGAAGGAGTCGAACTGGTTGGCTGGTGGCCCAAAAAATTGACTGGAGGTGTCCAGACGTTGTTTGGACTGGAGACCAGACGACAACCCAACAAACTAACTGATTGACCAAGAGGTGAGCCGATTGGTTAAAGTGTTGAACCGATCAACCCAGATTGGTTCCAGCATAGATATTAATCAACAACATGTTGCTACATATGATGTAGATCTTAGGTGGTAGCAATTCCTTGTGGCTCCAAAGAATTACATTAGTATGACCATAACCATCACTTATATATTTTTGTTTGCATCTTTTTCATTTGTAGTTATAGATTATATGATACATAAGTATGTGGTGATTGGATATATATATATATATAATCCTCTAATAAAATTAAGTCTAAGATGCTTTTCATAAGCAACACACATGAAACCTAGCATGGGCACGCCCTAGTGTGGTGCATCATCTATCTTGTGAAAATGTGATGGTAGATATGTGGGTCTGTCCTCATAGGGTACATATTATATCATATTGGCTTATGGGAATGCTTAAATAGGTGACATTATTAGGATTAAGTTCCTTGAAGCATACAAATGGACTATAACAAGGAGTTGTACATACCATCCATCTAAGAAATGCATGAGATGCAATTTGCAAATGTTGCCTACTTTAATAATTGGTTATGAGCACCGATGTTGGCTGGATATTAAATTAATTGTTTTGGATCTTGACTCACTAGAAGGTTGTATGCTGTAATCTTCCAAATTGGTAGTGAGGGTTATCAATTCAAACAAAGTGGGAGTGATAATTAATTGAGGGTCTAATTAATATCAACAAACTTATCAAATCAAATAAAATAAAAAGTGTTTTGACTAAAGTAGCAAATTTATTTTATAGAATTAAATGGCAAACAAATCATCATTATGATCAGTTCTTAAGAAGGAAAAACTAAACCAGACAAACTTTCATGCCTAATTTTGGACTTTGAGAAGGGTTCTCAATGATGAGCATCTGCTCTATGTCCTGGATACACTGGTGCCAGAGAACTTGCTCTTGAAGTGCCTAGTACTAAGGTGGATGCTTATTGGAAGCATGCAAAAGATGCCTTAGACATTAAGCACCTTATGTTGAATTTTATGAACTTTAAGTTGCATAAACATCATGGAAAAATAGATATTGTTTAGATGTCAACACATCTTAGGAATCATGTAAAGTAAGAAAGGTATAATGTCTTTAAAGCATTGTTAACTAGCCGAGGGAGATCCAAAGAGCCCCATGTCCTCAATATGATTGGGCATGTGGAACATATAGAGACACCAAGATTTTCTTTAGCCCAAGCGTTGGCCACATATATGATTCTACAATCGTTGCCTTCATCATATAGCCAGTTTATTGAGTGTTAACTTGAGTAACTTTGCCAAACTGCTGTTAGAATTACTTGGCATGTTGATAAATGCGAAGAAAAAATAAAGAAGGACAAACATGTGATGATGATCATTAGAGTGAGGTCCAATGACAAAGACAAGGCCAAGAAGAGTTCTGAGGCTAAGCTGAAGTCCAAGTCTTCTACACTCAAAATGAGGAAAAAGGTAACTGAAAAAGGAATCTGTCCTTTGCACTTAAAGAAACTAAAGATGATGAAGAAGAAGGAGATAGAGATCTCCATTTTAGGACCCGAGAAGAAGTAAGCTAGAACTACACAGAGCAAGGGTTTCTACCACTACAGTTGGAATCTATCATTCAGTCTGATGGCCATGGAATAGAATTAGTAAATTGCTAATATGTAACTTCCATTCATGAAAACTTCATGTATCTTGTATAGACAAGAATATTATGAATATATTGATGTTTCATGAGATCTTATATGGCAATGCCCTATGTCTCAAAATTTATACTTGATAGTCATAGAGATAAATGTGTATGACACATACACTGAATGGCTTGATGACTCAAACAATGAATACTTATACCAGTGTCATCTAGAGCGCATAAACGAATAATGTATTTCTAGAATCCATAATGATGGTTTTCTAGACTCTTTTGGTTATTGAACCAATACAAATATGCGAGTCTCATTTATTGGGCAATATGACCAAAGTGTCTTTACCAGATGTAGTGGGAGAGAAACCGTTCTATTAGGGCTCATACGTACTGATGTATGTATACCTTTTAGAATAAATGCTAGAGGTGGTTATTAGTACCTCATTTTATTTACTTATAATATCAGTAGACATAGAAGTTTGTATTTAATTAAATAGAAGTATGGATCGCTTGAAGTGTTCAAGGAGATCATGAATAAGTACATAACTAACTTGGTAAAAGTATTAAGACACTTTGGCATGATCGATGTTGAAATATTTTAAACCTAGAGTTTGAGGACCTTCTAGAGAGACCGTGTTAATGTATCACAATGAAATCCACCTGAAACATAATAATGTATCATAAAGAAGGAATCACAAAATATTAAGTCATTGTTATAAAAAATCTAGCTTATCTTCCAATTTTCTTTTTGGCACATACTTTACACTAAAGCAATGTACCGTCTAAAATGGTTCAAAAGACACCATATGAGATATGGCATGTGAAGTGTTCAGATAAGTCGTTTATAAGGATTAGGATTGAAAACTTATATAAGAAAATAGTTTTTTGAAAAGTTTTGTCCATAAATCACATAAATATTATTTTGTTGAATACTATTTCTATTACAATCCAACAACAAAATTGTTTGTTGCTAGGATGGCTACATTCCTACAAAGAAGTTAATTTCAAAGAAATTAGTGGGAGAAAAGTAGAACTCAAAAAGTTTGAGACCAATAAGAAAACATCAAACCTAATAGAGGTATAATAGGAACATAAAACAATCACAAAATGTTGTGGAATCTCAAGTTCCTTAACACAAAACCTCATAGTTCTAGTGGAGCACATCTTGAGTTTGAAATATTATGATGTCTTATAACTTAGAAAGGTGGTGAATTGGTCATAGATTATGATCCAACAACCTACTTAGAAGCTATTGAGGAACTAGAGTATGAGAAATGTCTTGAGGCCATGATACCAAAGATGGACTCCATGTAAACCAATGAGGTATGACCTTGGTGGACCCCCCTGAAGGAGTAAGACCCATAGGGTGCATTTGGGTATTTGAGAAAAAAAGTGACATGGGTGGTAGTGTACAAACCTATAAGAGAAAATTGGTTGTAAAGGGTTACAAACAAGTTCAAGATGTTGAACCTGACGAAATATTTTTACCAATTGCCATGGTTAAATCTACCAGGATCATGCTTTCTATTATAGCTTATTATGACAATGAGATTTGGCATATGGATGTTAAAACCACATTGCTTACTAGGAACATTAAGAGTATGTTTGTATTTGACACAACCTGAAAGTTTTAAAAAATCAATCATTGCAAATAAAGTCTATAAGCTACAAAAGTCAATCTATTAATTGAATCAAGCATGTCATAGCTAAAATTTTTGAATTGACAAGATAGTCAATGAGTTTGACTTGAGTCAGAATGAAGATGGAATCTATTATTACAAAAGATTTAGTGGGAGTATATTTAAATTCCACAAGATGATGGGGAATTACATCCTTATACTGCAAATATTAAAATCTAATAAGGGAAGCGTCTTGTCTATGAAGGGTTTAGAAGAAGCATCCTACGTGATAGGAATTGAGATTTATAGACATAGATAGGGAAAGATTATTGACCTAAGGAAGAGCACATACATTCGCAAGATGCTGAAGGGGTTCAACATGTATGACTCAATGAAATAAAACTCATCCATGTTCCATGGAGTTAGTCTCTCAGAAGCATGGCGTCCTAGTTCTTGTGAAGAACATGAATACATGGAAAGATGCCATGTGCATTCACAATTGGATCTATCATGAATGTAATATTATGTAATCATCCATTGTCTTTTATATATCAGACATGATGAGTGGATATCAATCAGAGTTCAATGGAAGTCACTAGACTGCCATAAAGATCATCCTTGAGTACTTGAGAAGCACTAAAAAATTAGTTCCTTGGTTATGGCGATGAGGAGTTGGGTGTAAAGGGTTACACCGATGTAAGCTTCCAAAAATGACAAAGAAAATTAATAATCATAATCCAAATTTGTGTTTGACCTTAAATCAAGAACTATAAGTTCAAAATGTTTAGAGCAAGAGATAGTTGTTTAATTATACAATAGAAGCTGAGTATCTTGGTGTTATGAACATAGTGATGATACTATATTGATCAAGAATTTCATTTGGATGAACTTGTAGAGGTTTCAACCATTAATGACACAATAGAAATACTTTGACAACAATGGAGATACTAGTTAGGAAAGAAATCTCAGATAGCATACTACAACACTTCCATCTCATACGAGAAGTTATACAACGAGGAGATGTGAAACTTGCAAAATACCGCTAGAAGAAAACATTGCTAACCCTCTATAAAAGTGCTTACACAGCAGAAACATGTTGGACATGTTAAGATCACTTGGAATAAGATTCGTGGGTAATTGGATCTAAGTGCAAGTGGGAGTTTTTTGGTATGTATGCCCAGAGAGACAATCATACAATGATTGCAATAGGGCATTGGATACCTGATTTGATAATGATAAATGTAATTGCATCTATTATGTTTGTCTCATTCATGAGATGATGATGCGAGTATAATAGATGTCTAAAAAATGATGTTACTCAATGACATATGTCTTGAAGTTGAGGACTTGAACAATGAGATCATATGTATGATAGGAGTACATAACTCCTTGTTATGCCCCTAGTTGGATATTACCGTGGAATCAAAATATATGCCAATAATACATAATACTAGAGTGTCTACTGACTGATGACAAAATATCATTTGTCATGATATGTCATATCAACTCAAGCACATAGGTACATGTTAGAGAGCAATGTATTAGACAAACCAAAATTGAGAGTGATACATGGATACCATGGAATGGTAGTAATGATCATCTCTCATAGTGATAGTGGTGATTGTGATTCTTAGACCTAAAGTCATTGCACTCATCACATGTTGGCCAATGTATTTAGACATCATCTAACGTGACCTTGAATACATGTTTCTATAAAGGTGATGCTCAGGTGCATTGTGACACATGCAGATTGAGTGCGATTGGTGTAGATGAGATTTTTCCCTAAGCAGTTTGATATCTTAGCCACTTGATAGAGAGACTAAGAAATGCATACAGACATACTCATGTGATTCAATATGTGAACTCACATGCATCTCACAGAGTCTGCTCTAGTTCAAGGAACATGGATTGAACGTTTAAGAGGATGATGATTTCATGCCTCAAGTTCAATTCAAATAGCACAGACAAAGGAACTATACGATCATGGTAAGACTAATCATGGATTGTAGGTTAAATTTGTTCTCCAACTTTCTAACTTACTTGGGTAGCAATGATGTGCTTCTAGATACCGCTCATTGCTTGTGATGTCATAAATTGGTTATGAACATACACTACCAATGTAACTTGGTATCTATAGGGTCACACACATATGATGCACCTAGAATAGGAGTTTATTCATGAATGATGTTTAAGTCGATTATTAAAGTATTTAAATATTCAATTTAAATAATTATTGTTGAAAATTGACTATCTGGACTATGAACCAAGTGGTTCAAGTGTTGAAGCAATTCAAGTGTCAGGTCAATTTAAACAATATTGATTGAATATTACCTAAGCTAGAAGAATGAAACGACCATTTCACAAGTGAAACGACCATTTCATGATATGAACCGACCATTTCAAAAGTGAAACCACTAGTTAGGATAATGGATGGACCCAATGTTTAAATATCACTCAGTACCTTTTCATGAAAGCTTTTCTCAAGAACAATCCTTGGTAGAGGGATTTTCTTTTCGAATTTGTCAATACGTCCCACCACCTGATTTCAATTTTCCTGGTTCATGAGGCTGTGTAGTAACAGGTGAATATTTTCCAAGACTGCATGACTATCCATGGCACCCCATAGAGGGAGAAATGGTTTAAGATGTTGGCCCAACTTCAACACCATCCTTTCCTACTGGTATAATCTTGTCTAAAGCTTCAACAAAGATGTCTTTGTCAGGTCCAAATATTGACCAGAATTTAGCAATCCACCATTGGGGAATATCTTTTTGATAGATGAACTTCATAGACAAGTATGGATGTAATCTTTATTTTCTGCATACATGACGTTCTCCTAAGTTTGCTGTTAGTCCCAATAGTTAAAATAGCGTGGAGTGAGATCAATTTTGAACTTTCTAGGAATGTTTCGATTCTCATATCTGTTCTACTCTTAGAGAGTGAGGATTTTTCAATCTTTAAAGTAGAATACTCTAGATCAACCTCTGAGGAGATTTCCTCAGAGTAATACATGATTTTTGTGCTCTTAGTTTCAGTGAGCACCTTCTCATAATAATATATGTTTTTACCAACCATATTCAAAATAAATAGATATCTCTTAGGGAAATATTTTTGAATAATATAATCAATTCCTTTTGAAAGGTAAACCTTTTCTAGTGTGAAGCAAGTGTCATATACTTTTGGCTAATATTCACTTTCTTTTAAAGTCATGATATCCATAGTTCTATCTGTGATTGGAACGACCTCATCTTTGTAGTTCTAATTATGAGAGTCAATGCTTTCAATATTAATTATAATGGCTCTTGAAGGATCGAATTAGATCCTGATCTCAAGGTTGTTGTCATTTTCTGAAGAGAGAAGTTATTTTCAAGTAGTATAAGAATAATTGTAAGCTATGAACAAAATCCATTTGCTTTTAGTTTTACTAGGTAATTTGAGATTAACTTAGTTATAAAAAAATCTTATCTTGTTAATGAGACAAGCTTCATGTCATTTTCTAAATTTGAAAATTATTATATTTTTTTAAACCATAGCATGTATTCTCTCATTATCAACAGTAATTGGTAGTATGTTATTTAAAAAGGGTGTTCCAATGATGGTTTCTTCATAAATATTTTTTTCTAGAACATATGATGTTTTAATATCATTTTTTTATCAATATGTGTTTCACATCATATTGTTGAATGGAAACTAAGGTTGAGCCAAGGATGGGCGGCGGCAGTGGCCGCCATAGTGACCATGGCATCCTTGATGAAGAGGGAGATGGAGACCCTACACAGAGGCAGATCACCATCCTGCTGGGAACTACCATAATCCACCTTAGTTATGCATCAAACAGTCAAAGCAAGACCCAACCACAAGGAACAAGCACAAACACCACAGCCGGGTGTTCCATGGATGTGGATGTCGAGAATGCTGCTCCACTATTTCCCCCACAATCCAGTAGAGAGAAGACTCAGAATGAAATCCCTAATCCTACCCACCTCTCCTATAAGGACTCCATGGGGAAGAGAACGAAAGACAATCCTCATAACTTCATCCATATCGACGCCGACACCTGTGGTGTCTTGCTGCATCCTTCTAACATAGAAGTGTCCACTGATCAGGGTTGTCTGACCTTTCGTCTCTGGAAAGAAGCTCTAGATGAACTGTTAAAACCTTAGAAATATACCGTCATGGTTAAGCTTCTATCATGTGAGATCGGATACCTCACCTTACGTGATAGACTAAGATCCCTATGGAGGCCACTAGGGGGTTTCAACCTAATTGACACCGCCAACGATTACTACATTGTACAACTTAAAGCCAAAGAGGACTACGTCAATGCCTTGGCAGGGGGATTGTGGCCCATCTTCGGATCATATCTCACAGTTCAGCGGTGGCTCCCAAACTTCTCCCTGGACATGGCTTCACCCCCCAGGTGGTAGTCTGGGTCCGCATCGCAAACTTACCAATCCATCTATTTTAAGAGGTCCTCCTAAAAGTTATTGTTGATCGGCTGGGGAAGACCATCAAGGTCGATATGAACACCAAAATGCAAAGAAGAGGACAATTCATGCGAAATGCTGTTGAAATAAACATGAATAATCCACTGGTCCCTTTCATCATGATAGACGGACTGAAGTATACAATCAAGTACAAGAATATCCCATACATCTGCTTGCACTGCAGAAAAGCCAGACACTCTGAAAAAGACTGTAGGATCAGGCTTGATGCTGAAACCAAAGCCAGGAAAGCAAGCATGGAAACTAGCAATCTCATCCCAAAAATCCCCAAGAGTCGGGAAGGTTTCTCTGAGTCCATTCATGCAAAGCCCATACCGAGGAAACCACAGAAGGTAGTTGCTACATCTACGACTTAGAAAAAGGCCAACCAGGGCTCCAACAAATTTCAAGTCCTTGAAGATGTAGAGAAAGAAGATGAAGTCCACAAAGTGATTGACACATATAATGTGGCAACTAGAATCACAGGAAGCATCAATTGGAACTAAAGGAAGAAATAAGGGAAAAACTCAAAGAAATGAGGGGACACAAGCACCTCCCAGGCACTACCGCAGACGGCCCAAGCACCACTGTGCACCACTGCAACACAAGTGCATCCACTGAGGGCCGGTCAAGGATCCAAAGCCACATAGGACCACACAGTTGTCACCCCAGCAGGAGATGAGGTGTTACAAGGTAGAGGCGATCAATCCCATCCCTTTGTCACGTCCACCTTCCATATGGGCACCCAAGGGATGGAGGGAGGAAATTATGTGAAATACATGAGTCCTAAAAAACCTTCTATGGGGATTTATCTTTGTAATAGGAAGGTAACAAGTTCAAGAGATCCAGGTCGTGCTTCAACACGGAAGAGAGGAAAACCTTTTTTACTCTAGGATCTAGAGAAGGAGGCGCAGGAGATGAGTCCATCCACCATTGACAAAGTTAGCCAATGAAGGTCATGTGTTGGAATGTTTAGGGGGTCTGTAACAAAGACACCCAAAACACTATGAATAATCTAGTTAGTAGATATCAAATTTCTGTGTTGGTGTTGTTTGAAACCCAGTGCAGTGGTTCCCTAGCCGATACAATCATCAAGAAGCTTGGTTTCACCCAATCCCATAGAGTGGAAGCTGTTGGCTTTGCTGGAGGAATTTGGGTGTTATGGAAAGTGAATGTAGATCTTGAAATCATTCTATCCCATAAATAGTTCATTCACTGCCACATTGACAATTTCTTCTTCACTTTTGTGTATGGGAGAACCACTAGGGGCTCCTAGAAATTCCCATGGCACCACCTTTCTGTTCTTTCCAACTCCATAACCTCTTCGTGGGTGGTAGTAGGAGATTTCAACATTGTTATGTTCCAATCAGAGAAATTCGAAAGCAACACTTTTAACAAGGCAAACAACAAGGACTTTGTTGACGCCATGCATTCATGTTAGCTCTACGACCTTAGAGCCAATGGAGCTCGCACTACTTTCAGAAGGAGTCTTTTACTTGAGCGTCTGGACTGTGCCTTAGGCAACTCTTTCTGGCTGGACTCTCCTCTACCTGGTCCGATCACGATCCTAGAGAAGAATCACTCTGACCACACCCCCCTCTTAATCTCCACCACTAGCACGACCCCAAGGAGATACAAGATTCCCAGAACTCTTGCTAGTTGGGAGGTGACTAATGACTTCAAATCCTTCCTGAAATAGCACTGGGACACCAACATCTCTCTATGCAAAGCTAGATCAACATTTCTCAGGCATGCATCTATTTGGGCTTCACGTAAGAAAACTGAAGAAAGAAAGACCAGCTAGGCAATAAAATCCACTAGAACCAACTCCAACTATCCCTTACTTTTGATTAGTCTATTGTGAAAGAAATTGTGGATCTCCAATCAGAATTAGACTCAATCTTAAGACGTGAAGAAATGGATTGGTAGCAGCGGGCACGGTGTGAATGGGTGGCACTTGGCGATAATAACACAAAATTCTTTCACTCTTCAGTTAAAGAAAGATGAAGACGCAACAAAATCACCAAGTTGAAAGACAACAGTGGTGACTGGGTGGAAGAATGTGCAAATATAAATAGCCTTGTTCTAAATTTTGTTGCTAACGTGTATCAAGAACTACCCTCTGAGGAACGACATAGAGTGTGCATATCATTCATTGGGGCCTTTCCTATCCTCTCACCGTATGAAGTTGAGACAATGGCCCACGCACCCTCCTGTGATGAAATTTGGCAATCTCTACTTGCTATGGCACATCTCAAGCCCCCTAGGCCAGACGACATCGATGCTTCTTTTTTGCAAAAAAATTGGCAACTTCTTCAACACCAAACTAGCCTGTTCGTCCAAACACCCTTCAATGGGTCTCCAATTGAAGCTGGATGCACAAAATTGACTCTGTTTCTTATCCTAAAATTACCTCAGCTGGAAACATGTAGCCAACTTAGGCCGATATAATTGAACAATGTCTGCACCAAGCTCCTATCTAAAGTCATTGCAACCAGAATTAAACATCATCTACCTTTGTGGATATCCACTTTCCAGTCAATTTTCATCCCAGGAAGGAAGATAGGCGATAATGTGGTTCTTGTTCAAGAAATTATCAGCTCCATGGAATAAAAAACAATGAAGGAAACAACACCTTAACATCAAGCTCGATCTATTCAAAGCTTTTGACAAGATGAGTTGGACCTTTGTCAAAGACACTCTGCAGCAAACCTCAATACCCCATAACGTAATTGACACCATAATGCAATTAATCAACACTGGAGAAACATCTATCATCTGGAATGGGAAAATTATTGGCTCCTTTAAACCCTCGTGTGGGTTAAAACAAGGGGATCCTCTGTCCCCCTATCTCTTTGTCTTGTGCTTAGACCATTTTAGTTAGCTTATAAATGAGGAGGTCACCAAAGGATCTTGGAAACCCATTCGCCTTACTAGACATCAACTTCCCTATTCGCATGTCAGCTTCACAGATGACATTATCCTTTTCAGAGAAGCTTCCCTTCAACAAGATCGCATCATCAAAAGATGCCTTAAGCTCTTCAGCAAGGTGTCGTGATAGTTCTTCTCTACAAACACAGCCAGACATATCGGAACACGGATTTGTCAGCTCCTTAATATCAAGGAGACGTCCAATCTTGGCCACCACCTAGGAATTCCCATCATTCACAAGAGGAAGAGAAAAGAACACTTCCAATATCTCCTCGAGAAGATACATAACAAAATCACTTGTTGACATCACAAACTACTTTCTCTCGCTGGAAGGGTGACCTTGGCTAAATCTGTTCTATTATTGCAGTCCTGCTACACCATGCGGTTATGTTTATCTCACATGCATGCATGTTGATGAATGTGGTGTGTGTGCCCTACTTTCTTTGTATGTGCTATATGACATCTTCACATCCAATGACGGATGCAAATAGCGGCCACCTGAGGCCATGACCTCACCCACAATCAAGCCACATACAGTAATTACGCTGCAATTTTCCATCTGGCCTCACTGAGATTCGCTCATATGAATACGATGCTGTTTTTAGTTTCAAATTCACGGAGAGTAAAACGGCCGCACGACTCGGCCTAGCGATGAGTGAGGGAGTTAGCGGATAAGTTTGGAAAAACAGTAAGAGAGACGGGAGAAGCCTAATTGGTAGGAAAATTCTGAGAGACTTAGAGACTAGTTTAATTTAAAGAGAGAGAGCGGTGGGGCCGTGGGGAACATATAACATGGAGATAGAGAATGAGTGTTTTCATATTACAGATTAATTAACCCAGAAAAAGAGAAAGAGATCCATGTATGCTGGTCTTAAAGAGCACATCATTTTTTTTGTGGCCATAATATGCTATATGAGAGGATGGATTTCTCTAACTTTTCGTGAGCCAGAAAATACCACCAGAGTGCCCGACAAATAACACCCTTGGGAACTAGATGGTAATGCCATGGCTGACAGTCCAATTTTCTTTTTAAATAACACAATATTTTTAGTAGTTATTTTGTATCTTTGATTCAAATTATTGTCTTGTTAATGAAAAATAAATAGAAAGATACTTTTTGTGTCAAGGGATTCTTTCCATGCATGACCACGATGAACCCATGTCCATAGTAAACTCTATAGACACAGTGATTAGTCACATTTACTTTAATCTCAATAGCATAGATTGCCAACAGCAATACTTTGTATGTTTTATGATGGTTAGTTATTGGTACTTTAATCTTAATAGCATGGATTGTCATGTCTTGTTTTTTTGTATGTTTGCCAAACACCCCCCCCCCCCCCCCCCCCCCCCCCCCCCCGCAATTCTAGAATTCGAATCTGAATACGGAATTTCTTTCCATGTGGACTATTCTTTTGTTGTCTATGTTTGCATGGTGTATAACTAAAGTCTTAAACAACTACATCCAAATTGTGTATTGAAGCACATACCTAAAATTGTAGATATTGAATGCAGTCAATTATATTCACCGTGTACTATCTTTGTGGTGGCGACTAACTAAAGAGAAGCAAATAGTACAAAATTTCTTATACGAAGAATATCCGTCCACTTGTTATGTAGAATTAACGATTTACTTTTAAAGACTATATTGTTGAGTCATTTAATGATATTGAAAAAGGTGAACCCAACCATAACATCAACGGGAAAAAAATGCAATATGTGAGTCATGAGACTTCTTTATTTTGAAGGAAAAAATATTTTCCAATTTTGTTCTATAATAGTGATATACTGCCTAAATTGACAAATATTACATGATAAATTTGGCTACTATATTTCGGCCTTACCCACTTTATTATCCTGGATCCGCCACTGTTCACATCCAACTCGGCATATAAAATGCTAATGAAATTCCCAATCCAAGCAAACGCTGATTGCTACGCAGACATATGGGCGCTGCCAGTTCAAAAGAGAGTTGAAACCAACCTATGGTTAATTCATAGAAACCGACTGGTTACTAACGAGTTACGCCTCAACAGAAAACTCAGTTCTAATGCAAAGTGTCCTAGATGCCTGAACCTATTCGAATCAATCATACATGCCATAAGGGACTGCCCGACGTCGAAAATTTTGTGGACGACAATGATCCCAAGCGAGGCCACTCTTTTCTTCAATATTGAGCCTCTCAACGAGTGGATACACTACAACCTGAAAGTGCTAAACAAGGTGGAACGTTGGCCCCCAACCTTTGCTATCATATGTTGGTGGCTATGGAAGAACAAAAATCTTTACATCTTTGAAAACAAGCAGCTCCCCCTGCGGTTCTCAAGGCCCACTGCCAAACGGATCTTCGCACGGCCTGCAAGGCCTTCCAAAAGGAACTCAGCTTGGGTCCCAGAGTCCAAGCCCCTCACGGTATCAATGCACCCATACCCTCCGCAGATTTCTTTATGCATGTTGATGACACCACAGTCAACAGTTCTGAGAACAGGCTAGCCACGAGTTTTGTTGAGAGAACAAATAGAGGAATTTGGATCTCAGGCAACACATGGAGAGGCTGCAGCTCTGATCCTATGCGAGGAGAGCTTATGGCTACCAGGGACGGGTTGGAACATGCCATACAAAACAACAGGAAAAATGGAGTAATTGTCACCAATTCGTTGAAAGCTGTGCAGTGGATACACCAGGCAGAAGAAACCCCTCTGAAATACCGCCTGCTCGTCCAGGCCATCTAGCAACTTCGTCAGAGTATCCCCTCCAATAAGATAGTATACACGCGATGAGGTCAAAACAAACTAGCTGACTGGTTAGCCAAGCAATGTCTTAAGCAGCCCGAACGCAGATGCACCTGGCCTTCATGCCCCCAACTGCTTTTATCTGATTACAAAGATGAGATCACAGCTCTTCATTCTTCTCTTAGTCCTCCCCATGTAAGCCGGATGGCCCTGTAACCAGTTTAGATTGGTATTGTACGAAAAAAAATATCAATATTTTTAGTGCATATATATGTTCTTGGTATTTTGAAACTAATCTATAGATAGTCATTGGTGGTTGAATTGACTTGATAGATGGTTTCTTTTCTATATTTTTTAGGAATTAAATTTGCTTTTATATAATTGATGTCTACCCATGAATCAAATAGTGCTATTCCATTTTGGATAAAGTTTTGATCAATATTTATAATTACTTGGGAATTCTATTTTGTCTTGAAGTATTCTTGTATTGAGTAGATGTAGTCTATTTTCCTTTCTTCTTGTACTACACTATTAGACATTTCTCCAATGTTCTTAGGGAAGGTTTTATATACATATTCTTTATCTATATACTTTAGTATCTCAAGAGATTCTACTCGACTTTGAACTCTTTTATTTCTTGTTTCATTTTTCTTAGATTGTCAATTATATCTGCATTTGATGTGGTCTTATATTTGTTTTTCTCTAGTATTTTTAGTACATGATCAAAATAGTAGTATTCTTCATTTGTTCTTATATCTTGTTTTTAATTTATTTTATCATTTCTAAATATTTTGACAGTCTCCTGCGTCTTTCTTCCTTATCAGGGATTGAATCTATAATTTCTAGGATTAGTTGTTGTTCTGTGGTGATCATGCTTATACTATCAGATGAATCTGATACTTCACAACAATTACAAAGACATCATTTGTCTTCTACTTCATTAGTATCAAAATCTGAGGAACAATTATGATTGAGTTTTGAGACAAATTTATCTAACACTTCTGGTGTAAGGGTTTTTGATTCTAGGAGTAATTTATTTACCTTCTTCTTGAATCCTCTTTTACAACATTTGTTAGAAAAGTGTCCTATTTGATTGCAAGCATAATGTGTTACTTCTTTCTCATTTCTCTTATTAGGAGTTTTACACCTCTTCTCTTTATAATAATTTTGCTTTTGTATTTTTATTGTTTTTATAAATTTTTATTCTTAAATGATGAGTTTGAAACATTCATCTGATATCCAAATTGATAACAAAAATTTCCTAGTTCCTTTTTCCCTAGCATCTTTTGTTTCTTGAAGTGTCCTTTTAGTTTGAGGTCACTAGAAAGCGACATGCCTGTTTGATTTATTATTTGACTATTTTCTCCATATGATATGTGTTCGAAAGGGATAGAACTATATTGACTTTGTCTAATGTTTTCTCTAACTTTTTCAGCAAAAAGAGTAGGGAGTCAAGAGACAAACTTTTCTTTCCAAACTGCATTGCTACAATCTGGGAATATGAGAACTTTTGTTAAGAGTACATCCTTGTACCATCTGATGTCTGAGAGAGAAGGACAACTAAGATCAAGTTGTTCCCTAGTTTTTTGGGTTACGATACTAATATGTCTCGTGCATTTTGTAATATGTTAATAACTAGTATATATACTGAATAAAAACTTGTTTCATTATTTTCAATTTTTATCTTTTTTCCATTTTCATCTCTTTTAGTAGGGCTATCAACAAGGAGGGTAAGGTCATACCCTTACCCTTACCCACCAAGTGTAGCGGGTTAAGGGTATGGATAATTCCCCACTTCACCAATACCTTACCCTCCGCTTACCCTTACCCTCTTACCCACAAGGTAAACGGGGAGGGTAAGGGTAAAGCGAGGAATTTATATGTGTTTTTAAATTTGTGCTAATATTAATAATAATGACCTAGATAATACATTTACATATTTGAGTGGAATATTAAGATGCTCTAGAATGGTTTTAAAATATCCAAAATGGTTCTAAATGATCTTCTACAAGATTATATAAATGGTTTGTGTTGTATTGAATGCATATACAAATGGTCACATCCTAACATTAGAATGTGAACAAATAAATTGTTCCCAAAAGATAAAGACTACTACAATTAAAATGATATTAAATGACAATATGAAAAAAAGAGTTATTGTTGGAAACATAAATATCTTATACCATCTAAAATGTTGTTGCATCCAAAAAAATAAAACACCGCCTCACATATGTATCAAATGGTAGATTAAATATTAAATCTTGTTATTATATACATGTTTTTTTACACCACAAAAGTATTTAATGGAACACAGACTATTTTTTACACGTGTCTTGCACCTCCAAAATGGTGCTACATACACAACCAATTTAACTAAATGAGAAGTAGATAAGAATATCATGTATATATAAAATGATGACCACATACAATTGAATATTCCATAGACTCAGACAACAAAATGATTATACATTGAATATTATATATATATATATATTGGTGAATAGTAGGTTAGAGGGTATGTGTAATGACTTATACTTACTCTTACCCACTAAGATAGTGGGTTAGAGGGTAACGGGTAGATGGGTAAAGGGTAAGCAAATTCCTTACCCTTACCCTACTCCTACATGGTATGGGTAAAGGGTAAACGAGTTTATTAATACCCATTGACAACCCTATCTTTTACTGGCTTATAAAATTTTAAGTTATTGTGCTTTGTTGAGGTAATTACTCACCATCCTTATAACTTCCCAGTGAAAGATGAAACAATCATGTTAGAGATTGAATGCTCTAATTTTTTTGTGGGCACGACATGCACTGACATAGAAAAGTATATGGTTGCGTGTTTGCATGATCTGATATTCAGATAACCCATCTATGTTCCATTCGACAAAGGAATATCCATCAAAATGAACTAAAGGAAGGTCAAGAGTCTCTTCAAACTATAGGTCGATAGGTGTTGTCCTTCTATAGTAATTTTTTGTTTTGGAATACCTTGGTTTGGAGGATCATGTTTTGTTGATAGAGGCATCTAGGTTATTTTTGAAGGAAAGAATGTTTTCATGAGATATTTCTCTAGGTTAATCCTCAGATGATTCATCTTGGGTTAAGATATGTATACTTTTTTTATTCACATTTAATTGTTGTAATTTATTTGTATTTTAATTAGTAATATTTTTGAGTTTTTGTCGAATCTTATCAGAGCTTTCTTCCCAATTTAACATATGTCGAGAGAGTATTCGGCATAACTATAGGAATATTTGAAAGGTCATTTTTCTTTGAGGGAATGTTGGATTTAACATCCTTGAGAATGGATTCCATCCTATCAGTCTATTTTGCGATAGTTTGAAGGCAAGAATTGGAATAACTATTTAGCATGATTCCACCAATTTGTTCTTGTGTAGAGGGTTCGTGCCTAATTTCTATCATGAGAATTGGTGCGGCTGATATCTCATCCTTTAAGACCTTTATGGATTCAAAATGAGGATGAATTGATTCCACTTCTTCATCCATGTAACAGAGGCTTTTGTGATAGCCATATTTTTTGAAGTTTTTGGGAAAGGTGTGATGTGGTTTTTTTAAACCCTACGAAGAATAGAATGTTTCTATTAACTTCCTTCATGTAGTCATACCATTGCTCTCCAATGAATGTTCTTTATTGATCACTATAATGATAAAAGAACCAATTGACTTTTGCCTTATTCTCTTTAGAGAAAAGTCTCTTCGCAGTAGCTCTTTATCTATTTCAAATTCTTATTCTATATATAAGAGTGTTTATAGTGAATTATTCTTTTGATGGCTCATAGTTAGAGCATGTTGTCTCATAGATTGGATATGTTACGCATGTTGGCCAAAGTGTGTGATCTATCTTATCTTTTCCTACTTCATCCATATCTTTAATCTAGGGAGTATAATAGAATGGTACTAAGAGGGAGTTAGCCTAGTAGGTTTTGGAACTTTTTGAGGAAAATATCCTTGATGATGGTGAATTTTTGGGTGTTTCATAGGTCAAAACCCTTGAGGATAGTGATGACCTAGGATTATCAAAACCCTTGGAATAACTAGTGGAAGGTCTATAATCAAGAGTAATTCTTCTATTTGATGATAAAAAATTGATTTTTACGTCACCATTTGGATGTTCTAAGACTTCATCAACACTTTTGTTTTCTAGCGGTATAGGATGATTGGTTTGGGAAAGACTCCAACATTCTGGTAATTTAATATCATCCCATTTTAAAGGTTTTGGGGTGACTACATTATTTCTAATGTTTGTGAGAAAGAGTGTTGTTGTGCCTTTTTTGGGACAAATGTCTGACTGTGGTTTCACTATGTTCATGGTCTTGAAGCATACTCTATATCATATGACAACATTCTCTAAAGATGCTTCCATGTGAAATCTTGAGGTTTGAATATTCAAAGTAAAAGCTTGTTATAGTCCTAGATCATTTAAGCATACTAAGAAATTTAGAATAGCATAAAAGTAGGCCGGTCCATATGATAGGTTAGATTCGACTAAGCCCAATAGAGAGTCAGTAAAATTTATATGCCTACAATCTCTCAAACATAATAATATGGGGGAATTCATTTCTTTCCAAGCAAGTGCTTTGAATGATACTTGAACCAACCCTAAGTGTAGGTAGTGATACTTTGTATTATTTTCAAGGTTTTCTATAACCTTTCTAGAGAGGAGTACTAGGCTTTCTAATGATGAGTTTACTAGAGATGGTTTTTTGTATTGTTTTTATATAATAGTTAGAGATGAGTTTAAAAGTTCCCTTAGTGTATACATCTTTTACATGCACTTTAGGAATTTCAATTTTGTATTGATTGTTCAATATTTTAAAATTTTATTTGTTCACTATTTTTGCGGACATTGTTCTAATGATAAAATGAGTGGGAAGTATAGAAGCTTTGCAAGATAGGGGATTAAATAACTTCAACATCTTTAACAAGAAATAACAAGTGGTCTATCAATAGTGAATACAACTATGCCTCGTTACACCATGGGGATCCCACAACGACAAGGAGGCCTCAAACCTAGTCAACTCGTATTAAAGGGATCTAGGATGATTAAACACTTCTCTTAATAAACTTCAAAGGTAGTCTAATGAGTTCACAATGTGATTTTTTTTTCTTTAGATTCAGAGTTCCTTGTGGTCTGTCAATAGTATCGACACGCTCAAAACCCTAATGTATATCTACGACAACATGGGCATCTGCAATACCACTATGACAAGGAGGCCTCGAATCTAAGGAGCCCTTCTGCCAAAGAAAGAAGGACACAAGTGAAACTCAACTAAGTGCAGAGAACAAATACTTCTCAAAGACCCTAGTCTTTCACTGGCTCTGATACCACATTCAATCCAGGAAACTAAAAAGGAAAATAAGAAGGAAACCAGATTTGGCATAATCCGAGAGTGGCTGGAGAAGCTAGCCCCCGTTGTGTTCTTACAACAACTCATTTCCATTAAACTCAAAGAGGAAAAGGTGTTAGGTGGTCGCCGATCGGCCTCTCAGGAAGACCGTGCTTAAAGTGCTTTCCAATGCCAACTTCATTTTCCCCGTGTCGACCCACCACCTTGTAAAGATTTATGCAGTCTGCATTTTGTAATGACATTTTGTGAATCTTTCAGATTTAAACTCGTAAGAGATGTTTTCATGTTATAATTTATGTAATCATATTGGCTTATGTTTTTTATTGTGTCGATACTATATCTGGCTCTACAATACAAGTATTGGTTCTAAAGCCAAATCCTACTTGTTTTATTCAAAAGTCTTTCCCCCCATCAATCCATAAAAGTCATAAAAGCTTGAGAAGTGAATGATTTCGTCTTCCATACAACACCATGCAACAAGAAGCGATTCACTATAGGTATCCAAATAGGGGAGCAATGCAGTGCATGGCTGCTGGTTAGCCAACAATGTTAACTTTCACATTAAATTTAAAGTACACGATTGAAGTATATTTCCATATTCTTGGTAGTCTTGAAAGCATGTATCCAAAATACTTTTTGTATATATAAAAAGTTTAATCAAATAACAAAAATCATTTATTATTGGCACACCCACAACTCTATACCTCCCATATCGTGGTTCATGATCTTCTATGTGGTTGGCATTTGTTGATGAGCAAAACAAGTGACAAAAGATAAAACATTTGCACATACATGAAGATCGACTATTAGTTCACACACATCATCCACTTTGCACACCGACAACCAATTCGAGAAAGCAACAAAAACCAATAGATGGTTGCAACTATGAGAGAGATTTTCACCTTATTTTACTTGTTCTCACACACACACATATATATACACACATTATATATATATATATATATATATATATATATATATATATATATATATATATATATATATATATATATATATATATATATATATATATATAGGCTAGAATACACTCGAGTGTACAGATCGCACGCTACACTCAAGTTGTGTTTACATATCAAGACTATTTTCTTGCAAAATGTAAACTATTGATATTCATTGTCATACTACGACTAGGCTACATATAAAATTTGACCCCATTTGGCTGAGTGTAAGTCACTCATCCGAGGGCAACAAAATCGACGCACGAAACTAATTTGAAGTGTGTTATTTTTGTGGTCCTAATAACTTGACCTACAAATATCCAAATGGGCTCAAATATTATATATGAGCTATTCACAAGATGTTTAAGAAGATCAATCAATTACATTTCAAAAATAAATATCTCATCATTAAAAACTACTTGAGTGTATTCTACTCTGGATACACTCAAGTGTATTCTAGCCTGACTCTCTCTCTCTCTACATATATATATATATATATGTATATATATGTATATATATGTATATATATGTATATATATGTATATATATACATATATATGTATATATATGTATATATATGTACATATATATATATGTATATATATGTATATATATGTATATATGTATATATATAAGTATATATATATATGTATATATATATATATATATATATATATATATATATATATATATATATATATATATATATATATATATATATATATATATATATATATATATATATATATATATATGACAATTTTTTCATTGCCCGTGTGGGTACTGTAGATACGCTACCCGTCTCCTTGACGTAGTGACATTTTTTGTAATTAATTCAAAATCTAACTTTGAGATCCCAGTTCCTGTCTTCTGCCGTCGGCCCGCCGTTGGCTCTATAAATCCTCTTTCTTCTTCTCCACATTGATTCAGTTCGTTTGTTTGATTACTTGTGATTCACCCCCATTTGCAACCTATCTGGACTTCCACTCGCTTTCTAGAGTTTCGCTAGTTGCAGGCTGTTACTTGTTCTACGTCGCTACTACTTTTAAGTACTGGTTGCTGGAGTTGTAGGTTCTTCGTTGGTGTGGATGACCGACGTGTCTGAGAAGGTCCTCGATTTGGTGAGTTTTGAGTTGAAATTTGTCACAGATGAAATTGCTTTAGACTCTCCATTAATCGTGATTTGCTTATAACTGTAATGCAGGTACTTTTAAATCTATTAGAGACCCTGACCGATTATTCAGCAGTAGTCATCCCAACAAGTTGAGGAAGAACTCTCTTAATCAATCGAACCTCTGCAACAATCATTTGCTGAAACAATGGCTCCTTGATCTTTTTTCTACATACAGGATCCCTGTTTACAACCTGATACCAACTTTTGTGTTGAGCAGTTGGTTACCTGCTAAGTATAATCCCTTCTATATCCCTTCGTTTCTTGCTATATGTTTTTAAATGAAGTTCTTTAGTATTTTTCAATGTATATGTATATGTCTATTTAGTAGAAACATAGTCGTACTCCCTTTTTTATTGTAGTTACTTTTCTGTGATCTGTTTGTTGTAGTTACTTTTTGTGATGTATTAGTTACTTTTTTATTTATATAGTTATTGTTTTGTTTACAGAGTTACTTTTCAATCTCCTGAGTTACTTTTTGCAATCTACAATGGATCCTAGTCTTGATATTGATATTGCTAATGCTATTATTGACATTGATGATGATAATGTTCATTCTTTCATCTGTTGTTGTTGATACTGTGTCCTCAGTTGATGTCCCTAGAATTGGACTACAATTTGGAAGTTTAGATGATGGCATATCATTTTACGGTATGCTGGTTTGATTGGGTTTAATGTTAGGAAAGATGATAATCATTATGAACGAGGTACTAAGATCTTACTTGCTAAAGATTTGGTATGTGATAAGCAAGGTCAGATTAGTTGTTCTAAGAAATCCAAAGGTCTTTTGAGTCCTTTGTGCGACAATGTTGGTGATTTGTATGAGAAGTTATCCAAGAAGAACAAGCGTTCTGTGAAAAGGTGTGGTTGTAAAGCAATGATCCAATTTACACTAGATAAGTCTTCATCCGTATGGGTTGTTACTGCTTTTGTTGATGAACACAATCATGATCTTATCGATGATTCTCACTTGTGCTACTTGAAGTGTAATTCATCTCTTGACCAAACTAAAAAAGAGATGCTTTCTTCTATGAGTCAAGCAAATATACCCGTCTCCAGACAACTTGCATTGATAGCAACTAAGTCTGGTGGTTATGAAAACTTAAAATTTACAAGTAGACAAGCTCATGGACACCTCAGTAGCAAGAGGAAGGAGTCATCTCAATATGATGTGGACATGGTTTTGGATCATTTTGCAAACTTGAATGTTTTAGATTCTAAATTCTTTTACTCTGATCAAAATGCTTCTGATGGTTGCTTGACACATTTGTTTTGGTCTGACCCAGTTTCTATTGATGACTGTGCATTATTTGGAGATGCTATTGTATTTGATACCACTTACCGTACCGACAAGTATTCTATGGTTTTTGGAATGTTTGGTGGTGTGGATCACCATCGCAAGATGGTTTTGTTTGCCTCAGCTCTGTTGGTTGATGATAAGTACGACTCTTTTGTTTGGGTTTTCAAGCAATACTTACTTTGTTTTGGCAAAGAGCCAGTTTCCATTATAACTGACCAAGACCCGGCTATGAATGCTGCTATCATTACTATTTTTCCAAATTGTAAGCATCATTTCTGCAGTTGGCACATCCTATAGAAGCTCCCCTCTAAACTTGGTGGTGTTCCAAACAAGGATCGGATTAGTAGCTCTTTGAATGATTGTGTATGGAACATAGATGACATAGACACATTTGAAGAGAGTTGGAATTCTATAGTTGAAGAGAATGACCTATTATCTATTAGTTGGCTGTCTGATATGTATGCTATGCGGTGGGATTGGGTTCCATGTTTCATGCATGATTCCTTCTTTCCTGGTATGAGGACAACACAAAGAAGTGAGAGTTTGAATGCTTTTATTAGAAGTCATGTCAATAGTAGGAAAACTTTGTTTGAACTTGTATGTTTCTTAGAGACTGCTTACTCTCATGTGCGCGAGATAGAAAATATGAAGGATTTTGAAGACTGGTATAGCAATTTGCCTTTGGCTTCATTGTGGCCTTTGGAGGAGCAAATGAGAGGTATATACACCAAGGAAAATTTTAAGATCTTTCAAGCTGAAGTTCATCAAAGTATGGTGTACAATGTAAAGGAAACTTATGATGATGTTGTGTTTGAGGTATATCATCTTGGTGGTTCTAATTATCCTCGTCTTTTGAAAAAAGACTCATCCATTGATATGGTATCATGCAATTGTTTCATGTTAGAATTCAAAGGAATTCCACATAGACACATACTTGCTTATCTAAAGAGTCGTGATTTTTACACTCTTCCTGAGCCATATATACTGAAGAGGTGGACTAAAGGATATATAGATCATCCTTTGATTTTTGGAAAATCATCTGTCATGCATCTATCCACTGGGAAGACATTGCAATTGGTATCTACTTGCAATTCAATTGTTAATATAGAGTGTAGGAACAACGCTATAGAATGTGTCTTGAAAAACTCATTGCTTTGCGAAAGGAGCTGTTAGAATTAGATGTTGCTGATGTTGGTGTAACTGGTTCGAATACAACTTCTTCTTCTGCTATTAAGGTCCATATTCCCAGTGTTTGTAAAACTAGACCTAGATCTACTGATGTGTGGTTTACATCTGGAGTTGAAATTTCTCAGTCTAAAATGAGACAGTGTAAGAATTGTTTACAATATGGTGTTAACCATGACAACGGAAACTGCCCATTGAAGAAATAGGTGTGTGTTTGAATTCAACTTCTTCTTCTATTGTTTATTTCACATAGTTATTTTTATATTCTCATGATTACTTTTTCTATTGACAGAGTTACTTTCTGTGGATCATGGTGTTCCTGACTTGATATGTTTACTTTTTCTTGGTTGATCTGTAATGGTGCTCCCTGCTACTTCTGTTCAAATGCTTTTGGTACTGTTGTTACTGCTACTGTGGGCTGCCGTGATCTTCCTATTTTTGGCTTCCTCAAGTTGTGGATTTGTTGTTACTGCTGTGGGCTTCTGTCGGCTTCATGTGTTTGGCTTCCTAAAAGTTGCAGATTTGCTGCTACTGATGATGTTGTTGCTGTTAAAGATGATTTATTCACTAGTTTTACTCTAATGTTATCCAATTGTTTAGTGTGTGAGTTATGTCAAAATCTGATGTAATTCTAATGGATTATATGTACTATGTGACAGTTGTAATTGACATTTGATTATACTTTAGTTTTATTGTTAAACTGTATCGAATTTAAATCATTTATAAAGATTCTCCAAATTTTGTTTGCTTTGTGATATGTTCTTCCATTTTATGTTACATATGTTTTTGTTAGTTTGTCTCCTATTTCCAATATATTAGTATCATATTTCAGAATTTCTTTTTGATACAAATTAATCCTTGCTTAAGATCAGGCTCATTATAATATAGTAAATCACTAACTTACTTGTATTTTTGAAGGTTACTTTTTGTACCTCAGAGTTACTTTTTGTGTTAACAAGAAATGTTTTGTATGCACCAGTTACTTTTTAGTTGTTCGTGTTACTTTACATTTCATAT
The DNA here is from genome assembly GCA_963693085.1 of Alisma plantago-aquatica. NCBI lineage: Eukaryota > Viridiplantae > Streptophyta > Magnoliopsida > Alismatales > Alismataceae > Alisma > Alisma plantago-aquatica. The sequence goes on from OY856413.1 coordinate 152,380,212, forward strand.
AATTACTTAAAGGTCAACAAAATTACTTTATAAATAGAAATACAAATCTTTGGTATCTTCATCCTTGATAATACCACGGCCGTGCACTGAAGAATGGGCATGTCTGTGTATCACGACCACCATCATCTCTCCTCCATGGCTGTGGTGTGCACCATGGCCATGCTAGACTCACCTGGAGATATGATGCTTTCACCAAAAAAAACTTGACAAGTAATTTTGATAGTTACACTTTAATTTACATAGCTATCTTTTGGTTTGTTGTGTTACTTTCCCAGTTCAATAAGTTACGTAAACACATTACACAATTACTTTTTTGTTGGACGAGTTACTTTTCCTTTATCATATTTACTCTTTTTTTCCAAATTGTTACTTTATATCTTGATCTATTGTATTGTTATTCAGTAGTAGTCACAATAATAACTTGAGCATTTTGAACATCCTAATCATGTTGGACATACCTGAAATATATAACATGATTGTTCTAATTGATCATGACCTTTCTGAAAAGGGAAAGAATCACCTCCTGTTACACTGTGTAATGGTACTTTACATTTTTTGGATCGAAATTACTTAATGATGTATAGCAGTTACTTTTTGTTCCATAGAGTTACTCTCATGTCGATATAGTTACTTGTTAGTTCATCTAGTTACTTTTCTTTTCACTAGTTACTTTTTGTTCTACTTATTTTAATCTTCAATTCAGAAGAGAGTTACTCCACACATGCAATGAGCACCTGCTGATCACAGTCATTATATATAAAAGAACAACAACTAGCTAAAGTTATAAGAACATTCAACTAAGATCAAATTGATATGTTCAAATGCCAAACAAAAAGTAGCAAAACATAACCATATACCCATAGAACTGCTGTTCTTTTTTGTTCCACCCAACATACATTTCAGACCCGTACTGTAATTGTTTGTAGAGTTACTCTTCAGAATCACATTTTTCTACTACATTATTTAGCTAAAAATTCTTTTCTAATCTGACTTAAGCCATTTGTTCAGACTTGGCATAACATCTTCTGGTTTTTCTTCGTTGTGCTTGTCTCCTGCTCCTTCTTTGGTCTCTTCTTCATCTCTAGCATGTTCTTTAACTAACTGTAGTCTCCCCTTCTTCATCATTGTTTGGAAGATCTCTACCCTTATTGTAGGGATGTCCTTACTCATGAAGTTCATTTTTTTTCCATGCACTGAGCATTCTAGAAACTTCATAACATAGACTCCACAGTCAACATCTTCATCCTCTTACTGGGGGCACTCAGGATACTCTATTTCCCACTGAGACAGTTGGCTTCCACGCTTCGACACTCCCTTGAAGAATTCATGAAAAAACCCCACCTGCATGCAAAACAAAACATTCATGAGTATAATGTAACCTACCCTATTTCATTCAACTATTTTATTAATAGTGTTACTTTTTCATTTCTTACCCATCTAAGTACTTCTTTCTTTGATTTTGAACTTCCTGACATTGAATTATAAGACCTGTGCACCCCATCTCTAAAACTTGCTTCAAGCAAGTTCTAGTGATTGTATTGGTTAAGTATTGTAAACACAGAATCCATTGTCATAAATTCCTTGTCAGGGACATTGAAGAGTGGTGACAACATATCAATCTCTTTTATTGTTATTTCATTCACCATCATGTCTAGCTTTTGCTGTTATTGGGAATTACTTTGTTGTAAACTTTATTGGTTTTGTTTATAATAAATGTAATCTAGTGAGATTTTCTATTTGTCTTATCGGATGCCATGATAGTAGTCCTTTCTTCCTCTTTTTGCTTATTGTTTCTTTCAACATTTGTACAAAGCAGTCCATGATCTGTAAATGCACAAGCATCAGTTAGCCATCCATAATTTCGTGATAAATGCTTACTATTGAATTTATTACATGTGATTTCATCATCTTATCTTTAAATAACAACGCTGATAAGTCCTTTCCCGTGCACCATGTTTCCTTTCCAGAAACCCATTCTCTTCTTGACCAGTGCATTTTTTTCCCAAAAGAATTCATACTGAAGATGTTAGATAGAAATTTATGTATTGATCAACTAATTTATAATAAACATGTGACTCATACAACTTTAAATAGTATCTACTTACACTTCATCAATGTTCTCAATAAATTCTTGGACATCCTCCTTCATTTCCTTTGTTTTGAAGTGCTTGAATCCTATGAATGTCGAATTCTTTTGCTATTTTTGAAGTGTAAATTTGGTTAGTAGTTTATGTAAAAGACATATATTCTTGTAGTTACTCCACTATTTAGTCCATAATATTACTTTACAATCCATAGTATTACTCTATCATTATCACAATTACTTTTTCTATTAACATAGTTACTTTACCTGTGCATGCCTTCTTATCTTGATATTCTCCTCTATGTTCCCAATGCCCGTCTCCATCTTCCTCTTCCTCTTTCTCAATGTTTTTGTTGTTCTCTTTTGAACTTCATCAGAATTTATCTTTTCTTCATTCACTCCAGCTTAAATGTCTATATCCATCTATATGTTTTCCATTTCATCTTCTGCTAATCCTTTTTTATCTTCTAGATCTTCTTTCTCTGTTGGATCTTCTTTAGCTTGATCTTTCTCCATTTCATCTTGTGTTGGTTGTTTGGTTTCTTCAGCTCGAGCTTCTTCTACTGTATTTGAATCCTGTGGGACATATTATGTCGTTTCAGCCTCTACTTCTTTTTCTTTGTTATCATCTTGCACTTTCTCTGAATCTTTCTTATGGCTTTTCTCCACTACACTTCTCCTTAGTCAAATCTTGTTCAATCTTGGCGTTTCTTCTATAGGTCCTTGTTGGTCCATTTCCAACAACCTTTTCCTCGTATCCTGCGTCCTTTGTCTAAGTACACTTAAATCATCTGAACCCCAAATTTCATTCTGAATGAAATTGGGAGTTGGTGTAGCTGCATATTATATGTCCTTGTCATCGTCATGTTCCCTCCTCATCTTTCTATTTTCAGCTTCAACTTCTTCAAATCTTTTCTTCAACTTCTCATTTTCCTCTCTCAAAGCAGTAAAAGCTTCTAGGGTAATTCTATTGCATGTTTCCTTGTGCAGTCTTAGCTCATCCTCAAGATTCAATATTCTGTTCTCCAAGCTGTCTGAGATTTCTCTGCTTGTGCTAGCTGATGTAAGTAACTTCGTACTTATTGCCTTGCTCCTGGCTTTATTTGTTGCGATATAATCAGGTAGATCTTTCACTGCCCTTGCAGCTTCCCAATCATCATTGGCGTCCTTCTTCAACCTTGCTGAAACCTGTGCACAAAACTTAACAATTTATCATATAGCTCTTATCATAATTTGTGTATTTATTTTCACTTTAACCTCACTAATTGTTACATTTTCATTGTCCAAACTTTCAAAATCTGTTACAACCCCAATTTTTGGGTTCAATTGGTGAGAAATGTAATTTCTCATATTAAAGATATTTGAACAAATAATGATATAATTTGTTTTGAATAAATGGATTTCATTTACAATAGTCTTGATGATTGTGTTGTGGGCTTTATTGGCTATTGGGCCCAATAACAAGGAAATGAAGAAAGGAAATTCAATTATTAAATTAGTAAATGAATAATTGAGTTTTTGAGAAAAGAATGAGGTAGAAACCTCTAGAAGGCAAAGGTTAATCCAGAGATGGATTTCGTGCCTCTTGGGTTCCTTGGGTTCCAAGGAGTCCAAAGTGCAAAGAAAAGACAATAAGAAAAGAAAAGATTAATTAAGTATTTCTTTATTAAGAAAGAAATTGCAAACAATGGTAAAATGTGGAAAATAAGTGGAAGGAAGTGTAATTAAGTTATCCTTGATGGATTTTCGTATGCAAAGGATTCCTAATGTTAAAAGGAATGGCAATGAGGAAAATAAAAGAGAAATAAAGAGAAATCCTCAAAAGGATATATTTTAATAGGAAATAAACAAGATAATGAGAAATAATGCATGTAGATGCATCTAGAAGGATAATAAGTATCCTTGTAAAGGAATTTCGAAATAATAGAGTGCCTTGGGATACAAGGAGTCCCAATAAAAAGAAAGAGAGAGAAAATACCAATAATAGAACATAAGAGGATAATATGATGCATAATTAATAAATTTCATGGTTTTGTTAAAGAAGTGGTATTTTCTACTAAAGGAAACCATATTTTCGTGCCAATGGGACAAAAGGCAAGTACCAAGAGAATAAGTACAAGGATTTTCGAAATCCTATTTATCCCAAGAATATAGTTTATCAAGGAGGTAAAGAGGAGAGAGGATAATTACTTCTCCTTGAAGGAATATGATTCCTTTTGAGAAGGGACTTCGTTTCTTTGTGGGCAAGCCATTTTAGGACGTCGAACCCTCCCCTATATAAGGGGTAGAGCCCTTGTTAAAAGGGAAGGGAGATCCCACGTTTCTTTTCCTTCTCCTTCTTTCTCTTTGTCGTCCATAAACCCTAACCAAGATGATAGTTCCATCACTGGATCAACGAAGGATGTGGAGTCGTCACAATGGAGACAAGAGGCTTCCACGACAACCCTAGACCAGTTGACTATCGTACCTCTGCCCTGGTCTTCGAGCAGCACCTTCCGTAGGTCTGCAGAAATGGCAGCAGTGTGAAAACAACTACAAATGAATCTCACACAAGGAACCGACATATTGGCCGTGATCTAGAGATGCTCCACGTGTGCAAGGGGGCGGCGAAGTTGGGGCAGCTGGTGGTATCTAATTTCATGGCCCAGGGAGGGAGAGACAGTCGCGCGAAGCTGTTGTAGGCGGCCGCTAGGGCTGGCCGGAGGTGGAAGACGACCCATGGGTCATTGGACACTTTTGCCCCTCCACGGGCTGAAGAACTGTTAACTTAACAGAGGGCGAAAGCATCATTTCGAAATGTTTATAATCGGCAGACAACGTTGCATGCAATGAGTGACGTGGCGATCTCTGATTGGCCGAAAGGTATATTTTCTTACAAAATTCATAACTAATCACTGGTAGCTCGGATTTAGATAAGTTATATATGAATTTTGATCAGGAGAACTCAAATAATGCAATAAAAATATAGTTGAAGCCTCATTCTGATTGCAATTTAAAAGTGTATAAAGTTATCATCTTTAATGGTTTAATTAATGAAAAACCCTTAAAATTGATGATAATTGAATATAATGATGCTCTTTGATTATTTTGAGAGAATATTAACCTAGTGATAATAAAAAGGATGTTTTAGATCTAAAAGAATGATCTTTGTACATAATTGTCTTAATTTAGGGTTTCATATACCTAAGTTTGCATTAATGGGCTTAGAAACCCTAATTTAGGAGAATATGTCTTTTAATGGTTTTAATTGTGTAAATCCATGATTAAGATAGAGTAATGTTGTTATAAATCCAATTTGAGTATTCAAGCTCATTAATGTGGATAATTTGGGTTTCCTAGTGTATTTAATGATAAATTAGGGTTTGCTAACATAAACGGTGAGAATTGTAGTAATTAGGGTTCCTTTGAGAATCGAACTATAATTCTTTATTGAGTTGTCAATTCAAAGAAACCTGAACATGATAATTGGCCTTAATGATCTGGACATGACTTAAAAGGGTTAAGATGGTAGTTTTAGTATAAAGGTGATATATTAGACTTTCAATTGTGCCTATGATGTTGAAAGTAGGGTTTATGGACTAAAAGAGCATTAAAAGTGATAAATGCATAATGAAGGCTAAAACCCTAATAAAACCCTAAGGTTGTCCTAGAAAGCATAAGGTGGAATACAAGTCGATCTTGAGAATGTTTTGAATAAAATAATGACACTTGGATGTTATGCATTATTTTTAGGATAATGTTGATTGCTTGTTTGATTGTATTGAATATTAATGCTTGGACATCAAGTTTCTCTGGATCAGGTATGTGGTTACGCTTATGAATAATCACTTTATTTTCAAGGTGATTCTTGAATGTGTTTATTGGTTGCTTGAAAATAACTATTGGATGTCTTTTATTTCATGCAACTATAAAGTGACTATGATTATCACTATAAATATATATATATAACTGGCTTAGATCCGAGTCCACCTTTGTGGATTTACAAAGGCTAAAAAGGGGTAACCTAGAGCAAGGTCTAGGTTATCATGAGTTAGAAATTGGGCTACCCACGTGTAGTGCCATGAGACTCTTTAACATACCATGAGTTAAAGAGTGGGCTACCTACGGGTAGTGCCATGTGACTCAACCCCAGAAACTGGTTCACCTGTTAGGTGGGATCATGAGGGGTTTAATGGGGAGCTACCATAAAGAAGGTAGTATCCAGGTCCACTACAGGGACAATGCAGATGATAGGGTACTCATGGATTGTGTAGTTATATTTAAAACATAAAGTTGATTGTTAAACTGTAATTGACTACAATATGTTGCTATGGATAATTACATGATTATCGGTTCCCCCACATACCAACCCCCACATACCAACTTTACGTTGACCGACGTTTTGTTTGTCGACATTTTAGGTACAAATGAAAAGAACAAACAGTAAAGTGGCATATGTGAAATTAAACGAGAATTAAAGATCAAGGAGGTTTTAGTTAGACTAGTTTCAGTTATGGATAGAAGTTTAGAAATCCAAACTTTTCAAAGGTATGTAAATTTTATTTATTTCAGCCTTTCAGTATAGTCTAGTAGAATTTAATAATTGTTATTGTTTAATTGTCAAACCTTGATCAGGAAATTGGGATAACAACACCGACCTCTTGGTCTCCCTTAATTGGGGGTTACCAGAGAGCGGGGTCGTTACAAAATCCTTCACCCTCTTAACAAGAGCTTCCCATATTTTTATACGTGGTTTAGCCTCAAGGAATGTAGGTTGTGCTATCCCTATTAACTCATAAGCCCAAACCTGTGTTGACAAGAAAAGTATAAATTAGAGTTTTAAATGTTCACATACATTTGTTTAATGTAACCAAAGTAACTATGCAATGTGTTACTTACACACAAGCACATTACACATCCAGTTGTGTAGAGTGTGCCTTTTCTGGTTTCCCCTCTTCTCCTCATCTTTATATTCTCACTTAAAACTTTCATTCTCTTAAATATGCTACTGTGGACTAACTTTGGCCAGTTTAACTGCCCTATAGCAATTACATCATCCAAATAGTGTAGAAGGTAAATTGGGGCACAGTGGCTGGTGTCCAGTAAAAGGAATGTTGCCAACAAGTGCAACTTCCAAGCACGACACATATTTTGGTAGTCTTCTTCAGATTCGTTCCTTGCAAATTCTTGCCAAAGTTTACCAAGTTTTCCTTGCTCAACACATCCTTCTCTCTTATCTTCTTACTACTTCACCAACTTTATCCTATCCTTTTGTTGCATTAGCAAAATCCTCCCATATTTTTTTATAATTTGTGATTGCTTTCGTGGAACTATATCGATACCTTTACTAGGTAAACCTAGTATCACCCCTACATCGTCTATAGTCATCCTTGCCTCAAAACTTGGTGTTAACATGAATTTGTCATCTTTGACATATCTTTCTATCTGATCCTCTAAAAGAGATACATCTACACTAAGGTGAGGCATTGTTATCAGGTTTGCAAATGTGGTTGACTTCATCATCCTCATTTGATTTGTGCTAAACAACATGTTGTTTTGTATGCTGTTGTAACTCTTTATGTAGCATCTATGGAAAAGCTTTCGTGTACCTACAACTTTTATCATAAAGTTTGTGTTAATTTGTCTAGTTACTTTCTAGCCAACAATGTTACTTTTTCAATTCAATATGTTACTTTCTATACGTCATAGTTACTCTTTTTGTTACATAGTTACTTTTTTACTTTCAGAGTTACTATTCATTTTTTTCAGAGATACGTTGTATTGAGTAAATTTACGTTTCAATTATCATTTTGTATATAAGGTGAGTGTGTGGAGTATTAGAGTGATTATGCTAACATAAATGTACATTAATATAATGAGTAGAGTATAAATATTTTATTGGCAGTCCACAAAATTACTTTCTAGCACATATGCATTTGTTTCATTTGACATTGTTACTTTTTTTTCATACAGATACTATTTTGTTACCATTTTCCACCTACTGATATATATAGTAAATTTATATTTCTCATAATGTTACTTTTTTGTTAGCCAAATTACTTTTCATATTGTGGTTGATACTCTTCTATTGTATGAGATATTTTTTTATTTTATAAGATACTCTCTAGTTTATATAGATATGTTTCCTGTTAACTAAGTTACTTCCGTAGTTTATTTAGTTACTTTTTATATACTCATAAATACTCTTAGGTTGTTATAAGTTACTCTATTTCTAGCAAATTTACTCTTTAGTTCAACAAGTTACACTTTCGTATTAGCCAAATTACTTTTCGTATTGTGGTTGATACTCTTCTATTGTGTGAGATACTTTTTTGTTTTATAAGATACTCTCCAGTTTATATAGATATGTTTCCTATTAACCAAGTTACTTCCGTAGTTTATTTAGTTACTTTTTATATACTCATAAATACTCTTAGGTTGCTATAAGTTACTCTATTACTAGCAAAGTTATACTTTAGTTCAACAAGTTACACATTCATATACAAGTATAAAAATAAACAATATTACCTTCCCCTATAATCTTTGCTTTGCTTTTTTGTTTGTTTTTCAGTTCTAAAGTTTGCTTCTTGTTTCCTTTACGGTCTTCTGCTTCATCATGCTGAACTTCTTCATTCTTACCTTCAGCAAATAGTTCCTCTTCAACTTCTATTTCTTCATTCTGACCTTTAGTAAGCACTTCTTCTCCATAACTTTTATCTTTCAGTGCAGATATTGCTTCTTCAACCTCTTTCATTTCTGGCTCTTCACCCTCTTCATGCACTGCAACCAATCATTTCTCAGCAACCTCTTTTGCAACTTTCTCCCCTAACGAGTCTTCATCTCCAACAGTCTTTTGGAGAGTGTTAGTTTTCCTACTACTGTCTTTCTTCTTCTTACCCTTTTTTTCTTTTCTCCTCATAGTATTTTTGTTGTTCTCTTCAACACTCTTCTCTATTTCTTCTCCTTGCAGTATGTCTGCAAATACCTCTTCTACCATGTTGTCCACAACATCATAGTGCTTTTTACTAAATATTCACTCTCTGTTACTTTTCTTCTTCCCTTACTTGTCGCCTTCTTTACTTTTACCTTTGTTCTCTCCATTTTGATCTCTCCGGTAGAGACGGGAAAAAGCAGCAGCCATAGAAACAAATGGTGAACGCTGTAGCGGAGAAGAACGGCAGACACAACAGCTCAAGTATAGGCCAAATCGATCAAATGTAGGGCAATGTAGACAACGAGCCAAAAAATTTGGCCGTTGGGGGTGGGGAATTGAGATCAAGGTGGACGAAACACAAGAGTTCTAGAGCGGGAAGAAGGTAGATTTTGGGAGATTCACGGCGGATAATGATCTGCGAACTATTTTTCACATAAACGCAACCCGCTCCCTTTTTTCTTCTTTAAAGTACTAGCGTGTCCTTCCTATTTTCAAGTATTTACAATAGATGCCACCACATTTTTTGAAATGGACAATGCCGCTACACTACCCGCATGGGCATTAAAAACAACCCCTATATATAATATATATATATATATATATATATATATATATATATATATATATATATATATGTGTGTGTGTGTGTGTGTGTGTGTGTGTGTGTGTGCACGTATGTGTGTGTATGTGTGTGTGTAGAGTTTAGATGACTCGTATTTAAGTTGACTCATATATATATATATATATATATATATATATATATATATATATATATATATATATACACACACATACATACATACATACATACATATATATGAGCCCATATTTAATACCTGCACGAGCAGCTATCTGCCTCCTATCTTGGTTAATTTTTTTGGAGTTTCTTACTTTTTACATGTGGAGGGCTACTTTACCTTGCAAACTATCACTTTTTATGCATAGATAGATACATTTTCAACAACTATAAAACATATACAATTACATATATATTTGCTGTGTATTCTGTCCGAATTTATCTTTTTATTCATATAGTTACTTTTTTTCAATGTAGTTACTTTTTTGTCCATCGAGTTACTTTTCGGGCTGATGGGTAGAAAAAATACAGGTTACCCGTCGAGTATTGAATGAATGCCATATATATATATCTATATATATATATATATATATATATATATATATATATATATAATTCCATCATAAAGCAAACACCATTGGGGTGTAAGATGTGATATGTTCACTTGAGCCTATTCTAATCTGACTCTGTCTCTCTCTCTCTCTCTATTTATATATATATATATATATATATATATATATTTATATATTTATATATCTATATGTATATATATATAGACACACATAGATATATATATATATATAAATATATATAAATATAAATATATATATATATATATATATTCATATATTTATATATTTATATATATATAAATGTATATAAATATATATATATATATATATATATATATATATAGACACACACAGATATATATATATTCATATCTATATGTATATATATATACATACATACATACATATATATATATATATATATATATGTGTGTGTGTGTGTGTGTGTGTGTGTGTGTATATATATATATTTATTTATATAGAGAGACATAGTCAGATTAGAATAGACTCAAGTGAACATATCACATCTTACACCCCAATGGTGTTTACTTTATGATGGAATTATATATATATATATATATATATATATATATATATATATATATATATATATACATATATATATATATATAGGGCCCAAACCCGATCAATCTGTGCTTGCGTCTGGAGACAGAAGGAGCGACTAGGGCCGACGCTCCTGTGCACGACGGTTGGCTTGGGGGAGGGGTTCCGGCTGCCGGTGTGCGCCGACCTGCTCCCCCTGGGCTCTTTCCTTGCTTGGGTAGGGCGGATCCAGATCCTGGTGGTCAGCTGTGGCGGGATCGACTTCCTCCTCTTCTGCTTCGAGCGGCGCCGACTTCTGGACCCTAGGATCCAGTTCTCGATGGTACTCACTGTGGGGGTGGTGGTTGCGGCGCAAGGGGCGCTGAGGCACACCTCGACTCCCCTCTTTGCTGCTGCGATCACTTTCTGCCATAGCTTGCCTGCTTTCTGGGATCGCGTAACCCAAGTTTCCCGTTCCTTTGTGCATTTTTCAGTCTACGTTGTTTCCCTTTTTTCGTTATATCTTGGCTTATTTAGCCAGTGTTTTTGGCAGTTGATCTGCCTATTTTGTCGCCACTGGTCGGCGTTTATCTGTCGCGCTTCGCTGCGACCTCTCTTCAGGAGAGCGATGAGCTATCTTGCTACGGCTAGATCTCATCTTTGCTTTGGATTGATCTTATTACTCAGTTGTATGGCTTCGTTTGAGTTGATATACGAGCATAATATCATCTTGTTCCAGCCTCTCTACCACTACTTAACGCTCAGGTTGAAGGAATTCTTCATGGAAAGCTGCTTAAGACAGCCTCAAGGAAGAAGAATCAATGTAGAAGTGTCTTTCTCTTGTTCCAATATGAGTTGTAGTGTCCTTGGGTTACTGAACGTGATGTTTGTATGTTCTGTCTGTATGTTTCTTCTCAATTGTAGATGCCGTATGGCTAACAAGTAATGAATCGATCCATTTGCTCTAAAAAAAATATATAGGGCCCATCTTTATTACCCACACGGGTAGCTACCTGCCCACCCTTCTGACCACTTTTTTTTTCAAAAAACATTTCCGCAATTGTAGAGGACTATTTTGTCTAGCTCTCCAAAAAATTTTAGCCAAAAATAATATCATTTTCCCCTCCAAAATAAAAAAACCTGTCCTTATATATATCTGCTGTATATTTTGTACAGAGTTACTCTTTTATTCGTGTAGTTACTTTCTGTTCACCATAGTTACTTTTTTGACAGCAGAGTTATTTTTTTGCCAAGAGAGTTACTTTTTTGGCTGCCGGGTAGCGAAAATCCAGGCTACCCGTGCGGGCAACGAATGAACGCCCATATATATATATATATATATATATATATATATATATATATATATATATATATATATATATGGCAAGGCATAAACGGTCCGCTACTCTCTCTCTCTAGGGTTCGACAACTCCTCCTTCTCTCTACCATCCCGGCGGCTACCACTGGGGGGAGGGAGCACCTCCTTGGTGCTTTCCTCCCCCCGGCCCCAACAGCTTGATGGTGACTACTTGGAGTCGCGGGCAGAAGCTTCGGCGCAGCTCTGGACTCTCCACGGCAGCGAGTGAGGAGGGACGGGTAGTGCCGCTGGAGTAGGATGGATCTATGGTTCAACAAATCGATCTAGTCGACTCCTTCTTTCCCATGAGTGGCAGAGGGAGAGGAGTGGTGCCTTCCGTCCTGAGATCTAGTGAGCTGCTCCATCACCGCAGGGTAGGGGTCCTCGCCTCCGCCCCTACTCCTTCTCGCTCGGTTTCTGTGTTGAGTTCTGGCTCAGGGCCACGACGGCTTCTTCCTCGACTCCTTCTCGCCCTGTTTCGACTGACAATTGGGCTTGGCGTTGGGTGGGTTCCATGCGACCCCATCCCTGGTGCTCCTCGGCTATGGCGGGTTCCTGTCTAGGCCCCCTGGCTTTCTCGGGATTGCAGCTTCACCTCTGCGGTGATGGCGGTGCCCCCTTCTGGGGTTCAGCTCCCTGTCCTTTCCTGGTCTCCTGCTTCGCCATCGCATCCCCTGCTTGGACACAGAGGTGGAGGGTGGTTCCCTTGGCGGCTGGGTTTTCCCCTGTGGTTACCTGTTGCTACGTGTGGGGATGCTCTCTGGGTGCTCGACGCTTTTCCAGCCGGTGGTGTTGTTGTGTTAATAGAATCTTGTTCGTCGGGTTGTCTCCGTGCAAACAGTCGGGTTGCCTCCATGCAAACAGGGGCAACAGGTCTGCTGGCTGTTAATCGGACCCTCTACAGTGCAGCTGTTGTTGGTGGGTACGAGGGGAACACCTCTATGGTGTTGATGAGTAACATCCTTGTGTCGCCTTCTAGGTGTTTGTTGATACGACCCAGTAAAAACAGGGGTGTCAAGCCTTATGTGGGTGTCTCATGCTCTTTGCAGGTTTATCAGGGATCTGACGAAGAGCCATGCTGCTCGTGTGATGGAGGCTGGCTTCCAGGGTGCAACCTGTCAGCTCATCAGGGGATTAGCCTGTCTTTGTGGGTCAGCACGATGTTCCTTAGTTGGTTGTTCGACACACTTTCAGAAGTTGTGGTTATTGCAAGTGCTTGGATGGTCAGCTGTAGGTCTTGGTTCTGGTTCCACGTCTTCAAGGTTTGAAATCTTGGTGTCTTGAGATTTTTCTAACCAGATGCTTTTGTTCTGGGTCTGGATAGTGTTTGGTTTTGGACCTGCCTGCTATGCTGTCATTCTTTGATTATCTGCTTCCTTAGGCATCATAACTTCAGTAGGTTGTGGTTATTGCTATTGATGTCTTGGCTAGTTAGGTGTTCTCTGGATTTCCGTCTGGCTGGCAGGTCTGTCCCCTCCCTTTCCTTGTCCAGTTTGATGGCTCCTTAGGAGCTCTGTTTTTGTTTCGTTTCTTTGGCTGTTTAGCATCCTGGTTGTAATGAGCTTTTAGCTCAGGTTGATGTAATGGGGTCTTAGTGCCCAAAGTTTTTGGTATTAATAGTAACACACATTTTGGACCGACCTATATATATATATATATATATATATATATATATATATATATATATATATATATATATATATATATATATATATATATATATATATATATATATATATATATATATATATATATGGGCGTTCATTCGTTGCCCACACGAGTAGCCTGGAGTTTCGCTACCCGACAGCCAAAAAAGTAACTCTGCTGTCAAAAAAGTAACTATGGTGAACAGAAAGTAACTACACGAATAAAAGAGTAACTTTGTACAAAATATATAGCAGATACATATAAGGACGGGTTTTTTGATTTTGGAGGGGCAAATGATATTATTTTTGGCTAAAATGTTTTGGAGAGTTAGATAAAATAGTCCTCTACAATTGCGAAATTTTTTTAAAAAAAATTGTCAGAAGGGTGGGCGGGTAGCTACCCGCGCGGGCAATAAAGTTGGGCCATATATATATATATATATATATATATATATATATATATATATATATATATATATATATATATATATATATATATATAGGGCCCATCTTTATTGCCCGCGCGGGTAGGTACCCGCCCACCCTTCCCATCACTTTTTTTCAAATTTGTTTTTCTCGCAATTGTAGAGGACTGTTTTGTCTAGCTCTCCAAAAAATTTTGGCCAAAAATAATATCATTTTCCCCTCCAAAATAAAAAAACACGTCCTTATATAAATCTGCTGTATAATTTGTACAGAGTTACTTTTTTGGCCAGCAGAGTTACTTTTTGGCCACCATAGTTACTTTTTTGACAGCAGACTTACTTTTTTGGCTAGGAGAGTTACTTTTTTGGCTGCAGGATAGCAAAAATCCAAGTTACCCGCACGGGCAACGAATGAACACCCATATATATATGGGTATATCTTCGCTACCCGTGCGGGTAACTAAGATTCGCTACTCGTGCATTAGTTTTGTAATTGGAAGGTATGCATTTGTAATGAGACAATCCAAATTTGTAATGAGACGACCGAAATTGTAATACAAAGACTCGTTTTGTATTATAGCGCTGTTACAGTAATAAATATATATTTATTACTGTAACAGTGCTGTAATACAAAATGAGTTTTTGTATTACAATTTCGGTTGTCTCATTACAAATTTGGTTGTCTCATTACATATATGTGTCATCCCATTACAAAATTGATGCACGGGTAGCGAATCTTAGTTACCCACACGGGTAGTGAAGATATACCCTATATATATATATATATATATATATATATATATATATATATATATATATATATATATATATATATATATATATATATATATATATATATATATATATATATATATATGGACACACACACACACACAGATATATATTTATATAAGTATATATATGTATATATATATATATATCTATGTATATATATATCTATGTGTGTGTGTATATATATATATAAACATGCACCAAGTGTCTTCACTGAATTTCCATTCTCATTTTGACCTGCCAATTATTTTGATAGATGTTATACATATGAGTTGGATATTGAAACATTAATGTTTTATCATTCTACACTTGACAATAACCAATTCTCTTACATTTCTTCTATGTTGTCCATGAAGTGATGGACAATTTCTTTGGTTTCTTTTGTTTTGAAATGTTCAAAACCTATGAAATTTGACATCCTGTGCTGTCAACAATAATAGAGAAATCCATGTTAGAATCAATCTTCATTTTGCACAAGTTACTTAAGAATTACTAACAGTTACTCAATCATTACTCTCAGTTACTCAAGCATTACTTTCAGTTACTTAAGCATTACATTCAGTTACTCAATCATTAGGTTCAGTTACTCAAGCATTAGGTTCAGTTACTCAAGCCTTACTTGCAGTTACTCAAGCATTAGGTTCAGTTACTCAAGCTTTAGGTTCAGTTACTCAAGCATTACTTGCAGCTATGATATACTTGAAAGGAGATGAAACTTACCTTTTCCTCCCTTCTTTTCTTCACAATTTTCTCTATGCTTCCTATCTTTAGTTCTTCCATCTTCTTCTTCTTCTTCAATCTTTTTCTGGGCTCCTTCTGCCCTTCTTCTTCTTCTTCTACTATCTTCTCATGCTGTTCGCTTACTTCTTCTTGTTTCTTTTGTTCTGCATCTTCTGCAGACTTTGGTTGTTCAGAACTATCATCTTTTGTTTCTTTCTTCTCCTCTTCCTCAACATTTTTCCTATCCTCACTGTGATCTTCTGATTCCACATATTTTCTTCTGAGGGTCAGCCTTCTTCACTTCGTTGGTGGGTCGAAATCCTTTGTCGGTGTGTCTTTTGGTTCATCTACATTCACCGAGGCAAAACCCTCTGCAAATTCTTTTAATCCACTTTCAGGTGATTGTGATTTGTCACCCTCATCTTCCCACTTTCTTTTTAGATTTTTATTTTATTCTTATAACTTGGCTATTCTTTCTTCTAGCCTTTTATTCTCCATCTACAGCTTAGTGAATTTCTCAACACTTATTCTTGTGCAGATCTCCTTATGCATTTTGAGCTCCTCCTCCAACATTTGGATTCTTGTCTCCAGGGTGGAGGTGTCAGGAGTGTCTCCCTCTTCGATGATTGGCTTTGCTGGTGCCTTATTGGTTGTTGGCTTACATTTTGCTGGCATGTCCTTCGATGATTTTGCAGCCTGTCAATCATCTCCTTGGTCTACCACTATCCTTTGATAAACTTGTCCAACATATAAATAAAAATAATGTGTTACAAAATGAAACATGTATGATTATGTTGTATATTAGATTTTGTAACAAAGATTAGATAATCTTACATCCTTAGGGTCCACTGCCCCTAATTCCATCAATTTCTCGACTGGCGTAGCCCACTTCTTTATCCTTGGCTTGGAGTCAAGGAATTTTGTCTTTGTCATCTTTGTCATCTCATATGCCCAAACCTGCATGTAACATATAGAAAATATAATGCATATGTAACTGCCCCCCCATAGTCAATATTGTATCAATGTAGATGAATATGATTTTCTTCACTTACGCATAGGCACATGACACAGCTTGTTGTGTATAGGGTGTTCTTAGCCCCTTTCTCTCCTTTCCTTCTTAGCTGGACATTCTCCTTTAGCATCTTCATATTCTTGAAGATACTCCTATTCACCAGCTTTGCCCAATTCATCTGCCCAGTGGCAGTGACATCATCTAGGTAGTGGATAATGTAGATTGGTGTGTAATAGCTGGTGTCTGGGATTAGGAATGTTGCCAGCAGGTGCAACATCCACGCCCGACATATATTTTTATTGTCCGCTGGATTGTTGGTCTTGGCATATTCTTGCCAAAGTTTTGTTAAGTTGTCCTTATGCAGGACATCCTTTTCTCTCAACCTCTTTGAGGTCTCACCTTCATTTCTATTTTTACAAGTTGCCTTGGAAAACTCTTTCCATATCGACTTTACTATGTCAGAATCTTTCCTTTGTTTTATTTCTATACCTTTAATGGGGATACCTAGAATTATCCCCACGTCATCTACTGTCATCCTTCTCTCCTCCCCGTTGGCCAATAGAAATATGTCTTCATCGACATATCTATCTATTAAATCCTCTAACAAGCCTATGTCAACCTCAAGATTTGGCATATTTATGAGGTTTGCAAAGGCTGTTGAGCTCAACATCATAAGTTGTTCTTTTGTATACACCTTGCTCTTGCTAGTGTTGATGTAGCTCTTTAAGGAGCACCTGTGGTATAGTCTATTTACTCCCACTGCAAACATATCAAATTTATTTTTAGAGATCATTGTTTATTTTGTAAAAGCAATTTAATAAACTGCAAGTAACTAAAAATTAAAACAATTACAATTCCATACAAGCTTACATTTCTCTTTAGTTGCTTTTCCTTTTCCCTTTTGTGTTCTATTATTTCTTTCTGCTTTCCCCCCTCATTTGTAGCCTTTTCTTTTCCTTTCTGTTTCCTTCTTCTTCTTTCCTCTTCTTCTGTATTACCATCAACCTTCCCTTTCTCTTCAGTTGCTTATTCCTTCCCTTTCCCCCTTGGTTTTCGTTTTTCTTCTTTTTACATCACCTTCTTCTTCACTAGACTGTTCTGTCTCTTTCTGTATTTGATTTGCATTTGTACTCTCCTCATCCCCTTTGCTTAATTCTCCTGCATACAAATAGAGTTACTCCAAGAATGTAGTATTTAGCTTAACAATATTGTTTTCTAGTTTAATTGATATGTCTAGTGTGTGAGACACTATTTGTTACTCAAGCATTACTTTCAGAAATAAATACTCAAACATTACTTTTGGTTACTCAATCATTCTATAATAGTTACTCAAGAATTAATTTCAGTTACTCAAGTATTCTTTAATAGTTACTCAAACTTTATTTTAGGTTACTCAAGCATAAATCTCGGTTACTCAAGCATTCTATAATAGTTACTCAAGCATAAATTTTAGTTACTCAAACATTACTTTCAGTTACTCAAGCATTCTGTAATAGGTACTCAAGCATTAATTTCATTTACTCAAGCATTACTCTCAGTTACTCAAGCATTACTCTCAGTTACTCAAGAATTACTCTCAGTTACTCGAGCATTACTCTTCCTATTATAACAGTTACTCGAGACTATCTCATAGTTACTCGGATCTTTTGGTTAGTTACTCTAGCTACATCGTCTAGTTTTAATGTAGTAACTATCATACATTGACACATCAGTAGTAGCCTGCATAGCAGGAGGGGCAGGATGCAGAGAAGGTCAAAGACACAACAATAGTAACCTGCATGAAACACAAATGACCTTGTTGTTCTTCTTTTCCTTCTTTGTTGCATGTAAATTCTTTCTTCTTAGTTGCTCTTTTGCCTCCACGACCAGCAATAGCAACCTTACTGAGATTTGTACTTTTTGATGGAGGTTTGATCCATGGGGGAGCTGTAGCCCCTTTTTTCTCTTTCTTTTGTGTCTGAGGTGTCGAAGAAGTAGCTTGCTTATCTCCTTCAGTAGCCATCGCAGCTACTATTTTGACCTCTTTCTGTATTGTCTGAGGAGTCTCAGCAACAAACCCCTTATCCATTTCCATAGCTTCTTCTTTCCCCTCTTCTTCCGCTTCTGTGGTCTTGGTAGCCTCTTTCTTATCCCCTTTCGGAGTTGTCCGAGTAGTCTGTCCTTTTAATTCCCTTTCCGCGGCTTTTCCCGCTTTTTCTGCCTATTTTTCCATCTTCTCGTCGACTTGAAACTGGTGCGTTTCAAAGTCGTCGTTGTCTATTTCACCCATTGTCGGTCTATTCTTTCTCCACAGAGGCTTAATCGATGATTTCCGCGAAGCTTTCTCCGTCCTCGTCATCTCTGAGTAACTAACGAGTCGATGAAGGAGCGACTGGAGGAGGTGATGACGGAGAAGGTGGTGATGGAGTGTTTGGGTGATGTCTTCGCTGGTGAGATTGCGTGACAACGGGAGAAATCACTGGGGAGGGCGACGGATTGAGTAGAGGAATTGGGGTTTTACTTCACTCGCTAGCTGCTCTTTCCGCTCGAATGTTTTTTTTTCGCTTTTTTCCACTATAACAGATTTCGGGTTGCGGGAGTATTGCTGCCGGGTAGGGTAATTAAGTTACCCGCATGGGCAACTAAAAGTAACTCATATATATATATATATATATATATATATATATATATATATATATATATATATATATATAGACACACACACACACACACACACACACACACACACACACATATATATATATATATATATATATATATATATATATATATATATATATAAACACGTACAAAAATGACCTATAGTGTCAGTTATTTTTGACAATATCCCATCAGTTATAAACTGAAAACTAAGGGTGATGCTAAAACTCAGGATGTACCTCGTTGCTTCTTTTGACAAATCAAAGTCGACATCATATACATATGTCATCTATTACACTTTATAGTCAGACCGATGAAATAACATGCAACATGCATCGAAAATGTGGTTCCACTTGACAGTTCCTCATCAATTATCCCAAGTAGAGCCGATGAGGTAATGCACAATTTATAGTCAGTTTATATGTAATCGACGAGGTAATGCTCAACTTGTAGTCCATTTCTTATGTAATAATTGACACAGTTTCAATGAATAAATAGCAAAAGTAAAGGATATGTTGTCAGTTTGCAAATTCATATTCCATATGTTTAAGTTTGCTTAAGGGTGAAGTTTCACCAAAATTGGGTGATTCTAGAAGTCTCTAATACATTAAGAAAGAGAAAATATAAATCATATTAAATTTTTTAATAAAATATTTAGAGTCTCAAAAAGTGAAAACTAATTAAAAATAGTTCTGAAAAAAGCCCACATATAAGGAGGCGGAGGCTCGAAGGAGCGCGCCATATTCAGATTGTACATGTCCATAATAGGTTAGGTCTGAAATTTCATTTAATTTAGAGTTTTTTTGCACCCTCAATTGAGGAGAGGAAAAAGTTAAATAATTTAATATTGCACTTTGATCTGAGTATGATTTGGCAACCGTAGTAATGTCACACAGTTTTTTTTCTTTCTCAGATATACACGTGTTGAGGGATGTTGGATCTTGATCCGACAATCGAGCAGTCGTCATCTACCTTTAGCCGCGTGCGAACAATAACCAACCGAAAATGTGATTTTCAAATCACAATAACTCACTCGTTTCTTGCTCTTTTTACATGATTCTTTCACCAATAGTTTCTAATTTAGATTGCACATCTTTTAAATCATTACTCATGCAATTTCATCAATAATTTAGGAAATACCTAATTTTTGGGTATTATGTTTCTGTGGCCCCTTTCCTCTTTTCCACTTCTCTCATCCTCATCTAAATATAGTCTTAACTAGACCTTCCTTAGACACTTTGAGAACTCCCTATAGCCCCAATGTTCCCTTTGCTTATGTGTGTGGATGTTAGACATCTTGATTCAAGCTCGTCTTTGTAGTAGCCCATTCTTCTCCTCCTCGCCACCTCCGTCCAATTGCCTTAGTAGTAAGTTCCTAGCGCCCTCTACTTTCCTTCAAAGCTCTCATTTTGTCAAATGATTGAGTGTAGCGAGTTGCCCATTTCTTGCATGAGAAAGTAGTTTGCTTCTCTTAGCAATGGTGTTGGGTGAGAATGGGGGGACAATCCCTAGAGTTGTTTTCCTTTTTTACCCCTTCTTCTCTCTTCTTTCCTTTATTTCTCGTGCAAGGGTATGAAAGTCTTCCGGTCAAGTTTTGTTTTGATTTGAACGCAGGTGACTTATCTTTGACCCATGACATGGCCGCCCATAATTGGGCCAAGTCATGCGGGTCCAGAGTTCTCTCTTCCTCTTTTGTGAATTTCTATTTCTTATTTGGCTTAAATGAATTTCCCGATTGGTCAAAATTATAAAAATCATATATTTTAATCTATTGGCCCAAAATTAACAAATAAGTATGTTTTGGAATATGAAAATTGTGATCTTTCTAATATAAATAAGTTCAAAATCTGATTTCCATGTTTTTCAAAGGCTGATTTTTAAGAAATGAATTAAATGTGTAAAATTCACAAAAAAATCAACTTAATCATAATAACTCCAAATTTAGCATAAAAATATGTTTTCTTGATTAAGAGAATCTAATAAATCATTTGATCTAAGTTGTGTGACCAAAATCCGAGCTTATGCAAAAAGGTCTGAAATTAGGTTTTTCCTTATACATATATGAATTATAAACCCTAATACATGTGAATAATTTGAAATTTTGGAAGAAGAGATCTTGGAAACAACTAGGTTAGTGAAGAGTGTTTCTAGGACTCTAATTTGAGGTATGATTTCATCCCACATTATTTCTATATTGAGTAATTTCTAATTACTCTATCTAAATGTATGTTTGTATCCCCAATTATTCTATACTGAGCAATCATCCTAAATTATCACTCTTTTGATAGCCCACACAATATCTCTCTTTCGAGAAAAAACATTCCATGTCAAATATTCTACTTGATTCTTCTACTATAATCATCCTATTTTGTTGGACTTTCTTTTGACATCAGCTTATGCCTTTATTCTTGATGAATCCCTAGATTTGCCTACTTTTGTGGTGGATGTTTATATTTCACATTTATGTGATGGGAATTTTATATGGATCCTCTAATCGCACATTATATGTGTTAGATGTTCTCATCCCTCATACTTTGATTTATTCTTTCTTACTCTTTTGTTATGCATCATGTTGTGACTACTAGTATAATGTTACATGTGTTATTTTATGTGGAAGTGTAAATTCTCAAAAATTTGAAAATGTAGAGGTGGTAATTCCTACAATAGATATTATTAGAGCAGATTTGTATCATGTCCTACTTAGAGAAGATGTGTATATGTTCCTTCTCACCCCATATTCAGAGTAGATGTGTATATGTTCCTACTCACCTCATATTTATGGTAGATGTGTGATTTCTATCAACATGTTTATATTTTTCTACTATTGTCACGGGTGAAGCACATGGATTCCTTTCTCTTATTTTATTGAATTCTTTTTTATTTTATTCTTGATTGAGTAGTCCTTTCCTTTTTCCATGGGAAGTCATGCTTGTTTTAGTGTCCTTTATTTCATTATATTTCTCAATTCCATTTTAGTATGCATATATCAGCCTTTTGCTGATGTTATCTATTGTTCTCCTCTTGGTGGGGTATGCTTCCAACCCCAGGTGTAGGTAAAGGAGAACTTGACAATCAACATGGACTTAATTTAAGTAGTTGAAGATTGGAGAAAAACTTGATATGGTTTAGATTTCCCTCTACTTGATCCTTTTGATGTAATATCCATGTAAACCCATTATGGGAAATGATGATGTATTTTTGTAAAATTAATTATAGTCATGTTTTATATTCCACTACTATACTTTGGTCTTCTATATACCATTATTTGAGATTTGAAAAATTTACACCTATTTCAGCATACCTTTTGAGTGTGTTTGGAATGTATATTTTATTCTTCAAAATTTAGTAAGAAGCGGATCCCCTCTGGGTCCCACTCCTTACAGGCAACATTGTCACATGTTTGGACATTGGAAAGGAACTATCCTCTTTATAGAGGATCTCAGGATGAAGATGGAGATAGAGATCTCTACTTTAGGACCTGAGAAGAAAGAAGCTAGAACTATATGGAGCAAGGGTTGCTGCCTCTACAGTTGGAAGGTGTAATTCATGTGCACATAATCAAATTAGTGAATAGATATTATGTACCTTCCATTGATGAAAACATCATATGTCTTATGTGACAAAAACATTTTGTTTCATTTTAAAAGATATGATCTTTTATGGAAATGCCCAATGTCTCACAAACTAAACTTGATAGTTGTAATTGAAGAAGATTACAAAATCAAATGATGATTTGCATGCTAAATTGTATGTGCTTTCTTCTAAAAATGAAAATCTTATATTTGAAAAAGATACTTTGAAATAATCTATCAATGATCACAATATCATGTTGCTTTCTCTTGAAACCAACTATAATCTTCTCTCTCAAGAAAAAGTTGACTTGCTTGCGAAAATAAATAATCTTCAAACTCAACCTATTCTATGCACTCCATTAGATTATGTTGTTATTGTCAAAGAAAGAGATAGTATGTTATCTAGCTTAAATCAAGCAAGGTTAGACATTAAAAAGAAAATGGAAAAAAATTGTTAAGTTGCAAAAAGATATTAACAACATGAGAAATAATAATATTGTTGATAAAATCCTAGAAAGTTCTGCTGGTCAAATTGGAAGGAGAGTCCTAGGTTATGTATACAAAGATAAATCCTATAAAAAACCTTGATCTAGAAAGACACAAGTACCTAAGACCAAAGTCATGTATGTACCTAAAAACAATCTTACTCGTGATCATAATGCTAAGAAGATAAATGAAATTGATTTCATTTGCTATCATTACTGTTTATGGCTTGGACATTATTCATTTTCATGCAATGATAAGAAAAATAGGGATAGGGATTTCGTTTGGGTTCCAAAACCACCAACTTAGAAATATGGGACATTTAGTTGAGATTTTACCTAAACTTCATTTTGAAATCCACAATGTCTTATCTCAACTATAATAAGCTTCAACTTATTCTTGTATGTCTGGATTGCTAAATTGTGTTATCCAAAAATAATAACATGATTTGTCTACATTAGAAATGTTAAACTTACTGAAAATAGACATAACTTCATCTTGGTTGACAAAGAACCCGACTGAGACCTCTTCTGGTCAAGGAAATAATTGACCAATGGCAGTTCTGTCAAAACTTGTGTTTACTAGTAAATAATTCTTGGTCGACAAATAGTTCAATCGAGAACTCTTCTTATCGAAGAAAAGTTCAACTGGGGATAGTTTTGTCAGAACTGTTTATTGAAATTAAAAACATTAGTTTACATTTAACTTTGGTGTTTTGAAAATATATTAAGCTCTTCATATTAAGTTGTTCTAAAACTTGAAATGTTAAAATAATTCTCCTAACCAAAAGACCATCACATGGGTACCAAAATCTACCTATTTTGCAGGATTGGGTGGTTGATAGTGGTTGTTCCAAACATATGTTTGGAAACAAGGAGGCTTTCCATACACTTGAAGAAAATAAGAGTGGACCAGTCACATTTGGAGATAATGCCAAAGGTAAATTTATTGGGATACGTAATGTTGGTACAAATCTTCAAATAAAAAATGTGCTACTTGATTATTAGTTTTAGGCAATTGTGTGATAGTTTCTATTGTGTTCTATTTAACAAATCTTACTGTAAGTTACTCATAGAAAACACTAATGATGTTGTTTATGAAGTAAAAAGAATAGGGAATCTTCATATACTTAAACCTAACCCTATGTAAGCCATTGTTGGAAAATGTCATCTTGCACATGATGAATCTTTATAATTAAGGCATAGAAAGATAGGTCATGCAAGTTCACATGTTATAAAAAAGTTGATTAAGTATGATATTATTTGTGGTTTACCTAAACTTTCTTTTGATAAACCTAAAAACTTTGAATCATGTACTCTAGGAAAGAAAAATAAAACTTCTTTCAAATCTAAATCCTTGCTTAGTACTACTAGATCATTAGAACTTATTCATGTGGATTTGTTTGGCCCCATGAAGACTCAATCTATTTGTAGTAAAAGTTATTTCGTTGTCATTGTTAATGATTATAGTAGATATACTTGGGTTCATTTTCTCTCAACAAAAGATGACATTTTTTTTGGTGACCGAGAGAACCCACCTCGGACGAGCTCGACATGGTAAACTCTCGAGGCATGAGAGGGAGTGGTCCTGTCACCCCCACCCGCACCTAATCAGTGTGGATTGCCGTTCGCAAAGTGCCTTCGGTGAGGTTTGAACCCATGTCCTTCATTGGGACTTACTGAGATCTTACCACCCAGGGTACTATGGCCGGACACAAAAGATGACATTATTAGAATATTCATTCAATTTTTCTCTAAGATTGAAAGTCAACTACAAAACAATGTATGCAACATTAGGAGTGATCATCGTGGGGAGTTTGAAAATCACATCTTTGAAGAATTTTTTGCATCCTAAGGGCATACTTATAATTTTTGAGCTCCACGTACCCCACAACAAAATGGAAAAATAGAAAGGAAAAATATGATTCTTATTAGAAATGCCTAGGACAAAATTACTTGAACATAATACACCTAAAATGCTTTGGGCTGAAGTAGTTAATACACCATGCTATGTATTAAGACTATGTCAATCCACTCTCATCTTACAAAAACTCCTTATGAACTCATTTTTAACAAGAAACCTAGTGTGATAACCTCAATTTTAGGATTCAATATCCAATATAATATTTGAAGCCATACTGGTGTAAAATGATTTTAGTGTCGATTGAGGTGTGATGTGATAGACTAAATTAAGTTGAACTTTTCGACACTTTTAGATGTCATTTAATGCATACTTGACTTCAAAATCTTTGTATGGGTACCAATTGGGAATATCTCAACTGAAGGGTGAACAAACATTTATTTTGGACTTATTATGATTATTAGCTAATGTTAGACAAAGGGTATCAATGTTCAAATTTCAATTTATTTGAAATCATGGCAAGGGAGTTACTCAAATCCCAAAGTAAGGTTTATCATATACTTCAGGCTTCAATTTTCATGTCTAGCCATTATAAACCAGCCTGGCTGGGGTGCATGTTTGGCCAAGGTTTGAGAAACCAAAGACATGGCTTTCCTCTGAGAACATAGGAGCATGTGACTCTTTTTTGGATCTAGTGGAATTAGTCAGTGTGAGGAGTTTGGGTTTGTTAAATTAATTGGTTGAATCCACCACAATTCTAGGATCTCAGTAACTCTCATGGGCAACGTTTGGAGCCAGACCTCTCTCTACTCTTCATTATAGATCATAGGCGGTGGCAATAGTTGAGGCTCCTGGACATTACATGAAGCAGCCAGTAGTGTACTCAGTTATGCACCTTGACAAGGATCGTGCCTGCCATTGCTTTCTCCATCGCTACAAGAAGCAGCCGATCCCAGATATTGAGGCATCCTTTAGGTGCCTATTAGCTTGTGGCGGGAGAACCCATACCCTTGTAGTTGTTGGCCCTAGATCTCGTCCACCTAAACTGGTTGACAAGCTTCACCTACTCTAGTTAGTTGCAGCGTGTGGGTCGTGGAGGTCACTGCAGGCTGAGCTCACCACTAGCAGTCGGAGATGTCGACCCCAAGGACCGGTAAGCAGGCATCCCAATGGCCTCCGAAGACCATCATCGAGGCGAGATGCAGATGTCCCTGTGATCACATGTAGGAAGGACGAGCATGGAGGTCAGAAGCCCGCTTCTAAGAGGAGTCTAAGGGTGGGGGTTCAGGACCTTCTGTCCTATTGTGTCGACTCAAAAGCATTAACAGAGAATACGACTTGATATCTGGGTGAGGAGACGGTGACCTGATATGCTGCCTTGGTGCCACGACGGCGCACGACCGGCACCTGCACAAAATCGTGGCTGGGGGACGCACGGGAGAACACAGAGACTGCAAATCTGGGGGTTCCCAGATCAGATCTAGCCTACACAACGGTGACACGCTGGTAGAGAGTAGAGTTTTCTCATAGCAGGCGGCTCCCAGCAGACCATCGGGCGAAGAGGTGGGGACTGAATCTCTATCTTGCCGCGGCTGATCCCATTGCGAGAGTGAAAACTCTTTCAGTGAGGATGGGCACTTCCTGGAGGCGATTGTCTCTGGTTCCTTGGACCTGGTGACCTAGAGAGCCCTGATGATTAGCTAGAGTCATGCTCAATGATCCAAATCTAAAGATTCCAGCATGGTCAGGCGTCGCGGAGGCAATGACCTCGTTTGATTCCTCACTGCGCACCAGCGGGACATGTAGAAAATGTGATCGGGGGTGAGAGCTTGCGTGGGGGGGGAAGACGATAGATTATGCGAGTGTGCGGGTTGATGATGAGGTGGATCCACTCAATGATCGGACAACAGCTCAAATAAATAGGTAAATACCTTCTCCAATCTCAGATATACATATATTAATAGAAAATAGCCTATAAATAGATCCCTTGGCCAATAAATCCCCCCAAATTATCCCTAGACTCAGAAAAATGTCTAGTTTATTATAAGCCAACTAAATCAGACCCTTGAAGCAGTAATATTAATGATTTTTAAATTATTAGATGATGCTTCTTTTAGAGTTCATTAAATATAATAAATGGTATACATTTGAAATAAATTCTCAGAAAATTATACTAGAACCATTATAATGATGAAAACCCAATTGTAAACTCTATTTTGGGTTTTATTGATCATTATTAGGCATTTTCTTATTAAAGACTAATTAGATGCTTTAACTCTTTTATTATTATAGAAAATAGGAAAAGCCTCAAAAAAATATGAAATACATATCAGACCTTTATAATGTCATATATATCAGATTAAAAAAAATACTACACACCATCCTAACATCACATTGACCTAGGTTTGACCAAAACCCTAACCTGGACCTAATTACCATTAATAATGGTGAAGCTTGTATTAATGATGAATATTTGTTTTTAATCAGGTGATGACCAGATTGTCTATATGACCAAGGATAGATATGATTCTCTAAACTCAAGTATGTGGATATAAGTATATGACTAGTTTTTATTGGATGATAATTATGAGTAATTGCTTGCATGTATTTGAATATCTTGTTGGATGACATCTATATGTATTGTTGTTTCCGCCTTGAACACTATGATCATTAAGGAAAGAAAATGGAATGTAGTTACCAATGGTTCATTAATCTCCCTATTAGAGAGGGAAAGTATTAATGATGACTAGCACCTCCCTAATGGTACAAGGTACATAGGGAGATCCCTAATGGTACAAGGTACGCGGGGATAGGGCCCAATAATATATGTTTATGCTAAGTCCACCATAGTAATAAATGTCCATTGAAATATGATTAATAACTTGGGTTTACCTGATTTTCTGCCATTAAATAATGTTTCTTTCTCTCTTTCTTCTTTTTCAAGTATTTTCAATATGCCAGCATAGTATAGCTCTTTAATTCCACGTATCAACTTTTGTTGATGTTTTTGTTTCTCGTATTTTCTAGGTCCAGAGCTAGAATGGGATAAAAGAATAGGATGTGAGCAAGTTGTATAGGTTGTACCTATTGTCTAAGATCCTAGTTATCATACATGTTTAGACTTGTGTAAAATTCTCTTTCAATATGCAATTGTAATTCATGTTGTAATTTACATATTGAATGTTGAGAAATGTTATGGTGTTGTTATATTGAATGTTCATGTATGTGTATTATGCTTCCGCATCGCTTTCTGATATAATTGCTAATGTTTTCAAATTTTGTCCGGATTTTTACCTTCTCAAAACCTCATGGAGATGAGAAGACAAAATACGAAAACATTAGCAATTATATCAGAAAGCGATGCGGAAGCATAATACACATACATGAACATTCAATATAACAACACCATAACATTTCTCAACATTCAATATGTAAATTACAACATGAATTACAATTGCATATTGAAAGAGAATTTTACACAAGTCTAAACATGTATGCTAACTAGGATCTTAGACAATAGGTACAACCTATACAACTTGCTCACATCTTATTCTTTTATCCCATTCTAGCTCTGGATATAGAAAATACGAGAAACAAAAACATCAACAAAAGTTGGTACGTGGAATTAAAGAGCTATACTATGCTGGCATATTGAAAATACTTGAAAAAGAAGAAAGAGAGAAAGAAACATTATTTAATGGCAGAAAATCAGGTAAACCCAAGTTATTAATCATATTTCAATGGACATGTATTACTATGGTGGACTTAGCACAAACATATATTATTGGGCCCTATCCCCACGTACCTTGTACCATTAGGGATCTCCCTGCGTACCTTGTACCATTAGGGAGGTGCTAGTCATCATTAATACTTTCCCTCTCTAATAGAGAGATTAATGAACCATCAGTAACTACATTCCATTTTCTTTCCTTAATGATATTAGTGTTCAAGGCGAAAACAACAATACATATAGATGTACATCCAACAAGATATTCAAATACATGCAAGCAATTACTCATAATTATCATCCAACAAAAACTAGTCATATACTTATATCCACATACCTGAGTTCAGAGAATCATAGCTATCCTAGGTCATATAGACAATCTGGTCATCACCTGATTAAAAACAAATATTCATCATTAATACAAGCTTCACCATTATTAATGGTAATTAGGTCCAGGTTAGGGTTTTGGTCAAACCTAGGTCAATGTGATGTTAGGATGGTGTGTAGTGTTTTTTTTAATCTGATCTATATGACATTATAAATGTATGATATGTATTTCATATTTTTCTGAGGCTTTTCCTATTTTCTATAATAATAAAAGAGTTAAAGCATATAATTAGTCTTTAATAAGAAAATGCCTAATAATGATCAATAAAACCCAAAATAGAGTTTACAAAAGGGTTTTCATCATTATAATGGTTCTAGTATAATTTTCTGAGAATTTATTTCAACTGTATACCATTTATTATATTTAATGAACTCTAAAAGAAGCATCATCTAATAATTTAAAACTCATGAATATTACTGCTTCAAGGGTCTGATTTAGTTGGCTTATAATAAAATAGACATTTTTCTAAGTCTAGGGATAATTTGGGGGGATTTATTGGCCAAGGGATCCATTTATAGGCTATTTTCTATTAATACATGTATATCTGAGATTGGAGAAGGTATTTACCAATTTATTTGAGGTGATGTCAGATCATTGAGTGGATCTGCCTCATCGTCAACCCGCACACCAGCCTGATCTATCGTCTCCCCCCCACACAAGCTCGCACCCCCGATCGCGTTTTCTACAGGTCACGTCGGTGCGCAGTGAGGCATCAAACGAGGTCATTGCCTCTGCGACGCCTGACCATGCTGGAATCTTTAGATTCGGATCATTGAGCACGACTCTAGATAATCATCAGGGCTCTCTAGGTCACCAGGTCCAAGGAACCAGAGACGATCACCTCCAGGAAGTGCCCAACCTCACTGAAAGAGTTTTCACTCTCGCAATGGGATCAGCCGCGGCGAGACAGAGATTCAGTCCCCACCTCTTCGCCCGATGGTCTGCTGGGCGCCGCTTGCTGTGACAAAACTCTACTCTCTACCAGCGTGTCACCGTTGTGTAGGCTAGATCCGATCTGGGAACCCCCAGATTTGCAGTCTCTGTGTTCTCCCGTGCGTCCCCTAGACACGATTTTGTGCAGGTGCCGGTCGTGCGTTGCCGTGGCGCCAATGCAGCATATCAGGTCACCATCTCCTCACCCAGAGATCAAGTCGTCTTCTCTGTTAATCCTGCTGGGTCGACACAATAGGACAGAAGGTCCTGAACCCCCACCCTTAGACTCCTCTTAGAAGCGGGCTTCTGACTTCCATGATCGTCCTTCCTACATGCGATCACAGGGACATCTGCATCTCGCCTCGATGATGGTCTTCGGAGGCCATTGGGATGCCTGCTTACCGGTCCCTGGGGTCGGCATCTCCGACTGCTGGTGGTGAGCTCAGCCTGCAGCGACCTCCATGACCCACACGCTGCAACTAACTAGAGCAGGTGAAGCTTGTCAACCAGTCTGGGTGGACGAGTTATAGGGCCAACAACTACAAGGGCATGGGTTCTCCGGCCACAAGCCAATAGGAACCTAAAGGATGCCTCAATATCTGGGATCGGCTGTTTCTTTTAGCGATGGAGAAAGCAATGGCAGGCACTATTTTTGTCAAGGTGCATAACTGAGTACATTGCTGGCTGCTTCACGTAATGTCCAAGAGCCTCAACTATTGCCACCGCCTATGATCTATAATGGAGAGTAGAGAGAGGTCTGGCTCCAAACGTTGCCCACGAGAGTTACTGAGATCCTAGAATCGTTGTGGATTCAACCAATTAAGTTAACAAACCCAAACTCCTCACACTGACTAATTCCACTAGATCAAAAAAGAGTCACCTACTCCTATGTTCTTGGAGGAAAGCCAGGTCTTTGGTTTCTCAAACCTTGGCCAAACATGCACCCCAGCCATGCTGGTTTATAATGGCCAAACATGAAAATTGAAGCCTGAATTATATGATAAACCTTACTTTGGGATTTGAGTAACTCCCTTGCCATGATTTCAAATAAATTGAAATTTGAACATTGATACCCTTTGTCTAACATTAGCTAATAATCATAATAAGACCAAAATAAATGTTTGTTCACCCTTCAGTTAAGATAATCCCAATTGGTACCCATATAAATATTTTGAAGTCAAGTATGCATTAAATGGCATCTAAAAGTGTCAAAAAGTTCAACTTAATTTAGTCTATCACATCACACCTCAATCGACACTAAAATCATTTTATACCAGTATGGCTTCAAATATTATATTGGATATTGAATCCTAAAATTGAGGTTATCACACCTAGATTTGACTACTTTCATACCTTTGGTACACCTTGTTACATCTTAAACACAAAGGATATAATCAACAAGAAGGGATAGACATTGATGAAACTATTCACCCAAAGCTAGACTTAAAGCTATTACAATGTTGTTACCTCTAGTTTCCCATAAAGACATCAAACTGTTTCAAATGGATGTAAAAGTGCTTTCTTAAATGGAATCATAGAAGAAGAAGTTTATGTTGCCCAACCACCTAGTTTTGAAATTCCTAACAAGCTTGACCATGTTTATGAACTTAAAAAAGCTCTTTATGGTCTAAAACAAGCACCCCAAAATTGGTATGAAAGACTTAAGAATTATCTCTTCGTTAATGCTTGCTCTATTGGAAAATCAGATTCCACATTATTTTTCAAAACTTATGAATCAGATTTTCTAGCTGTTCAAATATATGTTGATGACATTATCTTTGGAGCTTCAGATGATTCCTTATTTAATCAATTTAGTGATATCATGCAAAAGGAATTTGAAATGAGTCTTATGGGTGAATTAACATTTTTCCTTAGTATTCAAATAAAACAAACGCCCACTGGAAATTTTCTATGCCAAGAGAAATACACTAAGGAAGTCTTAAAATGATTTAATATGGAAAATTGCAAACATGCTACTACACCTATGACTACTTTTGTGAAACTGACAAGGATGAAAATTGTGAACCCATTGATGATTCCTTATATAGGGCCATGATTGGTAGCTTTCTATACTTGACTGCATCTAGACCAGATATTATGTTTGTCGTTCGACCTTACACTAGATTTCAATCAAAACTGATGCATTCTCATTTTCAAGTAGTCAAAAGAATTTTAAGATATCTCACTGACACTATAAATTATGGATTTTGGTTTCCTAAAGGTCAATCATTGGATTTAAAATCTTATACCAATGTCGATTATGTTGGTTGTCATCTTGATCGAAAGAGTACAAATGGTGGTTGTTTGTTATTGGGAAGAGCCTTAGTATCTTGGTTCAATAAGAAACAAAATACAGTTACCTTATCTACTAGTGAATCCTACGTGGTTGTAGGATCATGCTGCACTCAAGTTGTTTACATGAAACAAGTTTTGAATGATTATGGTTTTGCATTTTATTGTATGCCAATTTTCTGCCATAATGCTAGTGTTATAAACTTGGCCCATAATCCCATTTTACACAATTGTGCCTAAGAGCATTTAGATCAGACATCATTTTTTGAGAGATCATATTTCCAAGAATAATATTTCTCCCCATCATGTTGATATAGAGGAACAATTGGCTGACATTTTTACCCAATCGCTTCCTTTTGGATCAATTTCAATATATTAGAAAGAAATTACTTACTTCCCCTCTAGAAGATGTTTTCTTTGATATATTTGCTCAATAATAAAATTAAAGTGATTTTATTGCATATAATAATAAAATTATTCCCTTACAATATTTGTCTACAATGGTTTAATATCATGAACAAGCACTTAGTTAATCTCAATTCATTCCAATTATGATATACTACTCAAAATATCATAGTAGGTCGACAAATTACTGGACCAAGAAAGTCCTCAGTCGACAAAATTTTTAACTGAGTTTTACTCAGTGGGACCCTCGGTCGACTATGCAGATCTTAGCTGAGAATCTATTAC
Source organism: Alisma plantago-aquatica (assembly GCA_963693085.1). NCBI lineage: Eukaryota > Viridiplantae > Streptophyta > Magnoliopsida > Alismatales > Alismataceae > Alisma > Alisma plantago-aquatica. Next base: position 152,413,437 of record OY856413.1, read on the forward strand.
AACCTTGTTTTTGCTTATATGGTTGTAAATATAATTTTGTTTCCAATGAGATGTACATGTATGTAAATTGTATGATGTATGTTGAATAAATGGGTTTCTTTTGCAATGTTTCTTTGTATATGTGAGTTCGTGGATCCTATTGATTTAGTGAGTCCAATATGATAAAAATGAAAGAAAAATTGAAGGAAATCTAATAATACATAAAACGGAAAAAGGAAATTAAGATAATTTTGACAATTATGTGGAATTCTCTGAAAAGTTATAGGATTGACCATTATGGATTAGATTTCGAATCCACATGGTTTATAATGGTAAAAGGAATCCAAATAAAGGAAATTGAATCGAAAGAGAAAGAAAATATGAGTAAAATATGCCTTATTAAGTGAGAACTTGTATGTGAAGAAAAGTCTCTCATATTTTCGAATTTGAGTCCCAAACTTGGCACATAAGAAACTTAAGTCATAATAGACTTTCCCTTAAAATTTGGAATCTTTTGAATAATAGGAGAGAGAGTTATGAATTTTAAAATATTTCCAAATGTGAGAGGATGATAGAATCGACATTAAATGTCACATTTATTATGATGACACGATTAACCTAGAGCGTCGATCTTGAAGATCAAACAGTGGCTGGTCATCGTCCAATTCTAAAAGGATTGGGACACTGGAGGAATCTTTTGCTCTGGTTATCTCACACCATGATGCACAAGCAAATGTGGAAACTTTCCCATTGTGTTCGGGAGACCTTTCCAAGTCGAGCAGTCCTGGGTTTGGTGGGATTTGGAGGTCAACTCATAGTTTCCCCAATTCACAAGGAGTACGACACCCCACACCGAAGACCCGAGGTTGTGGGTAGAGGCCCCAATGAAACCCTCAGATCATCTGTGAGATTCCACTAGACCTTGCGCATAGTTCCCTTTGCACAATTCCACTCATAGCTCTGATACTCATCATTCATACTCATCGTCGGCTCCCTGGACGAGCCGCCTCCACGACCTGCTGGTCTCGACCACCACTGGACATATTGAGGCCATCGACAAGTTCGGTTCAGAGCGGAGAAGGTGACAAGGTCCTTACAAAATGCTCAAGGGATCGATATCCCAGAGTCAATGGCTGAGTTGACTAGCTCAGACTGCATTACGCACATGATCGAAGGTTGAAGACGACCTGCTGTGAATTGTCCAATATGCCCTAGCTCTTCTATTCACAGGTAGGGGTGAACCAGACTATTGCTTTCTTTTATTTTGTGAGTTGGCTCGACCAACAAAAGCCGCTCTCTACCCGGTTGGCAAGATCTAGTTGGCCGACCCAATTGGGTTGGCTGGGCGGGTCCCAGGGTTCCTCGTCCCATGTGGTAGGCTCCTATTACTCCATAATTGATTAAGTTGTAATAGTAAATCATAGGATGATCGGATCATGGAAAGCAATATATGAAAGTTGATCAGAAAAATACGTAGGATTCAATAAAAATATAAATGAAACCTATTTCTTTTTGTAATTCGAAAAGGTATATAAAGTTGTCACCTTTAATGGATTTATTAATGGAAAACCCGAAGTTTTGATGTTAATAGAATTTAATTATGTTCTTTGGATAATTCAAGTCAGGATTAACCTATTGCTAATAAAATGAAGATTTAGATCTAAGAAGATGACATTTGTGCATAATTGTCTTAATTTAGGGTTTCAGGTATATGAAGTACATTAATGGGCTTAGAAACCCTAAGATACGATTTTTAATGGTTTTTATTTCGAAAATCCATGTGTAAGATAGATATATGATGATCCTAAGACAATTTGAGAATAAAGGAACTTTATTATAGATAATTTGAGTTGTTAGGGTTTTGATGCATAAAAAAGTTGTTTTAGGGTTTGTTAACCAAAAAGGATAAAGATTGATAAATAGATCTCAGAAACCCTAATGAATTGCCTTAGAAAGGAGTTCCAAGTCAATAAGGAGTTGTTTGGGATGTGATGGTAACAATTAGGTGTTATACATGTTTTTAGGATCAAGGGTTGCTTGATTTGGTTGCTTAGCTTGCTTGATTGGACATCTAGTTGGATTTGGAAATCTTGCTTCTTTTTGACTCCTAATTAGGTATGTGGTTATATTTATGATCACTCACTTTAGCTTCACAATGATTTATGAGGATTTACTGATTTCTTAAGCTTAAATGTTTAAATGACTTTATTTTCTACAATCTATAAAGTGACTATGATTATCACAATATAATTATTTATGACTTGCCCGAACCTACATACCATCTCTGGATTTATGATTTATGATATATGAGGACCAAGCCCTGGAGGGAAGGTCATAAGTGATCAAGCCCTTGATGGGAAGACTACATGGCACCTAGAGAGGTGGCCCACAAGGTACCAAGCTCATGATGGAGTAGGTAGCCTAAAGTCCATTGCAAGGACCAAATCCTAAGAGAGGGTATACCTGAGGATGGGTAAAAATGGTTGGGAAGTTATAATGAAAACGTAATCTTTGATTGTTAACAAATATTTTGATGTGAATAGGTTGTTAAAATATATGTGAAAGATTTTGGTTGCCACCACATACCAGTATAATTTTTTTATTGACCGACATTTTGTTTGTCGGTATTTTAAGAATATATGAAAGTGGATGAATGTTTAAAGTGGTATTTGAAGAATAAAGAATAATAAAGATCAGAGGATTTAGTTAGATAGAACTCTACTTTGGGTAAGTTCCAAACTTCTATTTTTGAAAAGTATGTTAAAAGAAAATTTTTGTTCTACTTTGAGCTTAGTTGTGGTAGAATTTATTAACTATTTTTTATTATTTGCAAATCCAGTTGTTCCTATTTTGGGATAATAGCACCAACTTCTTAGCCTTCCTTAAATGGGGGTTGTTGAGGAGTGGGGTTGTTACAGAATCTCCTAAATACTCCTTGGACTGAAAATGTTTACCCATAGGTCCCTCGATCGATAAATTTCTCAACCGAGTCCTCGCCTATTGTGACCAAATTTTCAAATTTAAACTTTGATTGACTAGCTATTAAAATGTCATTGAGGAAGGGGGTCTCAGTCAATGATTTTTTCGAATGAGTAAGGTTTTGTTTTACTATAAATATCACCCCAATCTGGCCATTCACTTAACAATTTGAGTGCTCTCTTATCCATCACCTCCCTAGAATTTCTTAGAGCTATATTTCAGCAACCTTCATCCCCTATCATATCTACCTCTTCTTCCACCACTCTTTGATCAATATGGCTTCCTCTTCAGCTTGTGGTGGCAAGAAGAAAGTTGCTTCAATGAAGGGACGTATGCCTACTCTAGCATTGAGCATCATCAATGACATCCCCTTCAATGACACTGCTACTGGAGAATGCTACATGAAGCTCATTTCCATGTCTCCTCTTCCTCGAAGGCCAGTGGAACTCAATGACTTCATCACTCTTCTTGATCTCTACCAACTTTTTAAGGTGTAAAAATTGAAGGAATTTCATATCATCTCCTTTCATTTTTGGTCTACCCAAGCCATAAATGAATTTTATGCCAACCTAACTAGCGTATCAAATGGCCCCTACTCCTTCATTTCCAAGGTTGATGATCTATCTTTCCCATTTTCTAAAAATGGTATCCTAAAAATGCTAGACGTAGATGTTGAGGAATATGCAAATTTCCTAGATCTAACCATTGGCAACCCCATATCCAAATTCTCCACTGAAGAAGAAACCATTAATTTTAGTGATATTAAAAAGGCCATCTTTGTTCCTAACACCTCATCACATGAACATGTGGGAACCTATTATGCTAACTCCTTAACTCCTGAGGCTAGGATAGTAAACCTCATTATTACCCATAATATTCATCCTAGAGCGAATAAAACTAAAATTCTCCAATTTAGGATGTGCCTTATCTATGACATACTTGAAATTATTCATGTAAACTTCATTCACATCATCCTATTCACCATTTTTTATTTTTCTGGAAATCCACCTTATGCTAATTTTGTATGCCAAATTATCCAACATTCCCTTGGCAAAAAGTTAGAAGACTTAGGCTACAAATGTGATAGATGTCCCCAACGAATTACCCAAAACACTATTGATAAAATGGGCATTGACTTTGGGCACAAAAGAGCTAGGACTGATGGAGAAACATCTATTGAAGCCAATCCTCCACTTCCTACTCCTCCTAGATATCCCACAGATTGCCAATGATGTTTCCTTTCTTAAAGGAGCCATCTATAAAATTGGGAGACATCTAGACTACAACCATATTGGAATGACCTACTTAAACCAAAGGATGCAAGCCTTAACTCCTAATGTTCCTGATACCTATCCTTATGCACAATATCCCAAGAGCATCTATCCATTAAATCCTTACATCCAATACACTCAAGTTCCACCACCACCATCAAATGATCTTACCCATACCCAATATTCACCAATGCAACTACAAGACATAGCTGTCCATTTCTAATTTGATCAGGCACCTACATTTCTGGAAGCTTATGCTCTCACAAAGACATGTGCACTTGACTGGAAGACACTTGTCAAATATTATGGTGATACTCAATTCTATGGGAAAGATCCTAAAATTGATGTAATCTTAAATTCTTTCAAGTGGTATTTCTCTTGTTATCTTATGTCACGAGTAGTAAGACCTATGTAATGAGTTTATTATCAATGAAATTGAGCTTACTTGTGTTCACTTGTTCATGAAAACAAATCATTGAAAAAAAATCAGTTTTGAATTGTGGCTTTAATTGGACATTTGCACACTTTTGTATTTAAATGTGAGTATTCTATTGAGGGGGAGTACTCTATTCAGGAGGAGTAAGTTTAGAATGGAAATATGGCTATATTTTTGAAATGACAAAGGGGGAGAAATAAAATAAAATATTTTCATGAGTTTCATGATCTCTTGGCTAGACATTAATTGGTGTGACATTACCTTAAGAGATGGATATCATGTTTCATATCTCTTTAGGAATATTAGCACACATCTTATGAGAACAAGAGAATCTATTCATCTCAGGTATATCCCAGGTATGAAACTCATTGCATTTCAACTATTTTTCTTATATTTTTAGGATTGTTTGTCATCTTCAAAATAGGGGAGATTGTTGGAAAAATTGGACATTAGCATACTCTTTGTTTTGATGATGACATAAATTTCATTCTTGTGGATCTAACAAGCTACTTGAGTATTTTAGGGTTCAAGTAAATAGGGAGATCATACTAAGTGGATAACTAAAGATCAATAAAAATTGAAGATCAATTCACTTAAATGTTTAGATTTTCATGATTTTACTCAATATAAATACTTGTACAAAGATATAAATGTAAAAGTACTTAGATATCATGTAAATCAAGCAATAGATCTTCCCTATCCACTCATAAACCTTAGTTAGGATCACCTAGAGATTAGAGTCATTATCATGCATTAAAACATACATTAATAAGTGGTTCAAATACATAAAAAAATACCCATCCCTGTCGAGAAACTAGTCGACTAGGACACCCTCGGTTGAAGATATTGTCGACCGAGAACCACCTCGGTCAAGCATTTAGAGATCTGTTGAAAACTTACATATTTGTTCTCTAAAATTTGCTTCGGTCGAACATATAGTCGATCGACTCAACTTCAGTCCAAAGTATATGATTGTTAGACAAAGTAGTTAGGAGTTGGGAGTAGGAAATAGACATTGTTAAATATTTGCATTCAACCCAAGATTGGTTGAAGAAAATCTCAACTGAGACATGGTCAGTTCACAAACTTGTCGACCAGACAGGGTTCTGGATTGTTCCTCCAACCTCAAACAATTTAGCTATTTCTATCCAACTAGATTCTACCTAATGGCTAGTTAAGCACTAAGAACACTCTAGAGACTCCCTTGAACGTCCCTAAACTATTGCAAACCATTTCTATAAATAGTAGAGGCCTTAGGAAACCTAAAGCACACAAGATACACTTGAGAATCCATTCTAGTGAGCAACAAAGATGAGAAACACTTGCCATCTTGTTCTTTAAGCTCTAAGTTTGTGTCCTATAACCATAGCCTCTTAGCCACCATCCAAGAAACGTCCATCCTAAGTGGTTTGAGAGGTCTAAAGCTTGATAAAGGATCATAGTGAAATACTCCATTGGTGTACTTCCTTGCTTCCAATCTCTATTCACATGTTCTACTACTTGTAATTCTTATCTACTCCAAGTGTTGGAGGCTATTGGAGAGAGCTTGATTGGAGCTAATTCTTGGTGGATAAGGCTTATCCAAGGTTGCTTAAGGTTACTTCAAGAAGGTTGCTTCAAAGGAGGATTGAACCTACTTCTAGGTGAAGGCTATTTCAAGGTGGTTGATCTACTTCAAGGAGGTGAAGGCTTCTCTACGGGCTTGAGGTTACTTCAAGAAGGTTACTTCAACAAGGCTGAGGCTACTTCTAAGTGAAGTCTACTTCAAGGAAGGTGATTGTATTTTGCTGTAACATCCTTGAGAGGTAAATAAAAAAAATCACTTTCAAAATCCCAATTGGAGATATTTGGGTAGTGGACTAACAACCTTTGATTCAAAGGTTGGAACCACTCTACATCTAAATGTCTTCCCTATTTCCTCCTCCTTCTTTAGTTTGATTTTTTAATTGAATTTTAAAGTACAAAAAGATATATTCACCCCCCTCTATATCCTTTAGAGTTGTCCCTCTATGTTGGAGTAGTAGAACCAACTTACTCTCCCACAATTGTTCTCCCTTGCCATCCCTCCCTTTATTAGGTAGGACTTGTTTAGGTTCCCAGTTACCATAATTGGGGAAGACAACAATTGTCAAAGGCAATTGAGTTGTGTCTCTAGGAAGGCCCCAATACCCCTTTATTTATAGGAGGGTCAAGGTTAGGGTTTCCAATCTGTGTGGGAGTGGAAGGGACCAAAATTCTATGAATTTTCACAACCTACAAGAAGAGAGATGATAGGTTCACAGGTGAACCGATTGGTTGGCATATGAGCCAATCAGTTCAAACCTTGAAATAGTTGTTTAATCATGTTTCCCAATTGCAATTGTGTTTGCATTATGATCCAATTAATGCACAACATGACATCAACACTAATCATTGATGCAATCAAATTGATCCATGAACCTGGCGGTTCATTACATCAACCAGTTGTTTGACGACCTCCAGCCAGTTAGTTCACTCAGTGAACAAGTCCATTCATTCCTTGGTTCATCTATAATTTTGCCAATGCAATCTCCAATCAACTTGACACTCCAACTTATTGATTAAACACTTGAAATGGTTAGTTTAGAGTTCAGTCAGTCAATTGTGTTTAAGTGGAATACTTAAACACTTTGGTAATCAAGTTAAACATCATTCCTGAATAAACTCTTATTCCAAGTATATCCTAATTGTGTAACCCTATAGGTTCCAAGTTACGTCGGTAGTGAACGTCCATAACTAGTTTATGACATCACAAGAAAAGAGCGGTATCTAGCAACACATCATAGCATACCAAGTAAACAAAAAGTTGGAAGACAACTTCAACCTACAATATGTAATTGGTGTTATAGTGTGTGTGTATAGTTTCTTTGTCACTGATATCTAGATTGAACTCGGGGCATGGAATTGACATCCTTTTCAATATTCAATCTTTGTTCCTTGAACTAGAGTAAAGTGTCTAAGATATATGTAATCTTAATATCACATAGTGACTCACATGTGCATGACCATGTGTTTCTCAGTCTCACTTATCAGGTGGTCAGGATATCATACTCCTATAGGAGGGACAAATCCCATCTACATCACTCACAATAATCCCCATATGTCATAATGCACTTGAGAATCACCTTCATGGCAACCCTTATTCAAGGTCATGGTGGATGGTGTCAAATTACACTAAACGAAATGGGATGAGTGTAGTGATTTTAGGTCTAAGAACCACAATCACCACCAACACTATGAGAAATAATTATGTCTACCATGTAATGTTTTCTATGTGTCACTCCCATGGTGGGACTTTCTGATACACTATTCCAAAAAGTATCCATATATTTGGTTTGATATCACATATCATGACTAATGAGATTCTATCATTAATAAACACACACTCTAATCTTATCTGTTGTTTTTGTCTATGATCCTTCCATAATAACATTTGAATAGGGACATATTTGGAATGAATATACTCTTGGCATCTATGTGATGTCATTGTTTAGGTCATCAATCTAAAGACATACATCATTGAGTAATATCATTCATTAGACAATTCATATGTTACATCATTATATCATAACTGAATAAAACATAATCAATTGGAAGATTTCCTTTATTAATAATCAAATCATGTACAAGTTATGCCATTACAATCATCATATGATTGTCTCTCTAGGAATACATACCAACAGACTCCCACTTGCACTTAGAGCCAATCACTCATGAATTTCATTCGAAGTGATCTAACATGACCTTCATGCTTCTACTGTGGCAGTGCTTTTATCAATGGGTCAGCCACATTGTTCTCGATTGGTATTTTACAAATCTTCGCATCTCCTTGATGTGCGATCTCTCATATGATATGGAAATGCCTTTGTATATGCTTGGAATGCTGATGTGATCTGAGTTCCTTAGCTTGTGTAATAGCTCCATTGTTTTCACAATGTAACTCAATTGCATCGTTGATACTTGGAACCACCCCAAGTTCTGAGATGAACTTCTTGATCTAGACAACCTCCTTTTCTGCATTCGATGTAGAAATATACTCGACCTCTATTGTAGAATCTACAACTATCTCTTTCTTGGAACTCTTCCAGCTCACAACTCCATTTTTGAGGAAAAATACAAATCCCAATTGTGATCAATAATTATATTTATCAGTTTATAAGTTTGCATCAATGTAACACTTTACCACCAAGTCTTCCTCTCTGCAATAGACAAGGAACTGCTTCTTAGTTCTTTTCAAGTATTTAAGGATGTTCTTCACTGCTTACCAGTGAGCATCACCTGGATCTTACTAATATCTTCTCATCATGCTCATGTCATATGAGACATAGTGACAAATACATAATGTTGCATACATGATGGATCCAATTGCAAATGCATATGGAGTCTAACTCATGTATTCCCTTTCTTCACAAGAATAGGGGCATTGAGCTGTAGAGATTGAAACTCCATGAGATAGGGGCATGTTTCCTCTCATTGAGTCCTCCATGTTGTACCACTTCAACACTTTGTCAATATATTTTCTCTGACTTAGTCCAATAATCCTTCTAAATCTATCTATATAGTTATTGATTCCTAAGATGTAGGATGCTTCACCCAAGTCCTTCATTGAGAATGTATTTCCAAGCCAGGTTTTTACCGTATGTGACGTAGGGAAGTCATTCTCCATCAAAATTATGCCATCTACATACAATATGAGGAATATTATCTTGCTCCCAGTAACCTTCATGTACACACAAAGTTCATCTTCATTTTGAGAAAAGATGGACTCCTTAACTATTTTGTCAAATTGAAGATTCCATCTCTAAGATGCTTGCTTCAATCCATAGATTGACCTTTGTAGCTTATAGACTTCATTTGCATCTTCTAGTTTTATAAAACCCTCAGGTTGTGTCATGTACACATCCTCAAGTAGATTCATGTTGAGAAATGTGATTTTAACATCCATCCATCACATCTCATAATCATGATAACCTACAATGGCAAGCATGATCCCAATGTACTTAACCATGGCAACTAGAGAAAAGGTTTCATCATATTCAACATCTTAAACTTGTTTGAATTCCTTTTCAACCAATATGTCCTTATAGGTTTGTACTTTACCATCAATGTCGGTCTTCTTATTGAAGACCCATTTGCACCCTATGTGTTTTACCCCTTTAGATGGATCCACCAAGGTCCATACCTTGTTGGTTTACATGGATTCCATCTTAGATCTAATGGCCTCAAGCCATTTCTCAGACTCACCCTTAGTATCTTCTAGATAGGTTGTTTTCACATTGTCTATGACCAACATACTGCCTTCATGAGTCATAAGATAACCAAATCTTTCATGTTCAAGATGTGTCCTACCCGAACTATGAGGTTCCAACGAACTTTTGGAATTTGTGACTCCACAATGAATTGTGATTCTCCTTGTTCCTCTTGTACATCTATCGGTTCAGTGTTTTTTTGTTGGTCTTGAACCACTTCAAGTTCTACTTTCCTCCCACTAATTTCTTTGGAAATAAATTCCCTTTCTAAGAATGTGATATCCCTGGCAACAAACACTTTGTTTCCAAATAGAGAATAAAAATAATATCCATTGGTTTCCTTAGGATATCCAACAAAATAACATTTATTGGATTTGAATCTAAGCTTTTTGGGGAACTTCTTTCTCAAATAGACTTCACAGCCCCAAATCTTCATAAAAGACACACTGGGATGCTTCCCATACCATATTTCATATGGTGTGTGTCTTTTGAACCAATTTGTATAGTATGCGGTTTACTATAAATGTGATAGTTTCAAGAGTAAAAACCCAAAAGGTAATTGGAAGTTCAACCAAACTCATAATTGATCGCACCATATCTAGCAATGTGCAATTTATTCTTTCTGATACACCATTATGCCAAGGTGTTCTAGGTGGAGTGCATTATGATATAATACCACAGGCTCATAGAAGGTCCTCAAACTCTTGGCTTATGTATTCTCCACCTCGATCAGAATAAAGTTCCTTAATACTTTTACCAAGATGGTTTTGTACTTCATTCATGAACTCCTTGAACTTTTCAAGAGTTTTTGACTTATGTTTCATTAGGAAAACATAACCATACTTTTTGAAATTATCAGTGAAGGTAATGAAGTATTGATACACACCTCTAGAAGTTGTTCTAAAAGGGTCACATAAATCAGTATGTATGAGTCCTAATAGATCACTTTCACTCTCATTTTTACTAGTGGAAGGAGTCTTGTTCATCTTGCTGAACAAAGAAGATTCACACGTCTCTATTGATCTGAAATCAAAAGAGTCTAGCTAACCATATTTTTGGAGTCTCGATATGCAATTCTTATTTATGTGCCCTAGATGACAATGCCAAAGATATGTTTTGTTTGAGTTGTTGAGTTTTAGTCTGATGGTATTTATGTCATAAATATATTCCTTTAGATCTAGAAAATAAAGACCATAAGACATTAGGGAACTTCCGTAAAAGCCCCCATCTTTAGAAATTGAACATCGACCAATCCTAATATGAAATTCATATGCATCCCTGTCCATACAACATACAAAAATGATGTTTCTATTTATGTAAGGTACATAATAGTAGTTCATTAACTCTAATACAAGCCATGTTGGTAGAGAAAAACTATAGGTTCCAACTGTAGTGGCAAAAACTCTTACTCCATTTACAACTCACAGTTCAACCTCACCCTTTCTTAAAGGCCTACTTGTTTTTAGATCATGCATATTTGAGCATATATGAGATCCACATCCAGTATCTAGTACCCAAGATGATAAAGTACATAAGTTTATCTCAATAATATATATACCTGATGTGGAGATCTCTATCCCCATCTACTTCTTTCTTAATGCCTTTAAGTACAAAGAACATATTCCTCTTGTACTTTTCTTTCTCCTTATTTTGAGTGTTGAAGATTTGGATTTATGCTTAGCCTCATGACTCTACATGGCCTTGATTTCATCCGTGGACTCCTTTTCATAGATATCCATCACAAATTTATCCTTCATCATTCTTGCTTCCACATTAATCATCATGCTAAGCAAATTTGACAACGGTTTGGCCATATTATTCAAGTGGTAACACTCGATAAAATGGTTATATGATTTAGGCAATGATTGCATAATCATATATGTGGCCAACTCTTGGCACAACGAGAATCCCAATTCTTCTAGATGTTCCACATGTCCAATCATATTGAACACATGAGACTCTACTGAGTCTCCATCTGTCATCTTACACTCAAAGAGTGCCTTTGAGACATTGTAGCTTTCTTGCTTTCTATGTTTTTGGTTCATGTTCTTAAGATGTGTTACCACCTAAAGAATCCCCATGTCTTCACATTTCTCATGTAACTCATAGTTCACATAGCTTAGCATAAAGTGCTTTATGTCTAAGGCATCATTAGTATGCTTCCAGTAGCATCCACATTAGTCATTGGTGCATTAGGAGTAGATATTTATGGCACTGGTATTTCTAGTACACAGAGATTATGCTCATCATTAGGAACCCTTCTCAAAGTCCAAAACAAATCATGGAAATTTGTCCCGTTAAGTTTGTCCTTCCTAAGGACTGGTCGCACCAATGATTTGATTTTCATTTGATTCTACATGAGAAAATTTTTATTTTGTCAAAATACTTTTGGTTTGATTTGATGATATTTGATGATATTGGATTAGGCAGTTAATGTATTATAGATCCCACTATTTTATTCAAATGGATATTCCTCACATATTATTCAAGAGATTGCAGCATACGACCTTCTAGTGAGACAAGATTAAAAATAATTCAATTATTACTTGGCAAATGCCAGCATCGATAATCAATCATTAAGGAAGGAAACATTTACCAATTGCATATTATGCAATTAATGGATAGATGATATGTGCAACTATTTGCCATAATCATCTGCATGCTTCTAAGTTCTTAATATCACTAAGGACACCCACTTACGACTGACCAAAAAGCCAACATGATAGTAATGGACCCCGCTTGACAGGCCCACAATACTACAATCACACTTCTACAAGATGGATAGTGCCCCATGCTTGGCGTGCCCATGCATAGTCGATCAAGCTTCATGTGTGTTTCTAATGGAAAGCATCTTAGACTTAATATGTTATTGAGGGAGTTTGTATATGTAAATATACATATCCAATCACCACAGACTGATAGTATGTATTGTATACATGATATATCCCACAAACAAACACATTTAATAAAACATAAGCGATGGTTATGGCCATTCTATTATAATTCTTTGGATCCAGAAGAAATTACCACTACCTAGGGTCCACATCTGATGTAGAAACCTATTGTTGATGAAGATATGTTCTTGCCAATCTAGGTTGATCGGTTCAACCCTTGAACTGATCAGCTCGGCTCCTGGCCAGTTGATTGGTCCCTTTCCCAGTCGTGTGGTCTCCAGTCCATCATCTTCTAGATCCTCCAGTCGATCAGTTTCCCTCCAGCTGATGGCTTCAGCTCTTTCTATCGTTTGTCCTCCATGGTCCTTTAGTAGGTCAGCTCGTCTTCTCAAATGGGCGGCTCATCTTTTCATTGTAAAAAGAAATTAAACTATCCTAATTCTATTGCATGATGATAGAGAAACCTCGAGTTACATTCAAGGGGAGCAATGATAGGATATAATAATACTTTTACAACTAGAAGAAAAAGGTATAGGCTTTGTATGCAAACTAAGATAAAACAAGAATAAACAAACACAAACACCATGCACAAATATTTAGGATTATTGGCCATAACCAAACTACACATCCACCATCAAATCCAACTTTTAAGGCAATGTGTGTAAATTGAATATATATATATATATCATGTATATCATGTATATATTAGTTAGGGATTGTACGTGGTATTTAATTGGATATGCATAATCAGATTAAATATTCTCATCCTATGCATTAAATAAATGAAAAACCAAAAATCTAATCATATCAATCATCCCAAGTTATAGTAAGTTGACATGGCTCTGATACCACTATAGGGAAATATGGTGATAGAGCAGGCAGTAGAAACAAAATTAATTTCCATATTCCCCTTATAACAATAGATCACATCAACAACTATATAATGGAAAGGACGGTTTTGAGGATATATGGGGTCCTAGATCAAGTCCAGTGACAATCTCCTCATCGTAGACTATGCCATTCTTCTAGTCACACTCAAACAGCATCTGCAGCAACTCGTGGTTGATCACCACATATGGTAGCTTGACATTGTACTCCTAGCGGGAAAAGCTCCTCACCTCTAGAGTAGTCCACATGGACCACAAGGAACTTCTATTCTTCTTGAAGAATAGATAGGATGGAGTTGTTCCTCTACATTTTTGTACTAGCACCAACCTTTTCTCCCACAATTGTTTTCCCTTGCTATCCCTCCCTTTTTTGGGTAGGATGTGACATCCCCAGATTTTCTAAAACTTAATCTGATGTGCGACATCCAAATTGAAACCCTCACCTCAGCGAGAATCCCAATTTAAACACCACACACTAGGCTAAGAAGAAGAAAATCAGAGGAAGTCAGAAGGAAACTGTTACGACCCCGTCTCCCGGTAACCCCCAATTAAGGGAGACCGAAAGGTCAGAGCCGTTAACCAATAACCCAGATCAAAGGTTTGACAAATAATCAATAAAAATTAATAAACTTTACCAACTAACTGAACACTGGTATAAAATAAAACTTTGCTTACTTTTTAAAATTGGGATTTCCAAACTTCTATCCATGAAGATACTAATCTAACTAATCCTCCCTCTACACGTTAGTTCTCATTTAATTCCGCATATGTCACTTTACTGTTTGTTCTTTTCATTTGTACCTAAAACGCCGAAAAACAAAATGTCATTCAGTAAGAAGCTGGTATGTGGGGAAAACAATAATCATGTAAATATGTTAACAACGTAATCATTCAATTAATCATGTAACAACCAAGATTATGTTTTAAAAATAACTCCGCGATCCAAGGGTACCCTATCCTCTGTGTGTCCCCATTAAACCACTCATGATTCACATATCAAGTGAACCAGTTTCTAGGGTTGAGTCACATGGAACTACTCATAGGTAGACCACTCCTTAACTCAGGGTGTGCTAAAGAGTCTCATGGCACTACTCGTAGGTAGCCCAGTTTCTAACTCTCGGTAACCTAGACCTTGCTCTAGGATTACCCCCTTTTTTTTAGCCTTTTCAAAGCAACAAAGGTGGACCCGGATCTAGCCAGTTATATATATACTTATGGTGATAATCATAGTCACTTTATAGTTGCATGAACTAAATTCATCCAATAGTTTATTTCAAGTTATCGATGAAAACTTCGGAAAACCTCGAAAAACTAACTCGAGTTATTCATAAGCGTAACCACATACCTTCAATTGCAGATTTCAAGAAGGACTCAAGTATGCAGAGAAACCCAATCAAGCAAGCAATGAGGAATAGAAATCCTGAAATAAAAGTACCAATTTCCTTTTATTAATATTTATCCAATTTCATCACATTACTTAGGATTTCAATTCCAATTTTAGGGTTTCTTTGGAAATTAGGGTTTTTACCTCCTCTTTCAATATTATGATCCTTAATTTATCAAAACTACATGAAAACCCTAATTTCTCATTATAACACATCTTTATCAAGTTTATAATCTTTATTAAGCATCTTATTTCCTTATTCCAAATGAATATGATTTTTATCTCCTTTTATCCCAAATTAGGGTTCCCATATAGATTAACCTTCTTTTATGGATTACAACTCTAATTTAGGCATCTTTGCATTCAAAACATATAACTAAACCATCTTTATAATTATCAGGGTTAAGCTTATCAATTTTACCTATTAATTCACCAAATTACCCCCCCCCCTTAATATTCAATTAGGGTTTCTCATCAACTTTTACCACACTTTACTAGCAAATTAGGGTACTTTTGCAAAACGGAGTAGAATCAGGTTCTCAATGTGTTTTTATCAGATTCCTTGCATTTTTATACACAACTTTCATATATAGAGTTTTCCCATATGAGGTTCCTAGCTATTTCTATCAATTTCGCAAGAAAACCCCTTTTTCTGGTTTATTTAGCAGAGAGACGAAATTACCGTTTTTTGTGAGTCATTGGATTGATGTGCCCGTGGTCCTCCGGATCTGATGCTCTACGTAACATGTCTCCACTAACCCTGAAGTGTGCCCCACCTCCTACTATCGGCCGTGAGATCGACTCGAGTCCACGATGGATCTCGATCGGACGATTCACGTTGATCGTCTCCACTCACTGCTTGCGTGCACGCTGTTATGCCCGGGCTGTTAGATCTCGCGAAGGACTACTGTGTTCCCTGATCGTATGACGACTGTACGTCATCCTCGTTATCTCCCTATTCTTCAAAAAGTGGCGGTTCCACGGCGGCAACCTCACTGGAGCTAAGATGATTGGGAAAAGGAGAGAACTTTGGAGCTCGATAACCAACCGTACACGATCGCAACCTCAAGAGGGATCATGTGATACCCTTTTTGTAGGGTATGGGGCATCCTTGTGAGGATTCCCAATCCTAAATGAACTAGACAACCAGACCAATTTGGCATTTCACAAGATTAGGTCGAAACCTGGTAAAACCAGGGTCTAGATCCTTTGCAAGGATCTCCCGAACCTAATGGGACAAGAATCATAAGTGCAGATGCACTCGATTGCGAGAAATTCCATGGGGAAAATCCCCCCTGCAACACAGAGTCCGCATCCTATTGAGATTATGGATGATGAGCAGTGCCCGTTGGATCTAAATCCAAGGGCCCTCATCACGCGTGTTTGATCAAAAGGAAATAAATTTCCAATTAATTCAGATTATATTCCTAATTCAAAGATAACTTGGAAAATTCATAACTCCCAATTCGTAACTCCTTTTCACTTCAAATTTGGAGGGAACCTTTTTCATGTTTTTATCTTCCATCCTACAAAAATTGGGATTATTATCTCAAGGAAACGATCTCTTATCTTGGATTGCAAGTTATCATTTAATTACTCATATTTTCCATATCTTTGCTATTTCTTTTTCCTTCAATTGGGCTCAATGGCCAATAAGGCCCATTAAGAAAACATACAACACGAAATTCATGCATTCAATCAAAAGACATCCTTATTTTTTCATTTATCTTTATTAGGAGAAATCATATTTCTTACCAAATGAACCCAAAATTGGGGTTGTAACAGAAACAATCAGTAGCACATGTACATGAACAATAATAAAACCATACACACATGTTCACCATTCAACATATAATTACAACATGAATTGTTACAACATTTGATATTACATATTGAACAACAAACTTATACATATACATGTACTACCACTAAAATACAGGATCTTAAGACAATAGGTCCACCTATACATCAGCTCACCACACAACTCTCAACTATCTTGGATCTTTAAGAGCACAACCACAACCACAACCTAAACAAAAGATTACATGTGGTACATGTCAGCACACTATTCAAGAATATTGTACTGAGTATGCCTACATGTCTTTTATATACCTCTCATCATATCTTGGCAATAAGATAAAACTAATACTTGGCAGTAGTAAACAAATATAAGAAGAAGCGTATACTTGCACAAAGATATTCATTAACAAAAGAGAACACATATTTTAAGCACATTTTCCATTATATATCCATGCATTTTCCACCTGAGGGAATAATGGATCATCTCAGCTACCAAAGAGTATGAGATGTAAGGCCTTATGATCTACTACCAAAGAGTGAGATCATTGTACAATGTGATCTGCTACCAAAGAGAATGATCACTTTCCAGCACTATGCTACTAAAGAGAATTAGTGCTTTCATATAATGGAACAAATATATTATGTTTCATGTGTTCATAACCATAAGTATTGAAAATCAAGTAACATATCATGCAAGAATAATCATTTCATCCAATATCATATGCCAAGTATTTTACTACACATATAACACAAGCATATTGTATAATAAGCCAAGTAAGAGGTAATGGTGTACCTTGATCAAGAGACAAACCTAATCATCAGATATCCCTCATGTCAACTATGTATCCCAGGTCAAACCCTGATAAAGATAAGATCACATACTATCATCAGGTTCTCATCATGTTACATCTCATCTTGACCCTAATTCTGTTCATTAAGGTTTAGCTTATCTCATTATGATATTCTCATGATTACTTGTATTCTTACCTTATATTTATCTTACTGATGTCATATTCCAGATTATAGTTCATCAACTGGATATGCTCATGTGTCACATTATTATGTGAACATACTTAACATTATGTCACTTTCACTAACCATATTAGAGTTACATCTCATGTATTAAGGGTGCTCTTCATATAACATGAATTTTGTGCATCTAACTGATATCAAAGTTCTAGATTAGCTTCCACTTACTAATATAAGATTGTTCTATAAATTTCATCATTTATTGAGCATGTATGCATTAATACATTTTATTTAGGGTTAAAAGCCCTAATTAGCTATATGGAATAAATTACATGTTTTCGTGTATCAATATGACCATATTTGACATTATATGCAATATAAACATGGTTATGGACTTGTTGACATTTTTCCATAATTTTATATCATTATGTAATATTTATTACTCATGAACTAAGCATTACACATCATACATGACATCACTGATATTAGAGCATTAAAAGGCTGATATTATGTTTTCATATTGTTCTACATATTTTTCTGAGAATTTTGGTACATTATATGTATTTTTCTGATAATTGAGCTATTTACTACGAATTATTCAAGAACTGAGTATTTTTTGATTAATTACCTTTTTAGACGAATGGTGTGTCACCACGTGGCCATTTGAGTTGCGCATCTCTTTCTTACTGGTTTCAAGTGAGACTTCAGTTCACTGGATATGCATCCGATTTGCTACCTAGACTCTGTCATTTTTCCTCATCTAGTGCTCGTCTAAGTCCCGAGAGGGACTCCGTTCTTCTGCTACGCGACGCAATCGCCGCCGGAGGCCTCTTCCTTGTCGCCTCACCATTAGACTCTCTCTCCCTCCTTAGTTTGATGCAATCTCAGTGATCTGCCCATTGCACCTACGAGCGTCGCTCTCTACTGGATCTGGCGTCGCCGTGGCCTACTCCTCGATGAAGCCGCCACCTCACAGCAAGGCAATGACCGACCTCTTCTCCTCGCGATCTATGCGAAGCGGGCACCCTCTGCTCATTCTCCGCCAAATGGGTATGCGCCACCCTGTCTCACAACCTCCATGGCTGCTCAAGGGGCATCGGTCCAGCTGGAGCTAGGGCTCCACAGGGATCCTAAGTAACTGCCGTCGTGAGTGCGACTCAACGCTTCTCTGCTCATCAGTTCTCCCTCCGCATGTGCAAGAATCTCCAACCTTGAGCCTACCCTGACGCCCGTCATGTCTTCTGTCCTCAACACACCAAACTTTTGGTAGCTCTGTTATGCCATGGAATGTCGCCACCTCTGCTGGGTTTGGCCATGCCCCATCATTACCTTCTTCACACTGCCAGCATGGTGGCTTGATGTTGGAGTCTTCCTTTTCTCACGATCTC
Organism: Alisma plantago-aquatica; assembly: GCA_963693085.1. Classification (NCBI taxonomy): domain Eukaryota; kingdom Viridiplantae; phylum Streptophyta; class Magnoliopsida; order Alismatales; family Alismataceae; genus Alisma; species Alisma plantago-aquatica. The sequence goes on from OY856413.1 coordinate 152,432,691, forward strand.
ATCCCTACGGACCTGTGCGAGGTTGATCCAGTTCGGCGTGGTCCTCATCATTGTTCGCTGGTGTCGTGATCTTCCCCCGATCTCCTCCTTCTGTAACTTCTACCTCCCACCTGCAACATATGACGTAGATCAGAGGGTGGGGTTTATATATCTCCCACATCCAGCTGCCTTATACGAGTGCTTGAACTACACTATCAGCAACCCAAGGAAAATGGACTGGTTCCCCGTTCTTTTCACACGAACAAACCACCCCTACAACCAATCACACGTCTTTGCTCACGATCACGATGGTGATCGTGGTGGCTTCATCCCAACCATGTTGGTTTGAACTCGGGTAGGATGTAACTTCTCAAGCATGCCATCCAAGGGCCATAAAACCTCCATGCCACCGATATGAAACATGATGGTTGTGTATGGGTTGTACTGCCCATAAGGAAAACAACAACGTCACCTGCCCACTTCTCCAAGGCATGACAAGGCACATGCCAACAACTTAGGGTAATGGGCTATATACTAGTTCATTACATTCCTCGATTATTAATCATTTAATCAACATTCAATGATCCATACATTTTACTAGGGACATCATAGATTAGTGAGACTTCAAACATAGCTTTAGAATAACTCATGCTACACTACACTAGATGTTGGTGCCAAATTACCACTATTTGACAGTCCACCATTTGATCCAAAATGGCACATACTTAGGGGCATTAATCATAACACTAACCTCAATGACTTTCAACTTTTGCCAAAATAATTGGAGTTCATCCATGTGGCATACAACTCATAAAAACATAATTAACAAATGCGGAAGCGTTCATCAAGCAGCGGATTAGCGAAAATCACTAAAAATTAAAACTTTTTGCAAAGGGATCCATTCATAGGAAAACTCTTTCATTCAGAACCAAAGTAAAACTTTACATCCTGGTTCATATATATACATCTCATGTACTTTTGCTTCGCGAGGAATACAAACATTAACTACTATGTCTTAACTGTACACAGGTAGTATAAAACCCTTGAGGCACTAAGCCAAAATCTCGAAATCATTAACTACTACTCCAAGGACCTAAGAGTACAGAGACGACACATAGGACTTCTATATACATCTGAACATGACATGATAGTCAATGTCTCCACCTGAGACTTTACTGCTGTCCCTGCTACTGCTGCTGTCCTTCACCTCCTGAAGGATTCCTGTCTCCTCGTCCGCGTTCACCTAAAAATGTGGTTCCCACGGGGGTGAGACAATTATAAAAATTGCCCCAGCGAGAGATATAACTCTCCGCCAGAAACATTATTATTGCAACTTAATAAGACAAATATGAATAGGGAAATCATATTTATTTGACAACATATATTTTAATGTCTAACAGATTAAATCATTATTCTATATCAAAAGAATTGCAAGTGTAACTTGATAGAATCAACATGTCACTTATCCTTTAATGATTAGGAAGAACATGTATAACATGTATTCAAACTACAGAATCATTACCACTGCATTAACTTTCTTCAAGCTTAGATCATATATCTAAAGCATGGCATTTTCAATGTGGAGTCATGGCCCGTAGCCATACTCTTTTCATAAGTGTTGGGATCTTAATCCCTCACTTCATTGCTGGGTTTTTCTCATCCTTTCACAATTTCAATACCATAACCATGAAATCCTGGGTATTCAAACCCTTTGTTCATCACTTGAGCACTGTTACCTATTTCTCAGGTAACTAACACCTTTAGGTCATTTGACCAAGGTAAGTATGATACTTTCTACACAAGCATCCATCATGGCACTTGATGCACATTAACTCTCTTGCCACCTCTTACCAGGCACAAGGTATATTATGGCACACAAGGCCCAATTAACAATTCAAACTAATAATACATCATAGCTCATACCTGGCTATGCTCATCATCTCATAATACCTGCATGGTTAGCACATATAATAGCAGTACATCAATTATCTATCAATACCATGCAAAAACAATGTATTAATAATTCAAGGGTATTACCCTTAATCCTTTACCAGGATTTGGATTTCCATCACACATAGCTCATCAGAACACTGTACATCTTGTCACCTTTCACTAGGCAACAACTTTATTCGCATGGCTCACAAAACCATTCACATATTGTCACATCTAACTAGGCAACAACTTTATTCACATGGCGCACAAGGCCATACACATCTTGTCACCTCTCACTAGGCAACAACTTTATTCACATGGCGCACAAGGCCATTCACATCTTGTCACCTCTCACTAGGCAACAACTTAAAACAAAGGCTTACAAGCCCAACTCATCTTGTTACTTCTTTCTCAATAACAAAAACATAATGGCACATATGGCCAATCAATTCTTATCAAATAAACATCATAGCTCATACCTGGCTATGATCATCAACTCATGAGACCTGCATGATTGTCACACATGATAATAGACTTATCAAGTTCACAACACATCATGAAATACATGGTAACACCACTATTCCCTTACCAGGGTTAGGGTTTACCATCAATTAGGGCTTTCTCTCACATATCATTACCCTTCATTAAGAATAGGGTTTTCCATTATTAACCATTTAGGGTTTCAAGATCATATTATCAATGATCAAACCCTAGTTCATTGCTCCCCACATCTAGGAGCCAACATTTATACCATAAGTATTCAATCATACTTATTTATTCTCATCAATTATCATTAAATGATTATCATCACAAGGTATGAGTATCTCTCTCATCCTTAAGTTGAGAATTAACAAAACGACCATGTTAGGTCACTTTCAATTCAGCTCTAAGTCAAACATAGACCACCACGGCCGTGCTACCTTGCACAGTCGTGCAAAGTGAAGCTACCACGGACGTGCTACCCTGCACGGTCATGCTGAGTAAAGTTGCCATGGCCGTGCTGCCTTGCACGGTCGTGCTACATAGGATCATCACATGAATCATATTTATATATATATGAATTCTATTATTTGATCCTTTCAACTTGATTAGGTCACATCAACCCTTCAATCAAATGAATACAACTATGATTAACATAGTGTACCAAGTCATTGGTCCTATAAGCAATTAGGGATTCATTCCCAATTAAGGTTTCTCATGGAATCACCCTCAATTAGGGTTCCACATGGATGCACCCTCAGCTAGGGTTTACTATTCATCCTAATTAGTGATTTCACATGTAGTCAACCTCTTATTAGGGTTATACATGGAATCAGCCTCAATTAGGGTTTACATCATGTATTGGATCCATGCATTTGTTATGCATTAATAACTAGTACCATTAAAGTTATCTCCCACCTAATCACATTAGGTTTTCAAAAAGGTTTGATCCATTGGACCTTGAATAACATGAGGTATCCAATTGAATTTGGGTTTCCAATGTTGTTTCCTTCAATCATTGAATTCATGGAACCAATCATCAATTGGACCTATACTCATACTTCAATTGAGTTTAATAGGTCAACCTAAAACTTATTTGACCCTCAATTGACCCTCAATTGATCATCAATTAGGGTTTGATTCAATTGAATTAGGGCTTGGAATCGATGATCCTTCAACACTAATCAATGCAGAACTAGTTGCATTGAAACCATTGAACCATCATCCAAATTGGGTATGAACTGACCCCAAACGGTATTGAGGTCGTTTGGATGATCTCCAAACGGTCTTGAGACCGTTTGCCCATCATATAACTCAAATCCAAGCCATCCAATTAAGGTTTGGATCATTAGATTGATCACCAAATCAGCATTGCATTGTATATCAACTTGGTACCTTTAGACCTTCAAACACCTAACCATACTCAACCCTAGACCTCCAAACGATCTTGGGTGACCACCAAACGGTCTTGAGACCGTTTGGATGAGCTCCAAACGGTCTTGAGACCGTTTGTCCCATCCAACCTTTGGATTCTAGTGAAAAATCATCATGGATTGGTCTATCAAGTTGATCAACAAATCAGCACTACATTGCAATATGATTAGTACCTTTGGACCTTCAATTGGTCAACTATACTTGACCCCAGACCTCCAAACGGTCTTGGGGTGATCCCCAAACGGTATTGAACCCGTTTGGATGATCCCCAAACGGGTTTGAACCCGTTTGGGCTAATCAACCCAAAATCTCTAATTAACTCATTGGAATTTCAGCACTGATTTCAATTAGGGTTTGCCTAATTGATTAGCCTTCAACTCACGATTCCTTGGGAGTTAACCTCTCAAATTTGGAGGGTCATTAACCAACATCATTAGGAACAGTAATCCCAAACGGTAAACGCTTGGTAAACACACTCAAACGGTCTTGAACCCGTTTTCCCAAAAAGGTCGAGTTAATCAGATTGAAAATCAGCACTTAATCCAATTAGGTTTCCCTAATTGATTAACCTTCAACTCCCGATTCCTTGGGAGTTAACCCATAAAACTTGGTGAGTCATTATACAGAATAATTAGGATCAATAATATCAAACGGTCAACGCTTTGTCAACGCACTCAAACGGTCTTGAACCCGTTTGACCAAGCAGGTCAATTTAATCAGGTTGAAAATCAGCACCTAATCTAATTAGGTTTCACTAATTGATTAGCCTTCCACCTATGATTCCTTTTGAGTTAACCCCTCAAATTTGGAGGGTCATTAAACAACATCATTATGAACAGGAATCCCAAACGGTAAACGCTTGGTCAACCATCTCAAACGGTCGTGAACCCGTTTGCCCAAACAGGTCAAGTTATTCAGGTTGAAAATCAGCACTTAATTCAATTCGATTTGTCTAATTGATTGGCCTTCAACCTATGATTCCTTTGGAGTTAACCCCTCAAATTTGGAGGGTCATTATCCTACATAATTAGGAACAAGATTCCCAAACGGTCAACGCTTGGTAAACTCCTTCAAACGGATTTGAACCCGTTTTCTACCAAACGGTTTGCAACCCGTTTGGTCACCAAACGGTTTTGGTGAACCCGTTTGGTCCCAACCAATGAGATCGTTTGCTCCCAAGATATTTGGTGAGGTGCTTGCTTATGATGATGTCATCATCACCTTCCTTCGTGCACCCAAGAACAGCAACCGTTCTTGATGGAAATTGCAGCAAAGAAACAAGTATGAATCAAATTGAAGAAATCAATCAACAAAGCATAGAAGATTGATGCAATAGCAATGTTTGAGGGTTTGAGTTATAAAACCCGCCTCCAATTGAGCTCCAAAGCTACAAGATCACGCCATTAATTGTGGATGAAGCTCTAGCAACTCCCCCTAGGCTCGTCCTCAATATTTTGATTGTAAAAGTTGGCTAGGGTTGAAGAGGAGATCGAAATAAGAAGGAATCCATAACTTATTTTTGATTTCCACCATGGAATCAAGAAGAACGAAGGTCAAGAGCTTACCAACAGGTTGGGAGGCGTCCTCCTGCTCCTCCCTAGCTCCTTGGTCGGTTTGTAGGCAAGGGAATGAAGAAAATACGAAATAGCCTTTCATTTGGCTTGAAAAAGGCACTTTTATAAGGAAATTGATGAGAGAGAAAATGCATTATTAAAATGCATTAAATTCCAAATATATGGCCGCCTCTTCCCCCTCAAATCCCTTAAGGACGAGGCACCTTCTTTTGCCTTTAATTCTCCTTCATTATCCTCAATTTAAAGAAAAGCAAATTAAGCACCTTAATGCTTATTATATTAATATCCATATGTGAGTGGGTTTTCTTTTTCTTATAATAAGGTGAGTGGAATTTCACCTACTTGGGATATTTTCGTTCCTTATCTTGGAAAAGGAACGTTCATCCTTATTCAAAATCAACCCAAAACATTTTGGTTGAAAGCCCTTCAATTATTTTTATTCATTTTTTCCCTAAATCAAATTAGGGTTTCAATTAGGCATTAATCTTGATTATTTTAATATCAAGATTCTCTCTCCTACAATTTAATTCAAATGAGGCACCCATCTCATTTTATTTGTTCTACATGATTCCAAGAAACATTAGGGACCTTATTGAAGTGGTAATTTGCTTATTGAACCCTAGGTTTTGGGTAAATTGCACATTACACCAAAACTGGGTTTTAATGTACAAGGATTGCTTTACAAGCTTAATCTTGGTGCCCAAGCTTGTGAAAACCATACCACTACATCATATTCATTCTTATGTTGTTTCAACATCATAGAAAAATCTTATCATGCAACATTTGCAAATTAACCCCTCAACTTGGGTAATTTGCACTTTAGTCCAAAATAAGCAAACATTGCTTCAACATTGTTCAAACATGACCAAAATTGAAACATAAGTTTCTCATGAGCCCTAATTACTTTTCCCAAGATAAGATTAAGAATCTACTTAACCTTATTAAGAAAAACAATCTAGGGTTAATTCATAACCCAGGTCAGGGATGTTACAATCCAAATGATCAAAACCCTACTTATCATTAATAATTTGTCATTAAGTAATTAGAAACTAAAAAAGTTCAGTCTATCACATCCTATACACCTTAAAAGAAATTTCATCCTCAAAATTAAACCAGAAATCCAATCCATCACATAAGACTTGCTCGAGTTCTCTCAGTTACCACAATCGAAGAAGACAACAATTATCAAAGGCAATTGAGTTGAGTCTCTAGGAAGCAACTTATACCCCTATATTGATATGAGGACTAGGGTCAGGTTTCCCATTCTATGTGGGAGTGGAAGGGACCAAAATTTCACAAATTTTTGCAACCTATGAGTGGTGAAATGATCAGTTCATGGGTGAACCAATCAGTTGGCATGTGAGCTGATTGGTTCAATCCTTGAACTAGTCATATCATCATGTTTCTCAAGCACAATTGTATTGGAAATTATAATCAAATTAATGCACAACATGACGCCAACATTAATCCTTAATACAACCAAATTTATCCATGAACCTAACCATTCATCACATGAACCGTTCATTTGATGACATTTAGCTGATCGGTTCATTCAGTGAATCAGTCGGTTCATGGCATGGTTCATCCAAAATTCAACCAATGCAATCTTTAATCAATATGACACTCCAACTAATCAGTTCAACACTTAAACCGGTCAGGTCAGAGTTCAATTAATCAATTGTTGTTTACGTTGAATACCTAATCACTTTAATAATCAAGCTAAACATCATTCTTGAACAAACTCCTATTCAAAGTGTATCCTAAGTGTGTGACCCTATAGGTTCCAAGTTACGTTGGCAGTGAATCTCCATAACTAGTTTATGACATCACAAGCAAAGAGAGGTATCTAGAAACACATCATTGCTACCCAAGTAAGTAGAAAGTTGGAGAACAACTTCAACCTACAATTTGTTATTGGTGTTATAGTGTTTGTATAGTTCCTTTGCCACTGATACCCAAATTGAACTCGAGGCATGGAATCAACATCCTCTTCAATATTCAATCTCTATTCCTTGAACTAGAGAAGAGTGTTTGAGATATATGTAAGCTCAATATCACATATTGACTCACATGTGCATGGCCATGCTTTTCTCAGTCTCACTAATCAAGTGGCTAGGATATCATACTCCTGTAGGAGGGACAAATCCCATCTACATCACTCACAATCCTCCACATATGTCATAATGCACCTGAGCATCACCTTTATGGCAACCCATCTTCAAGGTCACGATAGATGATGTCAAAGTAAACTGATCGACATGTGATGAGTGTAGCAATTTTGGTATATGAACCACAGTCACCATCGACACTATGAGATATGATTCTAACTACCAATTATGGTTTCCATGTATCAGTCTTATGGTGAGTCTATCTGATACACTATTCTCTAACATGTATCAATGTGCTTGGTTTGATATCACATATCATGACTGGTGAGATTCTGTCATCAACCAACAAACACTCATCTTATATGTTATTGTTGTCTATCAACCTTCCACAATAACATATGACTAGGGACATATCAAGAATGTATATACTCCTGGCATTTGTATGATATCATTGTTTAGTCCATCAACCCAAAGACATATGTAACTGACTAATATCATTGTTTAGACATTTATTGTGTTACTTCATTATCTCATAAATGAATAGAACATAACAAATTGGAAAATTGCCTTTATTAATGATCATATCATTTATAAGTTATGCCATTACAATCATCACATGATTCACTCTCTAGGCATATATACCAAAAATTTTAGGCTCATTTAACACTTTGGAGGACCTTCTAATGTTAGGGATCCTTCTTTGGGTTTCCCTATTCAGGGTGCAGATCCGTCTTTAGCGAGTGCAGGAGTAGGTTCTTCTCAGTATAGAGATGTTTCTCTAGTTGTCGAGGTGACTTCTGGGAGTTCCTCTTCTAGTGACCGGTGGTATACTAGTGGTATTCTCTCTAACGTAAGTCATGAGCATCATTCTTCAGGGTCTTCTTCCATTGATCATTGGCACTGGGTGGTTGAAAAAGAAGCTGAAGAATTAGTTTTTTTCTTTTAGCAATTCCATTTGAAGATGTACTTTTTTCCTATAAGAAAATCATGTGGTAGTCATGTTGATATTTTGTGAACTCATTTAGATTTTAAACAAAATTTGAGTTTGAGTAGTATATAATTGGTTGTGGGGTCTTATAATATTTAATTCAGAATTAGAATCTTGGGTTTGATCTTCAGAAGAAGCTTGGTTGATTAGAAAATTTGCTCGATTCCCATGTTTATTTGAGGTGGAAGATCGTAATGGTCCACCATCCTAGAATCTGAGTCCTTCATGTATTGGGATGTGATTCGATGTTGGCTGCAAATGTAATGTGATTTCATCAAGGAAAAGGACACAGAGTCCCATGTTTCTAAAGATGAGTTTGTCATACAAATAGAATTGTGCCCACCATCTTTTCAGCACAACTTATCAGTCACGACTCGGGGTCATGGGACAGAAGGAAATCTGAGAGATCCCTCTTTTGTGGCATCCTCCCATCAACTTGTCCTTGGTGCGTTGTTGAATCATTGATCTTTCTGTGATTGAAGAGTCAAGTTGGCAAGCTTTGGCATGACTCATCATTTACATCATTTGGTGTACATCCCTATCACAGGGGAATTGATGTCAGCAAAAATCCATTTATGAGATCCTTTAAGTCACACTTTTCATTTTCTTGACATCTTTCTATGACACCCTTTGCCACTCAAAGAGAGATTACTCAAAACTTAATCATGATCAAGCACTTATTAGTAGATTACCGAAAATCATAGGAAATTAAAACCGATTTGCAACAAGAACCATGAGTTGAGATTTGTCACATATAAGTTGACACTTTCACCTCATAACATACATTCAAAGTGCTACATATCTAGTCATCATCAACCTATTACATGAAATAATAGTTCCACATGCATGTACATACCACCAAAGATACACAAGCCAAAAACCATGTATCGATCATCATGTCTACAAATCACATTTTGAATACCCCTAAGGACATGAGTGTACATGGATGACACATATGACTCTATTACTCAACACTCTCTGTATATCCAAGATCCACTAGGTATAGTACCTCTTTATATCATTCTCAGCCACATGATCTTTAAGTTAGCATGCACGTCCACCTAAAAAGATATTTAACCAATGGGGGTGAGACAAAAGTCCTAGCGAGAGATATAACTCTCTGCCAACTCTATTATTATCACATATAGCTAAGGAAAAAGATGGACATATTGAGTAGGTTGACCAGAATAACTAAATGACATATACCTCATGAATAAAGCAAATAGAACAATAATATGAACTTGCCACTGAGTAGTAGAACAACTAATAATTTAAAAGGAATATGAAGGACATGTATAACTGTTATAAACTAAGAAGTATAAAAGCAATGCAAGGCTTCAATGAATGTTCTCATATTTGATCCTATACATGTATACTACATGGCTAATTATGTATTTTAATTTTCCCTAAGGATTTGAGTCGTACCAACCAAATCCAATTGACCACTTCAAAGTTGAAATCAGTTCCATACAAGGTTAATGAAAAATTCGGAATCCACGACCTCTCCATACCTTGTGGTCATTACATGAGAACACCTCAGAGATGTATCAATCAACTGAAAAAGTGACATACACTCACATCAAAGGGGTTGTCTCACGCATGGCCACTAGTATAACCCTAGCCCACCTTGGTACAGGTCATGGTGCTAGAAGAATCAGCTCATGCATGGACCATTCTTAAAAAAGGACTAGCTCACACATGTCCATCCAAATCATAAGGAGATCAGCTCATGCGTGGCCATCTCATATCACATATCACCTATAATTGTGGCCGTAAGGAGGTACTCAATTTATGCCCCCACATATTCAAAACTATGCGCTCTGAGTTAAACCCATTTCACCAATCTAGTAAATAAAACTAACACTTGAAAGTATCTATGGAAAATAGAAACTACATGATTAAGGTTCCACTTTATTAGTGATTCCAATTAGTGAGTTAAGGTTTCATCCTACAAACGCACATACAAAAGCCTAATTCAGGCTAGCAAGCATAACTATAAAATAACTTTAGAAGATATAAAACATATGTTGTTTGAACTTGTCACATCATCACATGGTACTTATCTCACTACCATTCACAAGGCTAACACCATCAGTGCATTATCATGGGATATCAATCACTTATCTCAACATTGGAGGATAACACCTTGACTAGGCTCTAAGACTTTGCTAGGTCATAAGAGCTATCTCATCACACTTATAATTTATTATTATCTCATCAAGCCTCATCTGGCAAATAAGCATTACTCATGCCAAGCACCACTTGTGCCACATCATATACACACCATAGCAGTCATTAGCTATGACATGCATTACACCTACACGATTATCAATACACAAAATATAGAGAGAAATGTGTCTCAACACATTGAACACCTTTAAACAAAATAGCATATCATAGTTCCCAAAATTAGGGTTAGGATTCATGCTTCACCACATAGGGTTACCAATCATCATTCATTTCCTCTCATAAGTTTGGAAAGTATAAGGCTAAGTACTATTCAGTATAACCAAGTATGCACAGTCACCTATTTATACTTTCCAAGTTCCCTTGCCAAATATTATAATCATTGCTTGATTTTATTTAACCATCTCCATAGAATTCACTAGTTATAACACCCACTTAACTCACAAGGTTAAAGCCATGTAATTTAAGAGAGAGAGAGAGAGTACAATATCATGCTTTCTATTCATACACATTCAATAATATGATATTCTTTTCACATATATCCAATTAGGGTTTTACCTTATGGTTACATCACCAAACCCTAATCACATCAAATTCCCACTTTCTTGAAACTAATTTAGGTTTGAACAACATTAGTTAGATATGAATAGATTGTTGTGTCATCAACACTAGGTATCACCATAGCATACATGTCCATATGTATTACAACCATGAATTATGTAAACATGTTGACCATGTACCACTCATAATATTTGATCATTTTGTAACCCATACGTTATTACCCCTCACAAGTAATTAACCACACATCATACTAAGGAAATTCAAACCTTAGATTGCATATCCAGAGGATTTTACATCAAATTATACACAAGGAACCTATTAGATCATTACACTTGTTTATATGATTTCTACACAAGTGGTGTCACCTTTTATTCCAACAAAGCTTTTCATCACCATCATATATATTCACATAACCTCACTTCACAAGTTAAGATTATATGAAAAGGAAATATAGTAGACATTTGTCATGGATTATAATCTTTCATTAAGATGAGAACATGGGTCATATTTTTCCATGATTAAGGTTATCATATGGGTATTAAACCATTGAACCCTACATCCATTACTTCCCACATTGTTGGAAAGTTTAGGGCTAAGCTCTTTAGTCAAGGATGGACCACTCATAGTAACATCATCCTATGGTGCACTAGGTTTAGGAGAAGCAATTAAAATTGATCATACATTATCCAAAACAATACTCTTCTATGTTATACATTGCTCATATGTGTACATCATTGGGTATCCGAGCATACCCTTCGAACCTCATCATGTGATATCAGTTTCACCTCAACCACATGTGTCATCCTGACCACATCATGGTGTGTCGGGTTAGGCCTTCAAGGTGTGTCGGGTTAGCTACTCTTGAAGGTGGGTGTCGGGTTAGGTATTGTCATGACGACATCTTACTCAACCAAGGCATCAAAGTTTAGCACCTCAAGGCATACCAACTCACAAGATATCATCCTGGTCATGATGGGATAGCACCCTCAAACTATCGGTCTAAGGTGTCAGCTAGCAAGGCATATCAATTTAACATCTTTAGGGTGTATCAGCTTAGCCCTACTTGAAAGTGTGTCAGCTTGACACCTATACTGCATCATGGTTTCACAATATCAAGGTGTATCAATTTAGATGCTACAAGGCACTGTCAGACTCGCCCCCATAGGGCATGACAGTTTGGTACTTGACATTGAATGTCATCTATTATCATGCAAGGCATGTCCGGTTAACCTCCCCAAGTTATGTCGGCCAAGAGTTGACCTAGTGTATAGGTTTGTCAACCCTATGATGTGTCAGGTTAACACCCTCAACCCATCTCAGTTTAGCAAGCATATCGGGTTAACTACACTTGTTTTGACTTGTCATGTTCAAGCTTAGGATATCATCCATTAGTTCATCATCATCATGGCAGGAAACAACAAGATTTGAACAGCAAACTAAATGAGGTTCCCTCATCAAATTGGTTCTCAAGACCACCATTAACTACTAGCATACATGAGATAAAAGACTTAGACGGATGAGAATCAATATAAGCACATGAAAGGTGAAAATAAAAAAGAAGGATAAGAGTTATATAACCCATCTCAAGAAGGTCTCGATAAAGGTTTCAAGATCCATGATCAAATCTCTAAAGCACCCATTCTCAAGGTGGAAGATAGTCCATCAAGAGTCCCAATTTGACCTCAACATCACCTTAAGAAAGAAGAAGGTACCAAGGTTATGATAGCTCAAGAAGAAAGGAAAGAGAGAGGACCACATACTAATCAACCCTCATCCAAGGTATGATCTATGGCTGAGAGATAAAGAAGAAGATGAAGAAGAGATCTCAAAGAAATGGCAATCAAAGAAACATAACTCACCATGATGGAAGTTGAATAAGGAATCACCATGAGCAGGAACTCAATCTCCCAAGCTCCATGGGGACTTCCTCTAGCTCCTTGGCTTCCAAGCTCATCCACTAAGAAGAGAAGAACAAGAATGGATGAAAGGGTTTACTTGTGTGAAGAGGGAGGGGTTATATACTTGAAGGAAGAGAGAAATATCAAAAGAAAGGTGTCATCACCTTAAGAGTCTAGGTGACACTTGTCCACGTACAAAGGCCACATGCAACCTCTCTAGCTCAACATGAACTCCATGGTGATATACTATAGGTAGATTCTAGGCCTCTTTGACTCCTACCAAGGTTACCTACTTCTCCAAACTGATACACCACACTACCCAAAACTGATACACTATATTCCAAGGTCAAAACACATGATTCATAGAACTTTATCATTATGAGGATGCCGCTCCTTGCCCTATATCCAATCAAGATACCCACCTCTTTATTTATCCTCTATATGATATCAAACAAGACAAGGAACACTCTAGAGATGGTAAATTGCATGTTAACCCCGAATTGTGGGTAATTTGCAATTTGCACCAAAACTAGCACATAAAGCACAAGCATCAACCTACAAGCTCAACTTGGAACTTAGGCTTTCCATAGGGTACCCCTTAGCATAATTCTCTCTCTTATGATGCTAAATAACTAAGGTAACACTCAACATGTGACATATTGCAATATAACCCCTCATCTTGGGTAAATTGCACTTTGGTCCAAAACAAGCAATCATTGCTCAAATAGCATTCAAACTGGACCAAACTTGAAAGATAAGCATGTCACATGATAACACAATACCTAAAAGGATCAGATTAAAGTTATAAGCAATATACTTAAGCAAAAAAATAGGTTTAGTCCAAAATCTAGGTCATGGTTCTTACAAGTCATAAACTCCTAATAAGGGTTTCGTCCCCGAAATCCCGGGCAGAGGGTGACAGATGTTACTCATGCATCACACATTAAAACTTCCACATAGCCACTTGATGTTAGGGTGATGTCATATGACTTGACCAACATACTATTCTTCCATCTAAGGTCAACACAGGATCTTTCACACAAGACACAAACTCAACTATCCTTTCCTCTATTGGCTGCAAAGTCAACTCTATGTAAGGTAACACTTTCTTGGTCAGAGAAGAAATATACATACTTTGTATAACTCAGGTGTCAACCCCCACCGATGTGTCATCATCTCAACTTATAACATTACATGGTAAGATTCTTGATTCTGGGAGTTTACCATACCCTCCTCAAACTTCAACATATCTCTTCCAAACAAAGACTAGAGATACGTCTGGTCATCCACTTGGAACTACAAAACCTATCATGTTTCTGTTGTGCTACTCTAATTTACTGACTCAACACTTGTCTTACTTCTACCAACCATCCTGCCAACATACTCACTCTCAACTATACATTATCTTATCATAAGAAGAGGTCACTTATCCAAGGAAAACTATCTCAGAGGTAACACAAGATGTTATATGCCACCTTAATTGACCTAGATAGGGATTGGAAACCCTAATGATCCATCTATAGCCAATGCACAATCTTTTTGGAACCTTCCTTACTTGCAAGCCTCATAGGATTACTTCAAGGGACTATACTCAGCCTGATGAACTTTTCCCAAGATGATCTTACAACTGTCTCTTCAACTTATATATCCTTGTCAATATTACATTTATGCAGAGCATAAACCCCTAACATGTGATATACATACTATAGGTTGGGTACTTGTAACCAAATTCATCCAAAGTCAACCTTTGTAGGAATCCAAATACCTAATCATCTTATCAAGAGACATGTTCTCACTCTCCCATACAACAGACACGATTTGGATACTAGGATTCCTTAACTTGGTATCTATCACATATGTCAAAAACACATGACATCCCTATCACATCCATCTTGTATTGTTTTTACCAAAAACAAACATCTCAAAAGGTTCTTTCTTTCATCTTGAGACATCACCTATCATAGATATCCCTATCTTGGAACAAAAATCCAAGACTAACTAATACTTTTCAAAGTATCCATCTAAGGATCACTTTTAACCCATGTACATCAAGTGACATAAGACCCACTTGACAACTACATCCTTGAAAGGAAAGAACACAAGGGAAAATATTCCTCTTATCACTACATCATTACCCATGGTTTGCTTATCAAGGTGAAGGGATTATCTCTTTCTTTGATTGTTTCACGTGTTTTCAATTGTTCATGTGTCATTTTAACTTGTCTCATCTTAGTTTCCTTGCCCTCAACATAGGAATTATAAAGATGAGTACATATCATTTCTCCCTTCTTTGTTACTGTCTATAATGTTCATGAACATTTCCTTATTTTACCACATTTTTCATCTTTACATCATGACAAATATCATTCCTCTTTACCTATTCTTTATTGAATATGGATCATCTCCTTTGTTCCCTTTTAGATATTATGAGGATTGCACTTTACATGTTTTCATATTCATGGGTTGGTCTGAGATTAACTCAAAATCCAACTTATTTATTTATCATTCGTTCTTATTTGTCTTCTCACTTCATCTTTATTTTAGGAATTCTCTCCATCTTATTTTAATTATACGCCTTGACTTACTTTATTAGAACAAGTTCATCTATATTTTTCTTCATACATTTCTTAACATTACAACTTCAAGAACTTCTCTTATCATATTCACAATTAGATTTAGGTTTCATGGAGTTGTATCTTTCTCTTTTAATCACCAAACATTCAAGTTTTACTAAATTATGGTGCAATTCTTATCTCTTGTTATAGTATGATGGAGATATTAGCATCATGATTCCTGATTTGTTATGCTCTTAAGATTGTTCCCAAAATGACCACTTGATTAGATTGATCAAAGAGAAATCAATCCAAGAGTTCCATACTTACCTTATCTTCAAATTTTGAATATCTGGCTAGGGCACACAAGTACTGAGATTAGGCAGTATGCACCATATTTTATATCATGTTCTTATCTTAGACCCCATCCTAATCCTAGTCCTAGTATCCTTGTAGACTCATCAAACTTATAGCTCTGATACCGCAAAATGTGACACCCTTTGCCACACAAAGTGAGATTACTCAAAACATAATCACGATCAACTACTAATCAACGCATTACCAAAAAACATAGGAAATTAAAACTGATTTGCAACAAGCACCATGAGCTGAGATTTAACACATACGAGTCAGCACATTCACCTCATAACATAGATTCAAATTCTACGCCACTAATCATCATCAACCTGTTACATGAAATAACAGTTCCACATGTATGTACATACCACCAAAGGCACACAAGCCAAAAACCATGTATCGATCATCATGTCTACAAAACACATTGAGAATACCCCCAAGGACCTGAGTGTACATGGATGACACATATGACTCTATTACTGGACATTGTCTGTATTTCCAAGATCCACCTGGTATAGTACCTCTTCATATCATTCTGTGCCACATGATCTTTAACTCATCATGCACATCCACCTAAAAAGATATCTAACCAATAGGGTGAGACAAAAGACCCAATGAGAGATATAACTCTCTGCCAACTCTATTATTATCACAGATAGCTAAGTAAATAGACTAACATACTGAGCAGGTTGAACAAAATTAACTAAATGACATATACCTCATGAATAAAGTAAATAGAACAGTAATATGCACTTGCCACTGAGTAGTAGATCAATTAATAATTTAAAAGGAATATGAAGAACATGCATAATTGTTATAAACTAAGCAGTATAAAATCAAGTCAAGGCTTCAACCAATGTTCTTGTATTTGATCCTATACATATATACTACATGGCTGATTACATATTTTACTTTTCCCTAAGGATTTGAGTCATACCACCCAAATCCAACTGACCACTTCGAAGTCGAAATCAGTTCCATACAAGGTCAATGGAAGATCCAGAATCCACAACCTCTCCATACCTTGTGGTCAGGGCACAAGAACACCACAGATATGTATCAGTCAACTTTAAAAGTGACATACAGTCACATCAAAGGGGTTGGCTCATGCATGGCCACCCATATTACACCTAGCCCACCTTGGTATAGGTCACGACGCTAGAAGAACCAGCTCACGCATGGCTGTTCTCAAAAGAAGGACTGGCTCACGCATGGCCATCCATATCACAAGGAAATCAACTCATGCATTGCTATCTCATATCACATATCACCTACAATTATGGACGTAAGGATGTACTCGACTTAAGCCCCTACATATTCAAAAATATGTGCTCTGAGTTAAACTCATTTCACCAATCCAGTAAATAAAACTAACATTGGAAAGGATGTATGTCATAGGGAAACTACATGATTAAGGTTGAACTTTATGAGTTATGCCAATTGGATGAATTAAGGTTTCATCCTACAAATGAACATACAAAACCCTAATTTAGTCTTGCAAGCATAACTATAAAATAACTACAGAAGATATAAAACATATGAGGTTTGAACCTGTCACATCATCAGATGGTACTTGTCTCACTATCATTCACAAGGCTAATACCATCAACACATTATCATGGGATATCAAGCCCTTATCTCAATACTGGAGGATAACACCTTGACTAGGCTCTAATCCTTTGCCAGGTCATAATCTCTATCTCATCACACTTATGATTCATTTTTATCTCATCATTCCTTATCTGGTAAATAAGCATTACTCATGCCAAGCACCACTTGTGCCACATCACATACACACCATAGAAGTCATAAGCTATGACATCCATTGCACCTCTAAGATTATCATTACACAAAATAGAGAGAGAAATGTGTCTAAACACATTGAACACCTTTAAATAAAGAAACATACCATAAGTTCCCTAAATTAGGGTTAGGCTTCATGATTCACCACATAGGGTTCCCAATCATCATTAATTTCCCAAATCTATGAATTCATTTCCTCTCATAAGTTTGGAACGTATAAGGCTATGTACTATTCAGTATAACCAAGTATGAACAATCACCTATTTATACTTTCCAAGTTCATTTGCCAAAGCTTATTATCATTGCTTGATTTTATTTAACCATCTCCATAGCATTCACTAGTTATAACAAACACTTAACTTACAAGGCTAAAGAGATGTAATTTAAGAGAAAGAGATTACATAACATGCTTCTTATTCATACACATTGAATAATATGAAATGATTTTCACATATAGCCGATTAGGGGTTTACCTCATGGTTACATCACCAAACCTTAATCACACCAATTCCCACTTTCTTGAAACTGATTTGTGTTTGAATAAAACTAGTTAGATATGAATAGATTATTGTGTCATCAACACTAGGTATCACCATAACATAAATATACATATGTATTACAACCATGCATTATGTAAATATGTTGATCATGCACCATTCATAATATTTCATCATTTTGTAACCCATACATTCTTACCCCTCAAAAATCATTAACCACACACCATAATAAAAAAAATTCAAACCTTAGGTTACATATCTAGAGGATTTTATGTCAAATTATACACAAGGAACTTATTAGATCATTAGACTTGTTCATATGATTTCTACACGAATGTTGTCACCTTTTATTCCAATAAAGCTTATCATCACCATCATATATATTCACATAGTTGTGTCATTAACCTCACTTCACAAGTTAAGATTATATGAAAAGGAAATATATTAGACATTTGTCATGGATTATAATCTTTCATTAAGATGAGCACATGGGTCATATGTTTCCATGGTTAAGGTTATCATATGGATATTCAACCATTGAACCTTACATCCATCACTTTCCACATTGTTGGATAGTTTAGGGATAAGCTCTTTAGTTAAGGATGGACAACTCATATTAACATCATCCCATGGTGAACTAGGTTTAGGAGAAGTAATTAAGATTGATCATATATTATCCAAAACAACACTCTTCTATGTTATGCATTGCTCATATGTGTACATCATTGGGTATTTGAGCATACCCTTCAACCCTCGTCATATGATATCGGTTTCACCTCATCCACATGAGTCGGCCTGACCACATCATGGTGTGTTGGGTTAACACATCTAGGTGTTTCGGGTGAGGCCTTCAAGGTGTGTCAGGTTAGCTACTCTTGAAGGTGGGTGCCAGGTTAGGCATTGTCATGTCGGCCTCTTACTCAACCAAGGTGTATGGTTTGGCACCTCAAGGCATACCAACTCACAACATATCATCCTGGTCATGACATGTTAGCACCCTCAACATATTGGTCTAAGGTGTCAGTATCTGTTTAACATCTTTAGGGTGTATCAGTTTCTCCCTACTTGAAACTGTGTCTGCTTGATGCCTATACCACATCATGGTTTCACAACATCAAGGTGTATCGATTTAGATGCTACAAGACATGTTGGATTCACCCAAATAGGGTGTGATGGGTTGTTAATTGACATTAAATGTCGACTACTCTCAAGCAAGGCATGCTGGGATTACCTCCCCAAGGTATGTCGACTAAGATCTGACCTAGTCTGTCAGTTTGTCAACCCCATGATGTATCGGGTTAACACCCTCAACCCATCTCAGTTTAGCAAGCATATTGGGTTAGCAACACTAGTGTCGACTTGTCATCTTCAACCTTAGTATATCAGCCATTAGTTCATAATCATCATGGAAGGAAATAACAAGATTTGTATAGAAAACTAAATGAGGTTCCCTCATCAAATCGGTTCTCAAGACCATCATTAATTACTAGCAAACATGAGATATAAGACTTAAAGAGATGAGAATCAATATAAGAACATGAAAGGTGAAAATAACAAAGAAGGCTAAGGGTTCAAGCTCCATGATCAAAGCTCCAAATCACACATTCTCAAGGTGGAAGATAGTCCATCAAGAGTTACAACTCGACCTCAACATCACCTCAAGAAAGAAGAAGGTGCCAAGATTATGATAGCTCAAGAAGAAAGGAAAGAGACAGGACCAC
Source organism: Alisma plantago-aquatica (assembly GCA_963693085.1). Lineage (NCBI taxonomy): Eukaryota > Viridiplantae > Streptophyta > Magnoliopsida > Alismatales > Alismataceae > Alisma > Alisma plantago-aquatica. The sequence goes on from OY856413.1 coordinate 152,452,762, forward strand.
GTCCTAATCAAACTTCATCCAAGGTATGATTCATGGCTGAGAGAAAAAGAAGAAGATGAAGAAGAGAGCTCAAAGAAATGGCCATCAAAGAAACATAACTCCCCAAGATGGAAGTTGAACAAGGAATCACCATGAGCAGGGAACTCGACCTCCCAAGCTCCATGGGGACTTCCTCTAGCTCCTTAAGCTTAAAGCTCGTCCACCAAGAAGATAAGAACAAGAATGGATGAAAGTGTTTGATTGTGTGAAGACGGAGGGGGATATATACTTGAAGGAAGGGAGAAAGATCAAAATAAAGGTGTCATCACCTTAAGAGTCTAGGTGACACTTGTCCACGTACAAAGGCCACATGCAACCTATCTAGCTCAACATGCCCACCATGGTGATATACTCTAGGTAGAGTCTTGGCCTCCTACCAAGGGAACCCACTTCTCCAAACCGATACACCACACTACCTAAAATCGATACACTATATTCCAAGGTCAAAACACACATGATTCATAGAACTTTATCATTATGAGGATGCCACTCCTTGCCTGATATCCAAACAAGGAACCCACCTCTTCCTTTATCCTCTAGATGATATAAAACAAGAGAAGGAACACTCTAGAGATGGTAAATTGCATGTTAACCCCCAACTATGGGTAGTTTGCAATTTGCACCAAAACTAGCACATAAAGCACAAGCATCAACCATACAAGCTCAACTTGGAACTCAGGCTTTCCACAAGGAGCCCCTTAGCATAATTCTCTCTCTTATGATGATAAATCACTATGTGCACACTCAACATGTGACATATTCCAAGATAAGCCCTCATCTTGGTTAAATTTCACTTTGGTCCAAAACAAGCAATCATTTCTCAAATAGCATTCAAACATGATCAAACTTGAAACATGATGTGTCACATGATAACAGAACACCTCAAAGGATCAGAATAAAGTCATAAACAACTTTCTTAAGAAAAAAATAGGGTTAGTCCAAAACTCAGGTCATGATCTTTACACTTTCTAATTCCCACCTAAAAGGATGTGGCTAAGATCACTTGACTTCCTTTTCATGACAGATGGCATGAGGGACCTAGGAAATCAAGTTGGAGCACTGAGCTAGGACATCTTGTCAGCATCAAGAAATCCCAAGTGGTTCAATGGTTGATTGCTAGCGGTCACTTTATTCAGATGGTATCCCTATGGGAGTCATTTAAGATTGAAGTGTGTCATGATGTTGCTTCTCCTGATATGCCTTGTTTGTGGCTGTATACTTTGATCATCTTGGCGGAGCTGCTCTTTGAAGAAGCTATTGGACAGGTGAGGGTTGTTTCTTCAGGAGTCATAACCTCTCTATAGAGAAAGGAAATTGTTGTTCTTTTGATACTGGAATAGTTGTATATGTTCTTGGACAAAGCATAACAGACTAGAAAGATAAGGGGACCCTTCCAGGTTCTATAGATTTATCTAGGAATGGACATAGGTCCTACAATATTGATGGGGTCTTTGAATCCTTATTATAGTGTGGTGAAGGAGCTTTTTTTGAAGCACATTCAGATAGATGCACATCTTTATCTGCATGGAGATTTGGCTCGTTGGCTTGCTTGTTTGAAGTCTACATATATGTGTTGGGGGCGGATGGAACTCTATCTTGATAACTCATCCTATGGCATCTTCATGCCTATTTTTTAGTGGTTGATCATATTGTCTATGCTGGATGGTTGTGTTTCATATTACCCTGTGCCAATGCTACTATAGTTTAATTGTCAGTATTGTTGTATCAAGTTGAAGCACTTTCCCCATTCTTCAAGATGTTGGTGCTAGATTCTCAAAATATTCATGAGAAGGTTGTAGATATGTGGTTGAAGTAGAAGAGTTTGACCTGGGATTCTTTCTTGTGGGTCGAGACTGCTCTCCCAAGTACCTGGAGTGACTTTTATGAACACATTCAGTGGTAGTGACTTGCGATTATTCTGAAGAATCATGATGATTGTTCTTTTCAGTTTTTTCATTTGTTTGTTGGCTTTAGGTGTGATAGTTTTTAATGATTTTATTTCTGGAATTAAAGTTTTTAGTTCGTGAAATGTGGCACTGTCTATGGGTACTCCCTCCATGATACCTGAAAATGTGCACTCAAACGTGGGTCCTTGAGGTGAATATGAATGTGAGCTCTTTTCTAAAAAATCATCCTTTCGAGACAATACAAAACTCATGTCTGTGTTTTTAGGACTCCAGTGATAGATGTAGGTTTTTATATGTCAGGATCACCTCCTGATAGTCCACCTCCTTGCATGAAGTCGGAAGGTTGAAACCCCAAGAACTTTAAGCTACCTCTCATCCTACTTTGATGATATATGTTTCCTCCTTCTGAACGTTCATTTCTAGTTCTATTGTGAGGGGAGCCCTCATACTAGGGGAAGAAATGGAAGAAACTCTAATGGACCTAGGATTTATTATAAGAGATAAAGATCTATCATGTAGCAGGTCACTAGCAGTGCTTCCCTACCCAGTTGGGCCACAGTACTAGGTGTTAGAGAAATCATGATGGACTTTGCTCCCAATACACCTTAGAGTAGCAATAGACTATGAGCATGTGTCTTCTTATTTTAAAGGGGTTTTTGATTTTTATTTATTTATTTTCTTCTACAGTGCCCACTGGCTGCGGGTGTTTTCTTTTAAAGAAGATTTTGGTTTAAAATTGATGTTCAGGGCCTTAGTATGAGAGCCAAGGGTATTTTGGGGAATGAATGGGATTTTCTAGCGAGGCTTTTCCATCTCATGACTCCCAAGTTAGCTTGCTCGGAGCTTTGTCTCACCTTTTGTTGCAAGGAGATGGCAGTAGCTACAAGAGGTTTTCAACCTCCATCCTTCTTCTGACAGTCTTTTCTTTTAGGTTAACTTTGGAAGATAAAAAGGTTGTGGCATCTCCTTGGATATAGATGTTAGGATGTTTGATTGTTAGGATCTATATGACTTTTCTTAGGGGACTCATAGCGTATACTATCCTCTTGTTTGATCATATGGCTTCTCCTAGCTTTATCCATACTCCATGATTGTTTTGTTAGGTTGGGCCTTCTTTTAGGAGTTATTTTTAGGTTGGAGAACTATTAAAAACTTAGGATAATGGCCATCCTCCTTCCATCATAGGTCATGTGCTCTACTTTGACCTTTCTGCTTCAATGTAAACAAGGTTATGCGGTTAGATTTTTAATTAGATTTTAAGTTTTTGGAAGGATAGGAGCATTTGGCTCCTTTACATTATTTTTTCTTGTCATGATAATCTGATCAGTAGTAATAACAATGTATTAGGTTGGCATTGGTGTGATGAAAATGAACATCTCCATCCATGTCTTTTAGGCGGAGGCCACCCTAGTCATAGTTTTCATGGACGATGTAGGGTCCCCCCATTTAGGGTTGAACTTGCCCTTGGAATCAACATTTTGGATGACTTGTAATACCAAGTTGCCCTTTTGAAAGTTGTGAGGTCAAACCTTCTTGTTGAATGGTTGAGCATTCTTTCTTGGTAAAACTGTGCATGGAGTAGGGCTTTTACCCCTCATTCTATAAGAATGTTGAGGTAGTAAACTCGGTCTTGAAGCCATTTGATCTCCAACATATCTACCTCTCATAGTATGTGGAGCGAAGGGGTTTGGATTTCAACTGGAAGGACTACTTCCATCCCATATACTAGGGAGTATGGTATCACCCCTATTAATTCTTATGGAAGTGTGGTAGGCCCACAAAGCCAACGGAAGCTGCTCATGCTAGTTGGCATCAAAGCTGATAGTCTTTGAAAATCTTGACTTGATTTTTAATTAGCATCTTCTACCACTCTATTCATTAGTAGTCAATAAGGTGATATTCAATGATGTTTGATCTGTCGATATGTTTTCCCAGAGAGTCAATCATGTGAGGATTGTAATGGCATATCTTGTAAAGAATCTGGTTAATAATAAAGGCAATATTCATCTATATGTTTTTTTCAATTATGAGATAATGGTATAACATGATAGATGTGTAGAGAATGATGTTATTAGATGACTATGTGTTCAGGTTGAGGACATGAAAAATGATATCATAGGTATGATAAGAGTACATACATTCTTGTTAAGTCCCTATTTGGTTATTATTGTGGAATCTTATGGACAACAATAATATATAAGACTAGAGTGTGTGTTGGTTAATGACAAAATCTCATTAGTCATAATATATGATACTAAACCAAGCACATAGATACTTGTTCATAAAATATATTAGCATCAAAGTTGAACTATCCTCCTAAGTTATCAAGGCACAAATCTCTACCCCTTGAAAGGAATTTTCTATGGCTCAACTTAACCATCTAAAGGGGCAATAAGAGACAAGTCAACTAAGGCATACATATAGCTTCAAGCTCATTACTCCACATTGAGGTCTAGGTTTGATGGTACCATATAAATGGTCGGGTGCTTCTTCTTGAAGTGTTTCTCCAAATTTATCAGATTCAACCTTTTGTGACTTGATTCAAGAAAACATCATTATTCCAAACTTTTTTTGTACATATAGTCAAAATAGTTTAGCATCAAAACTTGGTGATGAAAATCTAAATATGACTCCAAAATTAGTAAATGAACCAAGTCACCACTTCTCCATAGCAACAACTCATTGCATATACTTCAGTTATATGACTCTATCAGGTTCTACTAACCTCTTATAGCTTTGGGTATAAATCATAAGCACACTAATATTAAAAAGATACTGCTGTGTGATGGGAGTATGGTATGAATTACCTTCATTGAATCCATTAATAACTTTGGCAACTTCAACATTCATATCCTAGGCACCTCTTGTATGTCTCTCAACTGAGTTTGTTGTACCTATTGGTTATTATTGATTATGGATGGTAGGTGCGATTGTTGCTGATTTTGAGTGGGTTTTTAAGCTAGAGATGGACAATATGGGATCTAAGGCTACTAAAGTTTACATGTTCATCTTGACCACATTGGTGGAAGACCACCTGTTGGTACTCTTTCTAGGCTATAGAGTTTATGGAAGGTATATGCATGGGGGATGATGGTGAAAACACTCATTTCATTTCTCATGGTGGTCATCATTCACATTCTTCTATTTTTTAGGGTAGCGTGACAAGGTGTGATATTAAGGGTAAGCCCCAACAGATAGTTATTTATCTACCATCTGTTGGAATGTTTGTAACATATCAAAACATGGCTATCCTGAATTTAGAAATTCTAATCTCATTACTAAGAAGTTGGAATGCTTATGTCTCTAGAATGGACCATATAAGGTTAGAGGTACAACCTAGGACACTTGTTTGTTCCCTAGTGAGCATTTAATTCATACAAAAATAAAACTTAGATATAAACTCTAACACATGCATTCTTAATACCATATATGATACATTAGTAGGATAAGGTTCCATAATCAATTGACCTAACTTATTATGTACAAAAATGACCTAATAACCTTAATACTACTCATTGAGTAACCAGTCTCATTAAATATGTTACATGTGCTTCAATTTCTCACTAATACATATATAAGGAAAAAGGTGTGATGAATCAAAAATAATATGTGTATTATTATGAATAAGGGATTAAAGTGGACTCTACTTTGGTTAGTGTTGACAATTGAATAATAATTGGGATGTATAGGTAAGTGGAGGTGATTAATGTGATTTATTTGAGTTAATGTTGAAATTAATGGAATTAATGATAATTTGAGAAAGATAATATATTTCATTCAAGATAATCTAATATATCTATGATGGTGATGATTTGAGGACATTAGAACTCTAAATCCCAAATGTGGAGGATAATGGAAATATTAAACAATTAATGTTAAGATTAAATGAGTTTAACCCAAATTGTATTGGAACTCATGTAAGATGATGTTAAAATCTAAACCTAAGCCCAAAATCAAATTCTTTGGGCCCGTATTAGGCTAGGTGAAAAATTTCAATCGAATTGAGTAATCCTTTAATTAAAAAATATAATTTTTAAATAATAATCCCAATGAGAAACAAACTTAGGCTTGAACTAATATTGCCCGAATTTTGATGCCATACTTCTACTCCATGATTTTCCACTTCTTGTTGTAGTCTGTATGCTGCATGGTCACTTTGCATGCAAATATTATCAACATCACTAGATTGAGATCCAAATGATCGGAGTTGTTCTTATACCTCACACCCTAGAGTTCATGGACTCTACAGTCCATATTATTCCTTCTTCTCCCTCATCTTCTCTCCTTCTCCCTCTCTAATATCAATTTCTCTCTCCTAAAACCCTCCTTATCTTCCTTGTGACATCATGTTTCTCTCGATCCCCAATTTGATTAGGTTTCCTCCCATTAACAACCCAGCAAATAAGATATTTCTTTATGTCATGTTCCCAATTTTCACAAGGACTTCTAGCTTCCATACACTCATTGCCTATATATATACATCCCTCGAGCATCTTGGATACCCTATGTAATTCTTCCCATTGTTTGTTTCCCGATTTGATTTCTTGACCTGTCTCCTTAACTCCATTTGACTTTGTTAGTAACCCTACAATTGACCGTTCCTGGAGGGCTCCTCAGATCTCTCTAAGCATTTTATCAATCCCTCTTGACTGAAGTAAGATGTTTGGCTTTCCCCCCTTTCATAACAATATTTTTTTGTGGACAGTTGCATGGTGTGTAGACGTCATCGGTTTTTGTTCCTCTTCTAGTCTAGATTGTGAAATTGTTGTTTGGTGTTTAGGAACAACTTGTAAGACCTGTTGTGGTTTGATTTACCCTTTTCCGATGCTCCTAAGAACCACCTACTCCTCATCCATGGTGAGGATGCTATTGGGGAGTATGGATTTCTCAACACCCCTTAATTCAGGCTCTCTTAGTCCATCTTGATCCCATAAAGTTAGTGATGATCTACATAAATACTTGATGTTAGTGATTTGTGAGTTTCAGTTCGGGTTAACAATCTGTAGGTGTTGTTCTTAATGAATTACCCAACAAATAAGATGATCTATTTGAATTTCATGAATATGACCTAGTGTAGTATTAAGATGTGTCACATTGATTGTGGGTGTTTTGGTAGTTTGACCTATTATCTGGTTCTCTGAGCACATGTTTGAGAAAGGATTGATGAGATATAAACAATGTTATACCAGTAAAGTCTTAGTCAGTGATGTAGGGAAATTTGGTAATTGAAAATGGTATTTCTTTTTCAATATTTCAAAAGATAAAATTATCTTAGTTGATTCTAATTACATATTAACTGGTCAAACAATACAAATGAATACTCTTTGGAATTACAAAAACAAATCCTATCAAGCAGTTTAGGTTTGCTAACCTAATTTCATTTAAATAAGAACTCAATATTTCTAGGGTTTGTAATGTACACAATAATTAATGATTTACATCTAATGTAATATTAGGTGAAGGTATATCTTGGTTGGATCTAGTATTTAACATTGACAGTGGACATATGTTTTGGAGGTATGTAGTATACCCTCAATTCTATATTGTACAATGATTTATATTTTCTCTCTCTCTCTCTCTCTCTCTTTATTTGATATTGACATATCATTGTTAATGTCACATGCTTACATCTAATTGACCTGATTGGGTCTAGTAAAGCTAATTCTAACAACTCATGGATGTGGAAGCAGCTTTGCAGTTACAGAAGTACTATTTTGCCTCTTATTAAGCTTCACATTGGGAATGGGTCTTGTTTTAGGGTTTGGAAAGATCCTTGGCTGCCCAATAATAAATTCCTTGGTGATTGTATTGATACTACTAATGTGCTAAAGATCGGAGTTGGTCTAAATGGTTTTCTCAGTACTTTCATCAGTGATAAAAAGTGGATCATTCCGGAGAGAAGATTCTTTAAGGTTTTCAAGAGCTGCATTGATGAAGCTGGTATTGATCTTCATGATGAGGATTCGATGAGTATTCAAGGTCTTTATTCTCTTAAGATCAAAGATGCTTGGAATGTCATTAGAGGCAATAAGACTTGCCCTGTCTGGGCCAATTGGATTTGGAAATTTGACCATCCAAGAGTTATGATTATTAATGCTTGGTAGATTTTCTTAGGCAAGCTTCCAGCCCTTGATTATCTTCAGAAGGTGGGTATTCATCTAGCCCCTCACTGCTATCTTTGTGAGAATGATTCTAAAAGTATTGGTCATGTTTTCTTCAAGTGCAATTTTGCTGCTACAACATGGAGACATGGGGTGAGTGTTGGGTACATTTATAATGCCCTGAACTGTCCTGAAGACTGTCTGAAGATGAAGACGAAAAAGCAGCAGCTGATGTGTCTTGGTACTCTTTTCTTCATATGGAAGGAGAGAAATTTCAGAATCTTCAAGAGTTCGTCTGCTGTTAATAAGAGATGCTGGGAAAGTATAGCTGAGATAATTTCTTTGTATGATTGATTGCTGGGTTCATTTATTATGGCCCGAGCTGTCCTGAGGACTGTCTGAAGATGATGACGGAAAAGCAGCAGCCGATGTGTCTTGCTACTCTGTTCTTCATATGGAAGGAGAGTTTTTTTTCAGATTCTTCAAGAGTTCGTCTGCTGATTTTAATAGATGCTGGGAAAGCATAGCTGAGATAGTGTTTTTCTTTGTTTCAGTTGTATATATGTTTTTACTCTCTTTCCCTCTTCTATACCTGTACATAAGAACTCTTTTCCTATCTAATAAAGAGTAAGGCGCTTACAGAGCAAAAAAAAAGATATTTGTTACAACCCCAATTTTGGATTCATTTGGGTGAGAAATGTAATTTCTCATATAAAAGATATTTGAAAAAATAAAGGTATAATTTATTTTGAATAAATGGATTTCGTTTAAAATAGCCTTGATGATTGTGTTGTGGGCATTATTGGCTATTGGGCCCAATAACAAGGAAATCCAATTAATGAATGAATAATTGAGTTTTTGAGAAAAGAAAGGTGTGGAAACCTCTAGAAGGAAAAATAACTTAATCCAAAGATGGATTTCGTGCCACATGGGTTCCTTGGGTCCCAAGGAGTCCAAAGTTGCAAAGATAATGCAAAAAGAAAAGAAAAGATCAATTAAGTATTTCTTTGTTAGGAAAGAAATTAAAAATATTGATGAAATATGGAAAATAAGTGAAAAGAGGTATAATTGAGTTATCCTTAGTGGAATTTCGTATCCCAAGGATTTCTAATGATAAAAGGAACATCAATGAGGAAAAAAAAAGAGAAATAAAGAGAAATACTCAAAAAGAGATATTTTGATAAGAAATAAACATGATAATGAAGAAATAATGCATTTAGATGCATCTAGAAGGATAATGAGTATCCAATAAAAAGGATTTCAAAATAATAGAGTTTCTTGGGATACAAGGAGTCCCAATGAAGGAGGAAAGATAAAATACCTATAAAAGAAAATAAGAATATAATGTGAATACATTCCTAATGGATTATGTGATATTGTTAAAAGGGAGGTGTTTTCTACTTAAGGAAAACATAATTTCGTGATTAATGAATTAAAAAGCAAGTCAAAAGATAATAAGGGAGAATATTTTCATATTCCTAAAAATCCAATGAATATGTTGTTCTAAGGAGATGTTTAAGAGAGAGAAACTTGCTTATTAGTAAAGGAAGCACATTCCTAATTGAAAGAAGGCTTGGTTGCATCGTGGACAAGCCTACTGGAGCGTGGATACCCACCCTTATATAAACGGCCAAACCCATTGGCAAAGACCAGAGAGATCCCAAGCAGATATCTCTCTCTCTTCTTCACCTTCTTCATCATTTCCATCCACAAACCCTAGTTGAGGGATAGCTCGATCCTTGGAGCGAGGAGGAGCCAGGGATGGGGAAAGGAAGGCCGCACGACACTCCCACGACAGCCGGAAGGAAGTTTGACTCCATCTACTTGCTCTGGCTCTTGCGCAAGGTCTGCAGAAGAGCAGCAGCAAGTCTAGCCACCATCCAAGGATTATCAGGTGTGGATGGGCCATCTTGGCTATGGATAAAGGACGCTCCCTGAGCACAGGGACCTGCCGGAGCCAATGGCACTGTCCATGGTGACCATCGTGGTCCGGGAAGGGAGCAGCAGTGGTCGCATAGTTTCAAGATGTGATGTGGGTCCTAGGCATGGCCAGCATGAACTGACCCTCTTGGGGGCAAGCTGGGGACTGCCCTGAGTGCCAGGAGAGGCTTCAGAGGAAGGGGCATCATCCCCGATGGTCGCCGGACCTTGGAGAGGAAGGGGCGCACACGTGGTTGTTCCAAAACGGCAGCTAGGGCAGCAAGTGTCGACCTGCTCAAGGTTGAATAAAGGGAAAGTGGCGCTGGACGGATATGCCCTCTGTGGGATTAAAGAGTCGTCAACTTAAACAGGGGTAAGAATGTCTTTTTGAAATGTTTTTCCAAAGCAAACGTGTTGCATGTATAGAGGCTACGTGGCGCCTCCTTATTGGCCCAAAATAAGTTTAATTTGCAAAATTCATATCTCGTTAACCGTAGCTTAGATGAATATGCATAATATATGAATTTTGCTCAGTAGAACATGAGGAATCCAATAAAAATGCATATAGAAGCTAGTTCCTCTTGTAATTTGAAAAAGTAGTATAAGTTATTAACTTTAATGTAATGATGATTAAGAAACCATATTTTGATGTGTTTAATGTGATTAGTAGGGTTTAATTGATGATTAAAGTTGATATTAGCCTGTTAATGATAAAAAGGAACATTAAGAATAAAAAGGATGAACTTTTCACGTAATTTGGTTAATTTAGAGTTTATGTGCATAAATAGGCTTTAATGGGCCTTGAAACCCTAATGTTGGTAATTAGGACTACTAATGGCTTTAATTATTCGATTTCATGTATAGAACTGAGTTTTCATGGTTATAAGCTATTTCGAACATTAAAGTTCTTAATTTGTGGATAAATAACCTTAATATAGAAATTAGGGTTTTTGAATGAATCAAGATGGGATTAATGAAAAATAGAGTTCGTATGTGAATTCAATCATAATGAACTATGAATTGATGATAAATGAGTGTAATGATCTTTTCATATATAGAAAGGATAAAAATAGTAGCTTTAATGTAAAAGAGGCTTAATGGACTTATTTAATGACTAATTATGCCTTAAATCCGAAATTGAGGATTAGATGTTGATATAATTAGGGTTTGTGATCAATTGCGTTAAATTGGGGTTTAAAATAGTAAAAGATGAAGGGAAACCCTAATTGCAACAGAAACCCTAAAAGTGAATTAGAAACCCTAGGAAGCGAGCTAGGTTTAATGGATCTTGATGACATGAATAATAAAAAGGGAACTACATGATTATTTCAGGATCTTGTTGAAAATGCTTGCTTGCTTGGATTCTTATTTGCATGGATATTTCTGTTCAAATCGTCAGATCAGGTATGTGGTTAATTATGAATAACCGCCTTAGTTTCTTGAGGATTTCAGGATGGTTAATCACATTGAATGCAAATTATCAGTTTGGATGTTCATACTTGCAAACTATAAAGTCACTATGATTATCACATTAATAATAGAAGTATGGATTCTCGCACTTACATGCCACCCTGATGGATGATGCCAAAGGTCAGGCCCAGATGGGTAGACCAATGGACACCTTGAGTGGTGACCCCAGGCACCAAGCTCAGGAATGAGAAGGTGGCCTATGATATTGCATGACTAGTGGGCACCATGAGTGGTGACCCCCAGGCACCAAGCTCAGGATTGAGAAGGTGGCCTTAAGTCATTGGAAAAAGAAACCCTAAGGTGGGTATGCCAGGGTTAGGGAAAAAGTGGTGGAGAATGTCATACTGAAAAGTGTAAATTGGCTTGTTAATTAATTTGATTGTGATTATTAAATTGTTAGCCATATTTGCAAGATTTTGGTTGTTCCCACATACCAGTATATTTCGATATACTGACCGATATTTTGTTTGTCAGTATTTTAGGAACAACAATTGAAAGAACAAACAGTAAAGTGACACATTGTGGAAATAAGAAATAAAGTGCAAGGAGGATTAGATAGAGTAATTCAAGCTCTGGATAGATAGATTTCCAAAGTTTTCAAAGGTAAGTAAAGTTTTAATTTTATACCAAATTCCAGTTAGTTAGTAGAATTTCATAATTATTATTGATTATTTGTCGAACCTTTGATCATGTTAATTGAATAACGACTCTGACCTTCAGGTCTCCCTTAATTGGGGGTTATCGGGAGGCGGGGTCATTACAATTGGTATCAGAGCATAGGTTCCTCAATTAATATTTAATAATTATTAAATTTTACAAATTCTGTAGAACCCAAGGGAGTTATTAGAGGATTATCCGAAAGACAAAGGTGTCTATAAAAGGATCATGACCGGGGGCTGGCAATATTTTCCTCTGCACTCCTAGTCGGAATACGAGGACTCCCGGATCTGTGTGACTGCCTGGCTAAAGTCTTAGGGTATGAATCAAAATAAGATACCTTTAAGACTCTCGCATCTTATTCATCCCTTCACAACTCAAATTCGGATAAGGACCTTGAGGATTAGGGTTTCCTCTCTTCTCCTCGCCCTCTTGAGGTATGGGTAAGGTTGATAAGGATTAAGGGATCCTCCACCAAATTAATGAAAAGCATGTAAATAATATGTGATGGACATAAGCTTAATAGATTAAGCACAAACTAAAGAATAGATACATGCTTAGGTCGTATGACATAAGTTGTCATTTCCCTCAGGAGAGACCTATGGCTAGACTTTCTTGTCAGGAGGATGAGTAGAGAAAGTGAGTCTTGGAGGTAGAGATCTCCATTAAAGTAGAGACCTAGCACATACTTTGAGGATGATGTTAACCCTAACCCTAAGTGAAGGTTAGAGAAAGAGATGACATGATGAGTTAGATGTCATGGTTGACCAAGTGTTTGGATAAACATGCCTTGGATGCCATATGAGCCATGAGAGGTTGAATAACTTAGTACCTCTGGCGACCCAACCCTGGAGAGGGTCATGCATGTTAGAGTGAAGGATAGATCCTTCATGGATGAGGTTAGAGAGGAACCTATAGAACCCTATGGGCTTGTGCAAGTAGGGTGTAGCATGCACCCAGGGTACGTCAGTAGTGCTGACAGTAGGATGAAACCCTGGATAAGGAATCATGATGGATGTCTTATGAGATAAATAGAAAGAGCTAAAGGATAATCTTGAGCAAAACATGAGTTGAGCAAAGGCTTCACCCAGGTAGGGATATGCTGGTAAGCTTGATCCAACTTCATGAAGTGAGGCTGGATGTGGAGTTAGATCTAGAGAGAGAAAGCAGGACCCAAGAAAGAAGGTTGGAAGCTTAGATTCTGAGACATGAGGAATAGTGGGGATGCTTCTAGTACCTATGGTATAGGTAATTACCTGATGGATGAGATAAAGAGTGCTTTAGACCTTGAAGAGGATGAAGTAGCAAGTTGTGAAGCCTTGTACCTAGTTGGTTGTCCTGGAAGAGGACTCAACTCTGAGGTGTTGCTTGTATAAAAGGTTCACGGGAGTACATGACATACCTTGGACATGCTTGATTCATGGTTAAGAGTTTGAGCAGGCAGTTGGACACCCAAAAGTGGACTTAGGGTTCCTAGGCCTAAGAGGGGGAGCAGTGTACCCGATGCTCATAACGAGATTTGAGTCTCCATAGTTTTGAGCATGGTACTCCTCATGTGTAGAGGTAAAGGAAACCCCTTAAGTTAAGGGTATGTTTGATGAACCCCTCACGACTAAGTTGATCTAATGATGAGGATGATAAAGTGTGACCTAACCTGGTTTTGTAGGTGTCCGCTTGTACCTTAGTAGCTTGCTAGGGCTAAGCATGCTCATGTGGATGTAGACCCCAAACATAAGGACGCCTGTGACCTTTGTTATCAAGATGTAGTTTCCTCCCATCTTGGGAGAGGGACCCTTTCGTAGGGAGTATACCAGTTTTGTTGGTTTTGAGGTAACCTAAAGAGGTCTCATAAGATCTTGAGGAGCTAAGTGAAAAGTACAAGGTACGAGGATGAACCTATAGACCCATAGATAACCATCTCTATGTGCATGTGGATGTGTTACCATGGAGGTAACTGGTATGGGGTCTGACCAAGGTAGGTAGGTCGCCATGATCCCTGTGGAAGGATGAAAGACAACCCATGAATGCAGAGAGAGAGATGAGAAAGGCTTGGGTAAGGTTCTAAGTTGGACATGTACTATGTTAAAATCCTAAGTATATCCTAGGGTCAGGTAGGGATAAGACCGATGGAAGTAGGAGTTACCTAATTCCCTAGTTACACATGACCATAGGGTCGGGAGGTAACAACTATCATTGTCTAAGGGCCATGGGTTAGGAGATTGATCACCTTCATAAACTCATGGGACCCAACGGGAAGATGAGTAGGGCACTCTCTGGATGCATAAGGGAAGAGGGATGACCCCAAAAGTGTCGGCACCCTATAGACCTAGAGGATACGACCAGGGATTGTGTTTGGACCGAGTAGGTTTGAGACTAGTTTTCCATGGAAGAAATGTTTATATCATGATGTTTGTGATGTAGAGACATAAGTTGCATATTCAAATCAGATTTAAAGATGTACTGGCAAGGTGGGATGTACCATCTCTACTCTTGGAATAGGAAGAACTATGTATTTGGACTACAGCCAAACTGTTATTTCCTCTTATTATGAGAGGGAGAGATGGGACAGTACGCATGCCAAACACCAAGGATAATGATGATGCGAGTTGGAACGTTGCTATAAGGTATGAGGATAGAGATGATAACAATACCTTGGTGGAGTGAATGATACATGGATGGTTTACAAACGCTAAGAGGAATAGTGTAGTCATCTTATGAGGATGTTTTATCAAGAGCTATGTGGAATTTCCAAGTTAACCAAGGTTGAGTTTGATCACCATGAGGATGAGCTCAGAGTTCCTTGATGAAGACAAACTTAGAAGTTTGAGATGAGAGGATGAGTAGAATACATGGAGGTCTATGTTGCCTAACACCTAAGGATAAAAATTGGTAATGAATGCTCTAGTTGAGATATAGCTTCCTTGTTAGCTGGAAGCTAGAAGAAGTTGAGGTTGTTCGACTAACCCTATGTTTGGAAAGAGGATGTGTTTTGGCTAACACATAGATGTAACAAGATATGTTGAACAAGTTAATGGTTGTTTGGTTAACCCATTTAGTCCTTGATGTAGTAAAAGGATGGTGATAGAAGCTCAGATACACTTCTTTGGATAGGAAGGTAATAAAACCCTTTTGAGAGTGGTTTAGGGTTTCCGAGGTATCAAGCTTAAGGAATCATAACAATACAGGAGGTCATGATATACCTTGGTACTACAAATATAGTAAGTGATGGTAGCACTCTGGATGCTTAAAACAAAGTTGCATGTAGCATGTGACCATGCAAGCCAGGAGGTGAAGGACGAACACCAGTAACCCAGTGTATCGATATAGAGGATAAAAGAGTCCCTGAGAGGGAATGGGAGTTCATCACTATGGATGTTGTGGTAAGTCTCCCTTTGACCCAGAAGGTCAAGATGCAATATGGGTTATGGTAGATCGCCTTACCTGGATAACATGAGAAAGAAAGGAGTATTGTCAAGAGATAGATTCGGTTGAACTACTTAAGAGAGAAAGATGGTTCAACTGCACCATGATGTGAGTTCAAAAGTTCTTGGGTATGGCCAAGGTTCACTTCCATGAGGTGGAAGTGGATACATGAAGAACTCGATGATAGTACAGTTTATCACCCCATACTAATGGACATTATGATCTAGACTAGAGGGTCTAATGAGAGCACGTGTGCTCATTTAGGGTGATACATAGAGACAGTTCTTAAGATGTGATGTTAACCACCATAGCCTTTATCGGGATGCAAGAAATCTTATAGAGAGGTGGTGTCGGTCACCACTTCATTAAAATGATGTTGGTGAAGGAGGCCTCACGAAGGCCAGAAAAGAACCTCAGTGTGTGAAGATGAAGTCGCTTTGATCATGCAATGGTTGAGAGAGAGCCCAGTGGTGACATGAGTCATGAGCGGATGCAAAGTAGACTGACATGCAGTTCACTGTGGGAGAATATGTGATGTGAAAATCCGACCCCTCTAAGCTACAGCTGAGAAAGCTGAGTCCCCGATATAGGGGTCCATTTGAGATGGATCGGTGGAGATGGTTGTGTTTAGCCTTACCCCTCAGGATAACATGATGTATAATGTGTTACATAAGTCCGATATAGAGCACTATGTAAGGTACCGAAGCCATGTGTTGAGCCTTGAACCTATTCAACTTTTGAGAGCCTAAAATGTCCTGAGTCACCTATGAGGATACAATATACCAAGGTAAGAAAGAACTTAGATGGAAAAATATGAGATGATGAAGGTTCTTGGGAAGCACCATGGAAAGGGTGAAGCCACATGGGAGCCATGATGGACACATGAAAGGCTTATCCTATTTGTTTTCTTGCTTGATGGAATTTTGAGGGCAAAATTCTTGTAAGAGGGGAAGGATGTTACAACCCCAATTTTGGATTCATTTGGGTGAGAAATGTAATTTCTCATATAAAAGATATTTGAAAAAATAAAGGTATATTTTTTTTAATAAATGGATTTCGTTTACAATAGCCTTGATGATTGTGTTGTGGGCTTTATTGGCTATTGGGCCCAATAACAAGGAAATCCAATTAATGAATGAATAATTGAGTTTTTGAGAAAAGAAAGGTGTGGAAACCTCTAGAAGGCAAAAGAACTTAATCCAAAGATGGATTTCGTGCCACATGGGTTCCTTGGGTCCCAAGGAGTCCAAAGTTGCAAAGATAATGCAAAAAAGAAAAGAAAAGATCAATTAAGTATTTCTTTGTTAAGAAATAAATTGAAAATATTGATGATATATGGAAAATAAGTGAAAAGAGGTATAATTGAGTTATACTTAGTGGAATTTCGTATCCCAAGGATTTCTAATGATAAAAGGAATATCAATGAGGAAAAGAAATAGAAATAAAGAGAAATCCTCAAAAAGAGATATTTTGATAAGAAATAAACATGATAATGAAGAAATAATGCATTTAGATGCATCTAGAAGGATAATGAGTATCCAATAAAAAGGATTTTGAAATAATAGAGTTTCTTGGGATACAAGGAGTCCCAATGAAGGAGGAAAGAGAAAATACCTATAAAAGAAAATAAGAATATAATGTGAATACATTCCTAATGGATTATGTGATATTGTTAAAAGGGAGGTGTTTTCTACTTAAGGAAAACATAATTTCGTGATTAATGAATTAAAAAGCAAGTCAAAAGATAATAAGGGATAATATTTTCATATTCCTAAAAAACCAATGAATATGTTGTTTTAAGGAGATGTTTAAGAGAGATAAACTTGCTTATTAGTAAAGGAAGCACATACCTAATTGGAAGAAGGCTTGGTTGCTTCGTGGACAAGCCTACTGGAGCGTGGATACCCACCCTTATATAAACGGCCGAACCCATTGGCAAAGACTAGAGAGATCCCAAGAATATATCTCTCTCTCTTCTTCACCTTCTTCATCGTTTCTGTCCACAAACCCTAGTTGAGGGATAGCTCGATCCTTGGAGTGAGGAGGAGCCAGGGATGGGGAAAGGAAGGCTGCACAACACTCCCACGACAACCGAAAGGAAGTTCGACTCCATCTACTTGCTCTGGCTCTTGCTCAAGGTCTGTAGAAGAGCATCAAGTCTAGCCTCCATCTAGGGAGTAGCAGGTGTGGATGGGCCATCTTGGTTGTGGATAAAGGATGCTCCCTGAGCGCAGGGACATGCCGGAGCCAATGGCACCGTCCATGGTGACCATCGTGGTCTGGGAAGGGAGCAGCAGTGGTCGCATGGTTGCAAGATGTGTTGTGGGTCGCGGGCATGGCCAGCATGAACCATCCCTCTTGGGCGCAAGCTAGGGACTGCCCTGGGTGCGGGGAGTGGCATCAAAGGAAGGGGCATCATCCCCGATGGTCTCCGGACCTTGGAGAGGAAGGGGCGCACACGTGGTTGCTGCAAAACGGCGGCTAGGGCAGCAGGTGTCGACCTGCTCAAGGTTGAAGAAAGGGAAAGTGGCACTGGACGGATATGCCCTCTATGGGATGAAAGCGTCATCAACTTAACCAGGGGTAAGAACATATTTTCGAAATGTTTTTCCAAAGCAAACGTGTTGCATGTATAGAGGCTATGTGGTGCCTCCCAATTGGCCCAAAATAAGTTTAATTTGCAAAATTCATATCTCGTTAACCGTAGCTCGGATGAATATGCATAATATATGAATTTTGCTCAGTAGAACATGAGGAATCCAATAAAAATGCATATAGAACTTAATTCCTCTTGTAATTCGAAAAGTAGTATAAGTTATTAACTTTAATGTAATGATGATTAAGAAATGCTATTTTGATGTGTTTAATGTGATTAGTAGGGTTTAATTGATGATTAAAGTTGATATTAGCATGTTAATGATAAAAAGGAACATTAAGAATAAAAAGGATGAACTTTGCACGTAATTCAGTTAATTTAGAGTTTATGTGCATAAATAGGCTTTAATGGGCCTTGAAACCCTAATGTTGGTAATTAGGACTACTAATGGCTTTAATTATTTGATTTCATGTATAGAACTGAGTTTTCATGGTTATAAGCTATTTCGAGCATTAAAGTTCTTAATTTATGGATAAATAACCTTAATATAGAAATTAGGGTTTTTGAATGAATCAAGATGGGATTAATGAATAATAGAGTTCGTATGTGAATTCAATCATAATGAACTATGAATTGACGATAAATGAGCGTAATGATCTTGTCATATATTAAAAGGATAAAAATAGTATCCTTAATGTAAAAGAGGCTTAATGGACTTATTTAATGATTAATTATGCCTTAAATCTGAAATTGAGGACTAGATATTGATATAATTAGGGTTTGTGATCAATTGCGTTAAATTAGGGTTTAAAATAGTAAAAGATGAAGGGAAACCCTAATTGCAATAGAAACCCTAAAAGCGAATTAGAAACCCTAGGAAGTGAGCTAGGTTTAATGGATCTGGATGACATGAATAATAAAAAGAGAATTACATGATTATTTCAGGATCTTGTTGAAAATGATTGCTTGCTTGGATTCTTATTTGCATGGATATTTCTATTCAAATCGTCAGATCAGGTATGTGGTTAATTATGAATAACCGCCTTAGTTTCTCGAGGATTTTCCGAATGGTTAATCGCATTGAATGCAAATTATCAGTTTGGATGTTCATACTTGCAAACTATAAAGTCACTATGATTATCACATTAATAATAGAAGTATGGATTCTCACACATACATGCCACCCTGATGGATGATGCCAAAGGTCATGCCCAGATGGGTACACCAATGGACACCTTGAGTGGTGACCCCAGACACCAAGCTCGGAAATGAGAAGGTGGCCTATGATATTGCATGACTAGTGGGTACCATGAGTGGTGACCCCCAGGAACCAAGCTCATGATTGATAAGGTGGCCTTAAGTCATTGGCAAAAGAAACCCTAAGGTGGGTATGCCAGGGTTAGGGCAAAAGCAGTGGAGAATGTCATACTGAAAAGTGTAAATTGGCTTGTTAATTAATTTGATTGTGATTATTAAATTGTTAGCCATATTTGCAAGATTTTGGTTGTTCCTACATACCAGTATATTTCGATATACTGACCGATGTTTTGTTTGTCGGTGTTTTAGGAACAACAATTGAAAGAACAAACAATAAAGTGACACATTGTGGAAATAAGAAATAAAGTGCAAGGAGGATTAGATAGAATAATTCAAGCTCCGGATAGATAGATTTTCAAAGTTTTCAAAGGTAAGTAAAGTTTTAATTTTATACCAAATTCCAGTTAGTTAGTAGAATTTCATAATTATTATTGATTATTTGTCGAACCTTTGATCCTGTTAATTGAATAATGGCTCTGACCTTTGGGTCTCCCTTAATTGGGGGTTACCGAGAGGCGGGGTCATTACAATATTAGTTGTATATACTATTCTAAATGAAAATTGAAACATATTCTTGTATTTTCTTTTTGTTTCAAGCATTTTGCACCTTAAAGAATGTATTGATCCATATTCAATGGGAACCCTAATTGCCATATGGGCAATGATTTTAGCATAGTTATGAATCTTTATGATGTTTTTCTCATTTGGATACTATATTGTGATCTCACTTAATTTATTTGTGCCTCTCTATTAAAAATGCATGTTTGATTTAAATAACTTGTATAATGTACACCCTAGATGTTGTTTCCCTATTGTGTGTATTACAAACAAACGATATAGATGGTGACTCCTATACTAGGCAATAGTGTGGTGATTCATTACTCCCCTAAAAATTGTTTAGTGATCCCAAGATATGTGTAAATGGTCGTCATCCTGTATATGTCGAATTTTATTATACTTGTTATTATCATGATACTCTACATCCATAATTCTCATTTTTTATTGTTTTTATCTAGTTTGATATTTGAAGGCACGATGTGGTAATTGTATCTTTTTCTTCTTCATATAATCTTTGCATAATACTATATGAAGACTCCTTTTGATATCCATTTGGATGATTCCCTCTTTCTCTTTTTTTTGGGAGCCTTGTGATATTATTTTTGTCCTTTTTAAGTTGCACAATCATTATTTATATGAACATATTAGATTTTATGTTGACAACATTCACTTGGTATTCTCTTGTGGGGTATGATTCCAACCCCATAGGTGGAAAACATCTCACTACAAGTGCACTGAGTTGTATCTTGCTCAAGATAGCTATATTCTTGGAGATATATTGAAGTAGATAGGTTGCCCCATATAGACTCTTAGATATAGTTTGGTTTCCTTTAGTTTTTGTATTCATCCCGCATGGTGATGAACTATGATAGAAATGATAATTGTAATAGTTAGATATTTAATTCAATGCTACAATTTTGTTGAATGATACATTTCATACTTGAATTTTCATTCATCATCCATTGTGAAAAATGATTATCATGTTTTTCATAGGATAGTTTTCTACTACTCTCTCAAGTAATAGAGCACTTCCCAATTAGATAGCACTCCTTAAAAGTATGGTATTAGATCCAAGGCAGTTAGTTAATATGACTATTTCAACCATATCACCCTTAAGGTTTACATCTCCTATATGTTTCTTACCAATATATGCTTGTATTGTTAAGGAGCATTGATATTCCTAGAGACAATGCAACCATTAAAAAAATAGCTAGTTTTGATACACCAAAAGACCCAAAGTATAGAATGCCAAGAATAAATCCTCCTTTTACCCCTCTAGTTTCTCAAGTTCATCTGACAACTAACATTCAACCTATACATGTTCCATCTACCTCGACGCTAGCACTAACTACCATGGGTTGGGTATTCCTCATGACCAAGAATTACTTCATCTTTGAAAGATACTTTCCTCAGTCCTAGGTGGAAAATTCAATTCTAGTGTTGCTATAGACAAACCTAAAGATTATACTCTCACTAATATTTTGAAGATGTGCCATGTGTATTTTCATGGTGATAATGAACTCAACATGGTAGACATAGTTGATGATTGGATTCTTGATACTGAACTGATTTTTGATGGCATGGCTTGTCCCAGCATCAAAAGGTTTATTTTGCTACTTATGTGCTTAATGGGCCATCTTGATATTGGTGGAACAACAAGTCCAAGAGTCATGATGTTCCTACCAAGATGTGGGATCAATTCCTAGCCTTGTTTAGAGAGTAGTATATATCTTATGTAGCCTTAAGGAAGGAGTCTAAGTTCAACAATCTACATTAGAACTACATGACTATAGTTGAGTATGTGTAGAAGTTTATGCTCCTAGAGCGTTATGCTAATGGTATGACTAACAAGTGATGTGCTAGTATCTTTATGGAAGGCTTGTGTGTGAAGAACTGGTTTTTGGTTTAATTTCGAGGACAAATTTTCTTTTAAGGTGTGTAGGATGTGATGGAGTGGACTTTTAGAATCTTAAATATCAAGGACATAAGTGATTTTATTTATGTTTAGTCATCTTGAGAGTTCCAAGGTTTTGACAAAGTACTTGTCTTGATGTGATGTTGATATCATGGTTAAGATCTTTCTTTTAATGCCTTTTTAAGGAATTTAATAGAATGATCAAATAGATGATTTTTATCACCAAATTTGAATAGAAGGTATCTCGAGAGGTAAGGAAGATATGATTAAAATTTGGTGGCAATTGGAGTATCTGAGAGGAAGTTATCTAGGTTTGAAAATGATGAAATAATGTACATAATTGATGGTTTAAAGACCTAAGTTAGGACTTTATCATGTGTCACGTGCCCCTTTGGTTGAGGGCTGGCAGCATGGATAGATCCTAGTCATTTGAAGCTAATCAAGTGGCTGGAACGTTTGACTTGAGTCGGCCACAGATCCTCCTTGATGGGCATTGATATTAACCCTTAGATGTCATCTGACAGTAAAGAAACCTTCTCCTACCTTGCAGTTACTGCCTTGATTGAAGGCAGCAGCTACGATGTCGCATTTCACGCTGATCCTGGACTTGAACGTGATTCCAACCCAACAGTTGTACTCACCTCTTCCAAAGAGTTTGGTTAACCCTAGTTTCAGTCCGAACAACCAAGTGACGAGAGAGAATGAGCTCCCATTTTCCTCCAGCTCCCCACTGCAATGTACAAGTGGTGGCCAATGGTGTATCATGGAGTTAGAGGTGAGGATGGAGGAAGACAAGAGAGGGAAAGGAGAAAGGAGTCTGGATAAGTTGAGTGAGGGTGTTTTTGTGCCCTGTATCTGTCAGTTCCATGGCTACCAAGGCTAAGGTTCGAAGGAGATGAGCTCGGAGTTGGGGATGTCGATCCAAGGCTCTACAACTCAATCTAAGAGTCCCTTCATCTCCTTGAAGCTCCAACGAAGATTTTTAGTGCCTCATCTATGAGATTCAAGGATAGGGAGGCTTTTTCCCCTTTCCTAGTGCTGTAGTGGCCGCCATGGCCGGTGAGCTCGGGGACATGGAGCTCCAGAGGCGAACCCTAGGAGAGGAGTAGACGTGGGCATCTGGAAGAGGTAGCTGAATCTGATCATGGCCCTAGGAGGCATCGAGGAGCTGTGAAGCTTCTGGGTTTGCTCGCTGGAGCTAAGCCATGCGGTGGCAGCCCCATGAAATAGAGTCTCAGCGGACTCATGCGTACGCGTTACGCGAGACAAGAGAAAGGGAGACACACTGATCCAAGAGCTGAGAACTGACCAGCTCAGCCCGATCCAAGTGCTGAAGACTGCCAGCCCAGATGAGGAGCAATGCCCAACTTACCGGACATGTGGCACATCCCCATTGGCACAGAGAGGTAAATTGCCCAGTAATTCCAGTAAATGCTTAGATCTCCTATAATTCATAGAAATTAGCCTGATGATCAGAAAAATACAAATAAAGTATCAAAATGTTCAGAAAAATAAGTAGAACAACATGGGATCATAATATCAGTATTTTGTTGCACTAATAATAGTGTTATCATGTAAGATATGAAATGCTCATATGATGGATAATAAATATCAAACGATGCCCTAAAATTATGAGAAAATACCAGTAAATCATAATTCATGTTTATAATGCATATGATATCAGTTTTGGTCATATTGATGTACAAAATCATGTAATTTGCTCCATATAGCTAATTAGGGCTAATAACCCTAAATAAAATGTAATAAATATAGGCATGCTCAATAAATGATGAAATTTACTGAGTAGGTTCATATCACTAATCTGAAGCTAAGATGTAAGTCGGATATCTGTTAGATTGACAAAGTTCATGTTATATGAAGATGACCCATAATACATGTGATGAAACCCTAATCTGAGTAATACATGTAACTTAGGGTTAATATGTATAAATAATGATATGGAACCTAATATTCAGATTATGTATCCTAATCTGGAACATAACATCAGTAACATATATCCCACATAAGGATGTAGATAAGACAAGTAATAATGTATATAATATAATGATCTAAGTAAACCCTAAAATGGACATAACACGGGTTAAGATGATGAGAACCTGATGATAGTATGTGGTCTTGTCTTAATCAGGGTTTGACCAAGAGGTTAGAGTTGACATGAGGAATATGATGATTAGATTATCTCAGTTGAAGGTACGCCATTACCTCTTACTTGGCTTATTATACAATATGCTTGTGTTATATGGTAGTAAATACTTGGCATATGGTATTGGTTGAAATGATTGTTCTTGTATGCTATGTTGCTTGAGCTTTCCATACTTATTGTTATGAATACATCAAACATAATATATCTCTTCCATTATATGAAAGCACTAATTCTCTTTGGTAGCATAGTGCTGGAAAGTGATCATTCTCTTTGGTAGTAGATCACATTGTACAATGATCTAACTCTTTGGTAGTAGATCATAAGGCCTTACATCTCATACTCTTTGGTAGCTGAGATGATGCATTATTCCCTCAGGTGGAAAATGCATGGATATATAATGGAAAATAAGTTTAAAATATGTGTTCTCTTTTGTTAATGAATATCTTTGTGCAAGTATACGCTTTTCTTATATTCTTCTATTACTGCCAAGTATTAGTTTTATCTTATTGCCAAGATATGATGAGAGGTATATAAAAGACACATATCCGTACTCATTATAATATTCTTGAATATTGTGCTGATGTGTACCACATGTAATCTTTTGTTTAGGTTGTGGTTATGCTCTTGAAGAACTAGGATAGTTGTGAGTTGTATAGTGAGCTGATGTACAGGTGGACCTGTTGTCTTAAGATCCTGTAGTTTAGTGGTAGTACATGTATAAGTTTGTTGTTTAATATGTAATATCAAGTATTGTAACAATTCATGTTGAAACTAGTTGAATGGTGAACATGTGTGTATGGTTTTATTATTGTTCATGTGCATGTGCTACAGATTGTTTCCTTCTGACTCCCTTAATTTTCTTCGTCTTAGCCTAGTGTGGGGTGTTTAAATTGGAATTCTCGCTGAGGTGAGGGTTTGAATTTGGATGTCACAAATCAGATCAAGTTTTATAAAATCCGGGGACGTCACAAATGGTTTTAGAGCATGAACAATAGCAAAGCCTGACATTTGCTCATTATGCAACTCAAAACTAAAGAACCTTGAACTCAATAATCTTTAGGGTTAGAATAGTCATCTTTTAGAGACTAGATCTGACCTAGCCTCTAGGTTCGCACCTAGATGTCCGAGAACTAGGTCTAGACTGGTGCTTGTTGTATAGCAAGTCCTTAGATGTCGTTCCTTCCTTATAGTGCAATGATATGGGACATTGCTTTATTTGGAAATGACGTACATCACGGGAAGAGAAACCTTTGGCATATGATGCATCTATGATTTGGGTAGCTACACCATCATACACCATGTTATCATCCTTTTCACTAGTTGTCATGACATTGTACTCTCTACTTTGTGTGGGGCACTCATTTTCTGGATTTGGTTTTTGATTCCAATCAGATCGAACCTTGATAGTTTTCTCTGACGCATGTTTTATTGGAGAAAAACTCTATAATATTTTATTATATATATGTATTACAAAAATGTGTCCCCACACATGTAGGAGTAGGATGTGGTCATTCAACCTAAGTGAAAGTGAATGACATCAGTCTAGAAGAGAGAATAGTTCTAGATTAGATGTCTAGAGCCTTGTTAGAATATATGATAGATGGAATAGATGAAATAAGTTTTGATGATTTGATTTAAGTCTTATATAGATGATATAATATGGTTTATGATGATATATGTTTGTCTTTGAGGACGTAAGTTCAGTTTTGAGGATTTGAGATATGTTTTGATGATGCAAGTAAATAGGCTTTTATGAAATAAGATAAGCTAAGTTTAGACAAGGTTGTGAGTCAGCTTGAGCCTCAATCTCTTTTACAAAGGAGGACCTCTAGTGTTGGGACCAGTTATAGGGTTAACTCCAGAGAGAATGAGACCCATTGGGAGAAGGTCAGAGAACCTAAACTCCAAGATATGAGAATACGAGAAATATGTGATATGATATGTCCTAAACTAGACTACACCTGAGTGAATGAGTTGTGTTGCTTAATGCATGATTCCTATAGTCTTGTTGAACCCTAGATGTCCTTGGGAGGACCAAACCCTAGAGATAGAGAGAGGTTGGTTCTATATGTGCATATGTGAATATGAATATGAGAACCTACCATCCGGGTGAGGGAGAGAGAGTCCTAAGACCCTGGAGGAGGTAAATGATGTTAGTATGTTGAGAAGCGTCATGCTCGGGTTGGTGGTTTCCCACATAGGAATGTAGTGGTGTATATAAGAGATCTTTGGGTATGATGTGTCATGGTTAGAGACCTATGAAGAGTATGTCATAGCATGTTTTGGTTTGTGCTTTGTGGCTAGATCTTGTGAGGAAATCAACTAGTACCAATAAGGTAGACTTGTTAACCCTAGACCAAAGAGGGAAGATAAAGTTTTTACATATGAGATACTCATAGAGTTGAGTTAGCTCAGAGAGACAGAGCATGTCACTACCCTCATGATATGGGATAAGATAACCTCTGTTGGACTAGATAAAGTTTTGATATATGTTTTACGAGCCACTTCTATAAGTTTGTTTAGCATAACCATGATATAATATGTGTAAGGATTTGATCTAATCTTGAGATATGGACATGATATGATGGAAACCCAGAGATGGTTTAATAGATATCAATGCATAGATGGTTAATCACATACATAAATTATGATGATAATGCGATGTTTTTGGTTAATCTTGTGATGAAATCACTAATAAATGTATCAATTTAGTATGAATAATGAAATAAGATCATATGAATGAAACATGTTGCACAAGGTGTTAATCTTAGTGCTTAACAAAGATGGAAAATATAGTTTGATAGTTAACACAACATAATGTTTATGACACCTTGATGTATGAGTTAATCTTAGTTAACTCCTTTAGAACATGGTAATATGATGTGGGAGCCCTAATGCATGGCTAAAGATAAGGAATCAAATCTAACATATGAGATATGTAATGACATAAGCTTAGCTTCTAAAC
The DNA here is from genome assembly GCA_963693085.1 of Alisma plantago-aquatica. Classification (NCBI taxonomy): domain Eukaryota; kingdom Viridiplantae; phylum Streptophyta; class Magnoliopsida; order Alismatales; family Alismataceae; genus Alisma; species Alisma plantago-aquatica. The sequence continues at coordinate 152,479,794 of OY856413.1, forward strand.
CCTTGTTTGAGCCTTCTATGGAGTGAGGTTTCACCCTTGATGCTTTTGAAACCTCCTAGTGGTGCTTTGGATACATGGTTCTAGGTAACCTTTGTGGATATGTTGCACCTATGTTAGTACCCTACAAGTGAACGTAGACCTTTTAGTTTCTCCTTAAAGTAAGAGGATAGTTAATTTTGAGGACAAAATTGCCTTTTAAGTTGTATATGATGTGAAGAACTGGTTTTTGGTTTAATTTCAAGGACGAATTTTCTTTTAAGTTGTGTAGGATGTGATGGAGTGGACTTTTAGAATCTTAAATATCAAGGACATAAGTGCTTTTATGTATGTTTAGTCATCTTGAGAGTTCTAAGGTTTTGACAAAGTGGTTGTGTTGATGTGATGTTGATATCATGGTTAAGATCTCTCTTTTAATGCCTTCTTGAGAAATTTAATAGAATGATTGAATAGATGAGATTTGTCACCAAATTTGAGTAGAAGGTATCTCAAGAGGTAAAGAAGCTATGATTAAAATTTGGTGGCAATTGGAGTATCTGAGAGGAAGTTATCTAGGTTTGAAAATGATGAAATAATGAGCATAATTGATGGTTTAAAGACCTAAGTTAGGACTTTATCATGTGTCATGTGCCCCTTTGATTGAGGGTAGGCAGTGTGGACATATCTTGGCTGTTTGAAGCTAATAAAGTGGTTGGAATGTTTGACTTGAGTCGGCCACAGATCCTCCTTGATGGGCATTGATATTAACCCTTGGATGTCATCTGACGGTAGAGAAACCTTCTCCTACCTTTCAGTTACTGCCTTTATCGAAGGCAACAACCACGACGTCGCATTGCACACTGATCGTGGACTTGAACATGATTCCAAACCAATAGTTGTACTCACCCATTCCCAAAGAGTTGGGTTAACCCCAATTTTAGTCCGAACAACCAAGTGACGAGGGAGAATGAGCTCCCCTTTTCCTCCATCTCCCCACTACAACATACGGGTGGTGGCCAATGGTGTAGCATGGAGTTAGAGGCGAGGACAGAGGAAGATAAGAGAGGGAAAGGAGAAGGAAGTCTGGATAAGTTGAGTGTGGGTGTTTTCGTGCCCTGTATCTGTGAGTTCCATGGCTGCCGAGGCCAAGGTTTGAAGGAGATGAGCTCGAAGTTGGGGATGTCGATCCAAGGCTATACAACTCAATCCAAGAGTCCCTTCAGGTCCTTGAAGCTTTGATAAAGCTTTTTAGTGCCTCATCCATGAGATTCGAGGACATGGAGCCTTTTTCCTCTTTTGTAGTGCCCCAGTGGCCGCCATGGCCAGTGAGCTCATGGACATGGAGCTCCAGAGGCGAACCCTAGGAGAGGAGTAGTCGTGGGCATCCGAAAGAGGTAGACGAATATGATTGTGGCCCTAGGAGGAATCAAGGAGCTGTGAAGCTTCTAGGTTTGCTCATCGGAGGCAAGCCATGCGGAGGCATCCCTGTGAAATAAAGTCTCAATGGACTCGTTCGTCCGCATTACGCGAGACAAGATAAAGGGAGACAGACCAATCCAGGAGCTGAGAACCGACCGACTCAACTCGGTCCAAGTGTTGAAGACCACCAACCCAGATGAGGAGCAATGCCCAACTTAGCGGACATGTGGCACATCCCCATTGGCACATAGAGATAAATTGCCCAGTGATTCCAATAAATGCCTAGATCTCCTATAATTCATAGAAATTAGCCTGATGAATTGCCCAGTGATTCCAATAAATGCTTAGATCTCCTATAATTCATAGAAAAATACAAATAAAGTGCCAAAATGTTTAGAAAAATAAGTAGAACAAAATGGGATCATAATATCAATCTTTTATTGCACTAATAACAGTGATATCATGTAAGATATGAAATGCTCATATGATGGATAATAAATATCAAATGATGCCCTAAAATTATGAGAAAATACCAGTAAATCATAATTCATGTTTATAATGCATATGATGTCAGTTATGGTCACATTGATGTACGAAATCATGTAATTTGCTCCATATGGCTAATTAGGGCTAATAACCCTAAATAAAATGTAATAAATACAAGCATGCTCAATAAATGATGAAATTTACTGAGTAGGTTCATATCACTAATCTGAAGCTAAGATGTAAGTCAGATATTTGTTACATGCATAAAGTTCATGTTATATGAAGATGACCCATAATACATGTGATGAAACCCTAATTTGAGTAATACATGTAACTTAGGGTTAATATGTATAAATAATGATATGGAACCTGATATTCAAATTATGTATCCTAATCTGGAACATAACATCCGCAACATAAATTCCACATAAGGATGAGGATAAGACAAGTAATAATGTATATAACATAATGATCTAAGTAAACACTAAAATGTACATAACAAGGGTTAAGATGATGAGAACCTGATGATAGTATGTGGTCTTGTCTTAATCAAGGTTTGACCAAGAGGTTAGAGTTGACATGAGGAATATGATGATTAGATTATCTCTGTTGAAGGTACGCCATTCCCTCTTACTTGGCTTATTATACAATATGCTTGTGTTATATGGTAGTAAATACTTGGCATATGGTATTGGTTGAAATGATTGTTCTTGTATGCTATGTTTCTTGAGCTTTCCATACTTATTGTTATGAACACATCAAACATAATATATCTGTTCCATTATATGAAAGCACTAATTCTCTTTGGTAGCATAGTGCTGGAAAGTGATCATTCTCTTTGGTAGCAGATCACATTGTACAATGATCTAACTCTTTGGTAGTAGATCATAAGGCCTTACATCTCATACTCTTTGGTAGATGAGATGATGCATTATTCCCTCAGGTGGCAAATGCATGGATATATAATGGAAAATAAGATTAAAATATGTGTTCTCTTTTGTTAATGAATATCTTTGTGCAAGTATACGCTTTTCTTATATTCTTCTGTTACTGCCAAGTATTAGTTTTATCTTATTGCCAAGATATGATGAGAGGTATGTAAAAGACACGTAGGCGTACTCAGTACAATATTCTTGAATATTGTGTTGATGTGTATGACATGTTATCTTTTGTTTAGGTTGTGGTTATGCTCTTGAAGAACTAGGATAGTTGTGAGTTGTATAGCGAGCTGATGTATCGGTGGACCTGTTGTCTTAAGATCCAGTAGTTTAGTGGTAGTACATGTATAAGTTTGCTATTCAATATGTAATACCAAATGTTGTAACAATTCATGTTGTAACTATATGTTGAATGGTGAACATGTGTGTATGGTTTTATTATTGTTCATGTTCTTGTGCTACTGATTGTTTCCTTCTGACTCCCTTGATTTTCTTCTTCTTAGCCTAGTGTGGGGTGTTTAAATTAGAATTCTCACTGAGGTGAGGGTTTCAATTTGGACATCACACATCAGATTAAGTTTTAGAAAATCCGGGGATGTCACATTGTGTTATAGTAATAAATGTATGTTGATTACTTTACTACCCCAAAATTTTCCTCAATTGGTGGTTAAAACCCTTTCTATACAAGCTTATTCTGGTTATCGAGCAAAGGTTAATCATAAAAGGAAGTCACCCAATAAAGACTCAAAGAGTGATAGAAGTTATAAGTGCCATAAGAATCATTCTATTAAGAGTTTCCCTCCTAAACCTGAAGGACCGATCATATGCCATGATTGTGGAGAGCATGGTCATATCAAACCCTATTTCCCTCAACATCATGGATATGACTCATTATATAACTCGTCTCATTAAATATGTTACACATGCTTCATGTTCTCACAATACACATAAGAAATAAGATATGACTAACTAGAAATCATATGTGAATTAATATGAATAAGGTATTCAAGTGGTCTCTAATGTTGTGAATATATATAATAGAATAATAATTGGGCTTTCCAAGTAAGTGGAGGTGATTAATTGAGATTGTTTGAGTTAATGTTGAAATTAATGGAATTAATGAAAAATTGAGTAACATAACATATTTCATGCAAGATAATCTCCTGTTGTCCTTGATGGTGATAGTTTGAGGACATTATAACTCTTAATCCCAAATGTTGAGGATAATGGAAATATTTAATTATTAATAATAAGTTTAAATAAATTAAACCCTAATTGTATTGGAACTCATATAAGATGTTCCTAAAACTTATATCTAATCCCAAAATTGGATTCTTTGAGTCATATTTAGTCTAATTGTAAAGTCTCAACCTAAATGGATAATCCTAGATATCTTATTTTAATTAGAAAAGATAATTCTTGAATATATAGTCCCAATGAGAACCAGACCTAGGCTTGAACTATGATTTCTTGGATTTTGAGTTTGCACAATTTACTCCTTGATTTCCACTTATCACTATGGTTTCTATATCATGCAATCTCTTTTCATTCATATCTTTTTATCATCGTTGGGTTGGGATCCTACTGATTGGGGATTTTCTTCTACTTCATGCCCTAGAGTTCTGAGACTCTCTAGTTTGTATTGTTCACACTACCATCTTCTCCCTCATCATCTCTCCTTATCTCTCTTCTATCTTTCTCTCCACTAATACCCTCCTTATATTCCATGTGACATTCGGTTTCCCCTAATCCCCAATTTGATCGGGTTTCCTCCCATGAACATCCTAGTAGATGATAGATTTCTCTGTGTTCCTATCACCAATTTCCACCAAGGACTTCCAAACATCTACACACTCATCACCTGTATATATATATATATATATATATATATATATATATATATATATATATATATATATATATATATATATATATATATATATATATATATATATATATATATATATATATATATATATATATATATATATATATATATATATATATACATCCCTCAAGCATCATGAATACCCTGTGTGATGCTTCCAATTAGTTGTTTTCCTATTTGATTTCTCAACCTGTTTCATCAATAATGTTTGATTTTGTTGGTGACCCTACAATCAATTGTTCTTGGTGGGATTTCACAAACCTCTATGAGAATTAAGAGAACTTGATTGGGCATCTAAAGAGATTGTTTCCATCCTTATTTCCCCAAGTAAGATTTTTTTTCCCTCTTTCTTACCTTTATTCTGTTGTCGATGATTTCAAGGTGTGTCTATGCCTCTGGTCATTGTTCCTCTACTATTTCAGACTTTGACATCGTTGTTTGGCCTTTCGAAGTAGATTGTAAGACTGAGTCATGCTTTGATTTACCCTTTTACTATGTTCTTGAGAACCACCTTCTCCTCGCCCTTGGCGAGGATCCTATTGAGGAGTATGGGGTTTCTCAGTGCCCTTTCATTCAGGCTCTCTAAGTACATCTTGATCCCACTGAATTAGTGATGATGTGCTACTTATTTGTGAGTTTAAAATTTAATCACACATAAATCATGTCATGAAGTTCAAATTTTAGATGAATGTAGGGGAAATTTGGTAATTGAGAAAGGGTTTTGTTTTTAGTATCTTAACAAATGAATTTATCTTGGTTAATTCACAAATAAATATTTACTCATCAAAAAATACAAATACATACTTTTTGGAATCATAAAAATAAATCATATCTATTGGTTTAGGTTTGGGAACCTAATTTCACGTAAATATATATTTGACATTTCTAGAGTTTGTAATGTACACAGTAATTAATGATTTACATCTGATATAATATTAGGTGAATAAATATCTTGATTGGGTCTAGTATTGGACTTTTATGGTGGATACATGTTTTTGAGGTATGTTGCATCCCCTCAATTCTATATTGGACAATAATTTTTATTTTCTCTCTCTCTCTCTCTGACTTGATGGTGACATATTATTTTGAATGTCACATGTTTACATATATTTGACCCGATCAACTATTGAAATTAGTCATATGGATTGCTCTTATTACAAATTGAAAACCTATTCTCATATATTCTTGTTGTTTCATTTAATTTTCATCTGAAAGAATTTATTGATCCATATTCTAGGGGATGATTGTATTAGTTATTAATATGGATCAATAAATTCTATTGGTCCATTTATCTGATGATATATCTGAAAGAATTTATTGATGAAAATTAAATGAAACAACAATAGTTTCAGAATTTATTGATATATATAAAAGAATTTTCATCTAAAAGAATTTATTGGAAACCTATTCTCATATTCTTTCAGAATTAGTTTCCATATATGTGCCATGATTGTATTTGTTATGAATCTTTATGAGGTTTTTCTCATTTGAATACTATATTGTGATCTGGCTAAATTGAAGCTTGTCTCTCTTTTTATAATGCATGTTTGATTTAAATAACTTTTATAATGTACACACTAGGTGGTGAGTCCATATTGTGTGTATTACCAACAAAGGGTGTAGATGATGATTCATGCCCCTAGGTGATAGTGTTGTGATGCTATTATGCCCATGAAGATTATAGCGGTGATCCCATAATATGTGGATATGGGGGCCATGCCATATACCTTCAATTTTATTACAATTGTTATTATCATGATAATTTGCATGCATAATTCTAAATATTTATTGTTGCTCTCTTATTTGAGATCTAAAGGCAAATGTGGCAATTGTATATTTTTCTTCTTCATATAATCTATATGAAGATTCCTTTTGATATCCATTTGGATGATTCTTTATCTCTCTTTTGCTTTGAAATTATTATGATAGTATTGTTGTGCTTTTTTCCTAATATTGCTTAATCAATATTTATATTCACAAAATGGCTTTTGTGTTGACAACATCCACTTTGTATTATCCTTTGGGGTATTGTTTGAACTCCTTAGGTGGAAAATATATTGCCATAGGTGAACCTTAGTTCCATCCTGCTCGAATTTAGCTATTTTCTTGGAGATAGATTAAAGTAGCAAGGTTTCCCTCTATAGCCTTTTAGTTATAGTTTGGTTTCCTTAAGTATTTGTATTCATTCTATATGGTGATGAACTATGATGAGAATGAATATTGTAATAGTTATATATTTAATTCTCTTGCTAAAATTTCTATAAATGGAACATTTCATACTGGAAATGTAGTTTAGCATCCTTTGTGAAAAATTATTATCGTGTTTGGCATTGGATGATTTTGTACTATTCTCTTGAGTAAGAGAGTGGCTCCCCTATTAGGTGCAACTCCTTACAAGTATGGTATTAGAGCCAAGGCAGGTAGTTAAATTTGACTATATCAACCCTATCTCCCTTAGGGTTTTACCTATTCTATAGGCTTCTTACACCTTGTATCCTTACCTTGTGAAGGTACATAGATATCTCTAGAGACAACTCAACTATATATAACCTAGATAGTTTATAGACACCCCAAGACCCAAAGTACATAATTCCAAGGATGAATCCTCCTTTACCCCTTTGGTGTATCAATTTCCCCCAAAAACTAATAGTCAAGTTGTAGTTTTTCCATCTACCTCGACATCAACATGAACTATATGGGTTTGGGTGTCTCCCCCTAACTAGGAGTTGCTTCATATTTTCCATATACTTCCTCAGCCCTAGCAGGAAAATTCATTTCTGACGTTGCTATAGACAAACCTAGAGAGTATACTCCCACTGATTTTTAGAAGATGTGACATGTGTACTTTCATTGTGAGAATGAAGTCAACATGGTGGATAAAGCTGATGATTGGATTCTTGCAACTGAATAGACTTTTATGGAATGGCTTGTCCTAATCATCAAAAGGTTCATTTTGCTACTAACATGCTTAGTGGGCCAGCTTGACACTGGGTGGGATAACAAGTCTAAGAGTCATGACATTGATTCTATAATGTGAGATAAGTTTCAAGCCTTGTATAGAGAGAAGTATATATCTTCTATACTATTAAGGAAGAAGGAATCTGAGTTCTATAATCTACATCTGAGCTGCATGACTGCAGTTGAGTATGTCCAGAAGTTTATACACCTAGAGGATTATGCTAATTGTCTGATTATTGAGGGATGTTCTTGTATCTTTTTGGAAGCATTGTGTTATAGTATTGAACATATGTTGATTTCTCAGTTACCCTTAACATCTCCTCATTTGATGGATAAATCCCTTTCTATAAAAAGTTACCCTGGTTAATCATAAGAAAAAGTTTCTTAATGTAGACTAAAAGAGTGATAATTGTTTTAAGTTCCATAAGAAGCATTCCCTTGGGGGGTTGTCCTCCTAAATGTGAAGGACCGATCATATGCCACCATTGTGGCAAGCATGGTCATACGAAACCATGATGCCTTTAACTTCATGGAGGTCAAGTACTATTACAACATAGGGGTAATGGTAATAATCATAACAATAAGGACAGATTTAATGACAGTAATGTAGAACATTTCAATGTCGTAGGTGGTGAAGGAGTTGATGAACAAAATGATGAAGGTAATCCTTATGCTCATTTTTGACTTCAATATACTTTTATGCTACCTTTTTCCATGTTACTTGGTCTTTTGACTTGAGACAAGTAAGTGATGATATACATGATGTTACATGTGGTGTAGATCGACTCATCTTGTAACATTATGTTTTGTTTGACTTTTTAGGTTAAACTTTATAAGGGGTAGAGCATTGTACTTGTTGTATATGGATATGCTAATTTGAGGACAAATCCTTTTAAGGTTAGGAGTTTTGTAACATACAAAAACCTGGCTATTCTGATTCTTGAACCATTTCATTAGGGAGTTGGTATATCTAGAATGGACCAAACAAGGTTAGAGGTATTGTAACAAGCTCCTCTCCCATGTTTTCCCCAATAAAGATGGATTGGGAAGGCAAGGGCCAATATCATCCTTCCAGAATCTAGGTTTACCAAATAACCAATAATAATTTAAAATTTCATTGGATTGAAAGTGCTTGATAACAATATGAACATAAATCTTTGTAGAGGAGTTACAGTGAATTAATCAAGGGAATCTAAGATCTTAACAAGAAATAAAACTATCAAGCTAATCCTCAAGTAGTTTGTACCCATCTATCCTTTTTTTTCCCAGCTTCTGGGTATCCATGTCTTTAGAAATTATGCATATTAACCTAAAATGTCAACAATTAATATGTGGATCAGTATATTTATATATTATACACGTGGTGCAATTAAAATGTGTACAAGTAGGTGTAACAATTTAGTCAATCATATCAACAATTATCAATAAATAATTGAACTTGCATTTTAATGAATAACTTCTTAACCCTTTGTTGCCCTATCTTAGTGGGTACATTAATTCCTTGCTCCATCGTTGGATTCTAGGGTTTTGGTCCAGCATTAGACTCATGTTGACTATCTATCAATGGACTTGATCACATGTACATCTACAATGTCAGTCACATCCTTAGTGACTTATCCTTAGTTTTCTACAAGGGTTATCTCCTTCATCTACCCCTTTAGAGATTATATGTTTGTGTTTAGGAAAGTCATTCCTATTATAAATGATACACATAGTTGCTTTATGATTTATAGGAAATAAATAAACAGTGAAATGCACAAAATTGGATTAATTCCATATTATTCTTAAATTCCTTTGTATGCGACTACAAACCTTGAATCTTCACATCAGTTTAAGCTTATGAAAGATGATCTAGAAATGGATTGTTTTCCTATTGTGATGAATTTTAGATGACAAAATCATATTAGAAATGGATACAAATCATCTAAACAAGAATTCCTAAAGTTATTGCATAAGTTATAAGAATATACAAAAATCTAGAGTTTTTGATTATGCCTGAAAATGTTTTATTATTGAATAGAGAACTTTGCCTATTTAAATATCTTCATTTATGAATGATTGTGTTATTTAAAAGAATAGTACATATATGTCAGATGCTATGTTGGATTTCATGTATGTTATTAATGTTTTCTTGATATCTCAGTAAAGTGGGTGAAACCCTAGATGAATGGAAAGTTGGAAGTATGTGAATAGACTTCATGAAATTAAACTAATGTGATTCTTATATCATTATAAATTCATTTATTCCACATTATTCTTGATGCATGATTTTTTAGTGAATGGAGTGGAAACCCAAGTTTTGTTCATACCATGGTTTCATATATATATATATATATGTTTGGTTGTATGATAAATATTCGAAGTAGTCTTTTATCAGTGAAAGTTTGTGATGCATTAAATCCTTATGTGATTCATGTGATGTGTGAATGATGCGAATGAAACCCTAAGGATAGGGTGTTCAATGAATCACATATTTCAATTCAATGTTCTTCAATATGATAAGTAATTTTGCTTATTTGCTCAGTTTATGATACAAATTGATGGTAATTTATGGAAATGACTGTTTATAAGGTTAAATAAAGAAATGTTGATTTGATGATTGAACTAGGAATTTAAAGAGTGAATTGTACATTTAGATTCCCCAAACACTGTACAATCCTCATAGGAGGCCTGCACTGTGATGAGAAAATGTGCTTTCTGACTGGAGGCTTAAAGTAGGTCGAGGTAAGATGGATCACACTAGTGGGTGTTGAGGTCTAGACCAGTGACAGTGGACTCCTGAAATGATTTGTATGAAACACCAACCATGGATTCTTGTGGTACCTAAGTTACAAGTTGTGATGATTAGTGGACATATTTGGTAGGTCCAGTGGTGCACAACAAGCATGAGGGCTTTGACTCCCCGCTTGAGTACCCAAGTTGAGAGGTGGAGTCTGAGATATTCAGCTGCTCTCATTAGCTGCCGAGAGCCAGATGTGGCAATGCCAACTACAAGCTTGGCATTGAGACTAAAAACTTAGGATCTCAGGCATGCTTCTAAGTCTTGTATAGTGATATTGTAGCTTGCTATGATACTTTCACATGTTGTTGTACACCTCATGTGGGTTTAGGGTAATAAGATGAATGACAGATTAAATCAAGATTGTAAAGTTATTCAATTATTCTTTATATGTTAATGAGTTATTAGTACTCTTTGTGATCATTCAAGCATGTGCAATTATTGAATTACTCTGTGTGCTTATCTATAGAAATCATGCCAATTATATATTGATGTTTAATTATTCTACTATAGATTGTTACTTTATACTTTGAATTCAGTTCCTCAATAATATAATTTGAACTATTATAGTGCTTTAAATAGTTTGTTTGAAGTGTTAGAAGAAGAATGAGTGTCTAGATATGTATCTTTATTTTTGAGATCAGATTAGTGTAATCAAGTTTTTAGTTTCCCTTGTAACATTTTTTATGTAATTGAATTTGAGTAAACAAGAGTTTGAAATATAAAAAAAAAAGATAAGGGTGATCTTTGTATCATGTCTAATTCTCAACTTATACCCTAATCTCATGATTAGTGGTAATCATGGGATGTGGTGTAACAACTTGGTATCAGAGCTTAAGTTGAGTCATCAGGGACCATTAGGACAGAAAGTCAGAGTTATAAGTGTGACTGTTAAGAGGTGATGTGTCTATAGCTTTGTGATGTTTGAGTATTTGGATATTGTAGCTTGGTATCTGAATAATTTGGTTGACCAATATCAAGCTACTTTGTCTATTCTTCTCTGAATTCCCTGGCCAAGTATGCATATTGAGGATGGGCTAGAGAGAAACCCTAGAAATATTAGGACTAGAAGACTAGAAATTAATAAAGGTGTTAGAGTATTATCATATATAGTTATTAGCTTAATTAGTCTATTGTGTATATGGGCATGTTAGCCCATGTCCCATTAGGGTTTAGCCCTCTTCCTTGTGTTTCCTTGTACTAGGTATATGGGTATGCGTAGTATTATTGAGGTCATCCAAGGAGTAAAGGTTTTTAAGGTGCAAGAGTATTGAACTTCAACAATCTAGATCTTTATGAGAGGTTTTGTTATGTTAACTAAGCAATTAAAAGAAAATGAACTAATACAGAAAACATTGTATAAAGGATCAATTTGGATTAGGGATTATTGAGCATAGGGTTTCACATCCACATCATAACATGAAGAACAACAAAGATCAAGAACACTAGCAATAATACAAGGGAGGCATGTATCCTACACCCACCTCCCAGTAGTGTAGAACAATCCTAACTTTGTATACCACTCCCGTGGATATACTTAGATTCAGACTACAGACCTATGTTTTCCATCACATCCCAGCCACTCCTCTGGTCAAGGTAGTGCATCTAAGGTACATCTCCTTACTCCTATGCACATCTTCCCATATTATATAAAGAGTAGAAATCATACATACAAAGTGGCCAGCAAAACATGCAAGAGGAAATAAACACCGATGAACCTTAGAACAGTGAAACAACTAGCATTATATATGAAATTTGTGTTCAATAATGTTATAACATGGGAGTTACTCCTCCATGCCCAAGAATAAGAGATCTACTCATCCATGGCTGTACAAAGTAGATACAAATAGTAAAAAGTAGTGCTAGACATCATAATAGAAGGAAATAAACTTGGATGTCTGTAGAAGAAGGAATATAGACTTGGAACTCCGGTCAAGGAGTCAAAAATACATCCTTTCTACTAGAAACTCCCCAGAAAGCTTCACTTCTGAGTGGAGAGAAGAGAACGATGGAGATCCTTGTTGCAATTGTTGGAGAAGAAGGAAGAAGAAGAAGTTTCCCTCCCGAGAAACCAACTTTTCTCCCTTAGAACACCTCCAACTCCTCCTTTCTCTCCATTGCTTGAGTCACTCCAAAAGGTCTGAAATAGTCTGTGGTAACTATCCCGAGACGGCTTGATGTCGTATATATAAGTGTGACGTAGTTAAATTCGCATTTCAGTGATATTTGTAGGTCACACAACGTGTGTTTTATAAGGCATGGTGTGTCTTATGAGATAAATGAAGTTTGGATCAAGTTCTGGAAAGTTATATGTGTCTTTAATAAGACACAATATGTCTTTAATAAGACACGATGTGTCTTTAATAAGACACGGGGTGTCTTTATTAAGACACATCGTGTTGCTGCAAATCAGGAGTTCTACATTCAATTTTTGGATAGAGACACGGGGTGTCTTTAATAAGACACGTCGTGTCTTTCTTAAGACACGGGGTGTCTTTATCAGTTTCAATGACATTGATTTTCAGAATGTCTAGATGATTGGGGAATGTGTTGATGGATGTTATTATGTAATTTTCTCCCCCATTTTAATGCCAAATTATTGTACCTACAAGCCAAACTATAGAGTAAGTAAAGACAAAAATAAAGTAGAAAATCTAGCATGATTAAGAGTGATTATTGGGTGAAAATGATTTGGACATGCAACCAAAAGTGGTCCAAAATATGATATAAAATGTGCACATCAAATCCCCCAAAGCTTAAATCATTTCTTGTCCTCAAGAAAAAAGAGCATAGAAGAACAAACGATGGAATTATCAAGTTCATGCATAGATCAAATGAAAAAAAAATATGTGTATCAGACCAAACCAACCATGATCAACAGGTTTATACTCATAGCCATCAATTCAACTTAAACACCCAAGAAAGAGATTTTTAGTTTAGAAGGGGTGGTCACAATTAAATGAATCAATAAATTAAACAACACTAAGTAGAATTCAGATGGCCAAGCCAAACAATTTGTGGATGTGCAACTCAAACTCTCAACTATTAAGGTTACAAATTATGAAATCTTAATTAAAATTAACAATTTTAGTGGGACTCTCCTTCTTTCCCAAAAATGATATGACAATGGATTATGGGTTCCGAAACTCAGCTGCTAATATAGGCTTATGCACGTGTGGAGTGCCGATTGGGGTATTTTACCCTCTTTTAAGACATACCACCTAAATATCATGCCCATATCAGACTCACACTAGGCTAGCATGATATGTGGATAGCTTAGCCATCATTTATGGGGTATGAGGGTGAAATAAGATAAGAGAATTCTAAATTTTTCCCCAACGTAGGAGAGTCAACTAAATTGCAACATTAGCTAGATTTCATTCATTTGTTTTGAAAGTTTTTCACTGAAAGAGTGGTTGAAAATGCACTAAAAGATTGTCCAGGGCATCCCATATTCTAAATGATATTGTAAATTTGATTTACTCATAAAAATTGAAACCATTACTTGTTTTAAGAAATTAAGGATGTGAAAGATGAGTGCTCAAGCTAGAAGCATAGACTAGAGTTAAGCACATGTTGATGGCCAAAAGGTTTCATTTGATTAATGCATTCCTTTTACAATTTCTATAAGTGATATTTCTCAACAAAAGAGGAAAATTAGTTTTTCATAGAAAAGGATTCAATCCTCTTAAGCCTCATATCATACTGGATTTGCTACAAGAAGAACAAAAACTAAAACAAGAGATAAGAAAAAGATGATAAATGGGAAATAAAACTACACTACCGGCCGGTTGCTCCCCCATAAGCTTGAAATCTAACAAACTCAAGAGGATTGCAACTGGTTACCTGTCATGGTGAATGATGAAGATGGAGGTCCATTTCTTTAATTTGAGGCTAAAAATTGTTGTTCTAAGCATCTACTCCTCTTTGTCAGTATATCTTTTATTTAGCCCAAAGATTGACCCTTGTGATTTACAATAGGAATAGTCTTCTAGATTTCAATGGTGTATGAACCTTCATTCTCATCTTCACAATAATCAACATCTGCTTCAAAGAGAATTTTGTCATCATTAAGCAATGTATCAAAGATGTGTTGTGAAGGGGCACTTGTCTTGTTTGAAATATCATCCTTAGGAGCATATGCATATTTCTTAGTTTGAGCTTCAGTGTCATTTCCTACATTGGATTCAACATATGATATTGTATGTAATGGTGAAGAAGGTTCTTCTATAGCAGCTCCAGTCCTCAAGGTAACTAATGTGAATGTCTCCCTGGAATTCATCTCTAGTTGGTTAGGCAAGGAAACGAAAGGTGCTTTTTTAATTGGAAAGAGATAGTTGAGCAATTTGATTCTCTAACATCCTAGTGTGAGTGGCAATTCCATCAACCTTAGAAGAAAGTTGTGAAATAGCATCGTGTAACAACTCCCTTTGTTGATGAAACTCATCATTTTGCTGAATTTGAGTTGAGACAAAGGTTTCAAGCATGGACTCTAAACTTGTCTTGGGCTGCAAATGTTGTTGTTGTTGGATGAAATTGCATTTGACATCTTTCATGAGCTCGAATATCTCTTCAAATGGTGACAGTGTGGGAAAACATGAAGAAGGGGTGTGTCTCGCTGCTCCACATGCATCAAAAGTTACTTCAGTAGCTTGCTTTTCAAAAATAGATCCTAATGAAGAAGGTTGGCTACTCCAATCAGGACTCCACTGGAAATGATTAATTTCCATGTCTTCAATAATGGTATAACCGTCCATGTATGATTTGTTCATGAAAGCACCATTTGCAACAACATCAATAGATATCCGTGTATTGTAAAATAATCCATTGTAGAAAGTTTGTAATAGAAGCTAGTTGCTTAAACCATGGTGTGGACAAACACGTTGAATGTCTTTGAACCTTTCCCATGTGTCATACAAGGTCTATCCATGCCTTTGAGAAAAAATGATGAGTTGAATCCTTGATCGTGTTGTCTATCTTGGTGGAAAGTGTTTGTCTAAGAAAAATTTGAGGAGTTCGTCCCAGCTGTTGATGGAGTTTCTTGGCAAAGAATAGAGCCACGCATTGGCTCTATCTCTCAAAGAGAAGGGGAATAGAAGTGGATAAACTGATCAATAGGTACACCATCTATCCTGAAAGTGCTAAGATATTGCAAAAATTCAGCAATGTGATGGTTTGGATCCTCCATTGGCATCTCTCCAATTTGGTTTTGTTGTATCATCTTTATAATTGTGGGGCTGATAGAAAAGTCATTTGCCTCAATTTGTGGAATAGTGATAGCCCCCATTGAATTTTGTAGCAGCTGGAACAATGAATTCCTTTAGGGGACGATCATCTTCCATGAGTTGTTCTTCTTGTTGTGCTGATGAGGATGGTGGTAAAGACGTCGGTGATGATGGTTGTGAGTCCTTCAAATATGATTGAGGTTCACTCCTCCTTGCTTTTTGAAGGTTTCTAATAGTGTGCTCAATTTTGGGTCTAGAAATGTGAAAGGTTCAAGACCCCTTTGGGATTTCTGTGTATAGTCCTACAAGTAAACAAGGCGAGTGAAGTACAAAAATGAAAATGGAAGATACAAAAATATGATAATGATGATGATCATGATGAGAAAAAATGGAGGATATGACAGGTGATGGTGTGATCTAGTCTCGCTTACTATTCAACACTTCTTACTCTAATAAGAATATCGATGCTCCATGGCAACATCGCCAAAAACTTGTTGGTTGTGTGCACGAGTTTTAATATTTGTAAACTCGAACACTACTATGCAAGTATACATGTGTGTGTAGTATTATTGAGGTCATCCAAGGAGCAAAGGTTTATTAGGCACAAGAGTGTTGAACTTCAACAATCTAGATCTTTTTAGTAAGAGAGGTTTTGTTATGTTAACTAAGAAATTAAAAGGAAATGAACTAAAACATAAAACACTTGTATTAAGGATCAATTTGGATTAGGGATTCTTGAGGATAGGGTTTCACATCCACATCATAACATGAAGAACACTAGCAATAACACAAGGGAGGCATGTATCCTACACCCACCTCCCGGTAGTGTAGAATATTCCTAACTTTGTATACCACTCCCATGGATATACTTAGATTCAGACTAGAAACTTTTATTCCCCAACACATCCTAGCCACTCCTATCGTAAAGGTAGTGCATCTAAGGTACATCTCCTTACTCCTATCCACATCTTCCCAGATTAAAGAAAGAGCAAAAATCATACATACAAAGTGGCCAGCAAAGCATGTAAGAGGAAATAAACACCGATGAACCTTAGAACAGTGAAACAAATAACATTATATATGAAATTTGTGTTCAACAATGTTATGACATGGGAATTACTCCCCCATGCCCAAGAATAATAGATCTACTCATCCATAGCTGTAGAAAGCAGATACAAATAGTAGAAAGTAGTACTAGACAACATAATAGAAGGAAATAAACTTGGATATCTGTGGAAGAAGGAATATAGACATGGAACTCTGGTCAAGGAATCACAAATCTATCCTTGCTACTGGAAACTCTCCAAAAATCTTCACTTATGAGTGGAGAGAAGAGAAAGGCATAGACCCTTGCTACAAATATTGGAAAAGAAGGAAGAAGAAGAAGTTTCCCTCTTGAGAAACCAACTTTTCTCCATTAGAACACCTCCAACTCCTCCTTTCTCTCCCTTGATTGAGTCCCACTCCAAAAGGTTTGAAATAATCCTTGGTAACTGTCCCAAGACAGCTTGGGGTCGTATATATAAGCGTGAGGTAGTTAAATTCATGTTTCAGTTAAATATACAGGTCACACAACATTTCTTTTATAAGACACAACGTGGCTTACACAATAACTAAAGTATGGATCAAGTTCTAGAAAGTTACACGATGTGTCTTTAATATGTCACGACGTGTCTTTAATGAGACACAAGGTGTCCTTATTAAGGCACACTGTGTTGTTGCAAATCTAGCATTCAATTTTTGGACTAAGACATAGGGTGTCTTTAATAAGACACATCACATCTTTATTAAGACACGGGGTGTCTTTATCAGTTTCAGCAACATTGATTTTTTGAATGTCTAGATGATTGGGGAATGTGTTTATGGATGTTATGATGGAATTTTCTCCCCATTTTGATGCCAAATTATTGTATCTATAAGCCAAACCATAGAGCAAGTAAAAACAACAATAAAGTAGAAAATCTAGCATGATTATGAGTGATTATTGGGTGAAAAGGATTTGGAAATGCAACCAACAATGGTCCAAAATATGATATAAAATGCACATATCACTAGCCTCCTCTCTTATATATAGGATAGGGGTGTACATATCAATATAACAATGAATGAACTTCTTCATGTGGTATCAGAGCAATAACACTAAGGAGACAACCCTAGCTACCTTCCCTCTCATCTCATCCTTACTTCCAAACCTAGAAGCCACTACCCCTTCCTCTCCTAGAGAGAGAAATAGGGGGAGCATCTGTCTGTCAGTGGCTACTGCCTTCTTCCATGGCTTAGGTTGGCTACTGGCTAGGCGCATCCTGGGCTCCATGGTTGCATATTCTTCCCCTTTCACATTTATTTTAATCTATGTGTTGGCACCATCCATCCTAACAATCTATCCTAGTCTATTTGTGCCTTTGGATGGTGCCATCCTTCTCATATAAATCTATCAGTGTGTTGACACCTTCCCTAAGATTTGTTTGTCATGCAGCTCTAGCCTCCGTCATTGAAGTAGTCATGCCAAAATAGATCAACCTTCGTCTCTAGAAACCATCTTCATCTCCTTGTTGCCCTTCCATCTCCATGTCCAGCCACCACATACACCATCAAATCATCTATCCAATCATTCCACCACTACACCACCTCTCGAGATCCTAGACAACATTATTTCCCATACAGGTCCAGTTGTGGTCAAGAAAGGAGCCACCACTATTCATGATCAAAGGATTACAAAAGACGGATCTAATTCCCATCGACCCATGGTGCTAATTCTTGGGCTACTAGTCTCCTTGACGGTGAAAATTTACATCAAGATCGTGCATTTGCCACTACCGACATGGCATGTTGCGGTCTAGAAATCATCCTCATAGCATGGAGTTTCTTCCATAAAGCAATCGACATAGTTTGCTTCTCAAACAACACAGCGTGTTGGATTTCAGAACTCTTTGTGACAGTGTAGATCGCAACAGACATAGTGTGTCATCCTCAAACATGGCATGTCGACAGACAACATAGTTACACCTTTGATATCAGATACAATGAGTCCACTTGGAACACGGCATGTCGACAGAGATTCAGTTTATGCCTCTGACAATCGACACCGTGTGCCACATTTCCACATCGTGTGTTGCAATGAGTTAGTCAATTTTGAGTAGAGGAGCTACAGGACATGTCAGAAACCTCACACAACATGTTATCAGGAGTCTACCTCTCACCCGCAACAATCTACACAGTGTGTCTAGTCACAGACATAGTGTGTCAAAAGCAGTATGTCCACTTCCAGTTTTAGTAATGATGTCCTCCAAAGGAGCCTGCCTAAGGTCCATACAAATGTCCTTTTCAAGTCAAGAAAAGATCCATTGACTTTCTATATCTGGTTCTTAATTAGGTTGTTTTTGCATATTGATTCCAGTTATCAATTTTCTATTGAAAGCCATTCTAAAAGTGCCACATTCTCTCCTACCAAGAAAATTTTTGATAGTGTATTGCTTCCTTCTATTGATATTTCCATTCTGGTTGTCCTTTTGTTCTTTTCTACAAACTACACCTCTTGTTTTACCCTTTCCCTTTCCCACCCTTTCATCCATCATGTGTGCATTTTTTCACATGTGGGGTGTCATATTTCCCTTTTTCCACACCATCTACTCACTCTTGTCGTATTTGGTGTGGTGGGGTGGAGGGAATAGAGGAGAGAGAGAGATAGAGAGGAGGGTATGAGGAAAACATGAGAGAGAGGATTTGAGGAGAGAGACATGCGATGAGATGATAATTTCTAGGATTTCTTCATGAAGCTTCATGTTCTTCAGCACATCTACTTTCATGATGTCTTTGTGGCATGTCATTCCCACTTAGCATCACTTTACATGTGAGATAGAATTGAAGGATTTCACAGTTGCAACATTGACACCAAGCCTTTCCTATTCCTACCACATTATGTACGTCAGGACAGGAGTTGTTGTGCTAATTCCGGCCTCTAGTCCCTTTGGTGTTGATGACATTCTAGTTGATCATTCATGCTACATTTGGTGTTCCAGATGGTTTCTTCTTCATCTTCGAAGCTCGTCATCTTCAAGACTGTGCAAATTTCGTATCTATAAGGATTCATCTAGAGTGATCCTCATCGAGCTACTTCATCACGTCTTCTAAAAGTTTCATATGTTACTTCTACATGTTGAGACAACACCTCATCCAGTGTGTTCATTCCACGTTATGCACATCGATGGTCTTTTGTGCTAATTCCAATTGATTAAACTTCTCCAACAATTCAAAGACATCTCCACTACTACATTGACATTGTGCCTATACGTTCGTGTTGCATTATGTATGTTGGATCTGTTGAGTGTGCTTATTCCACTCCACATTCCTCTCTAGTAAAGATTGTGTAGTTGTAGTATTTATGATTGTCTACTTTAGATGTTCTTCATTCTAGATGCACTTAAAAAAGAAAGACCTTCTTCAAAGATTGAGCTTCTCCATCCTACAGAACACGTCTCAAAGAGGTGTCATCAATATTTTTTTAGTTAGGAAGTATTGTTTAAGGGAGTGTAACAATTTTTATATGGGGGTGATAAGTCTATCTTTTATTTATCATTTATTTCTTATCATTCAATTGATTCATGTAAGTCCAAGAATGGACATGCGTTCACTCATGCTCCAGCATGAGGGGGAGTGTTAGAATAGAAGCCTGTTTAGTTAATAGGTTAATCAGTCTATTGTGTACATGGGTGTATTATCCCATGGCCCATTAGGTTTTAGTTTGTTTGCTTGTGTTTCCTTGTAATAACCTCCTCTCCTATTCATAGGATAGGGGTGTACATGTCAATATAATAACAAATACACTTCTTCACAAAATGAATAGAACATAAAGATAGAATGTGATAAGAATGTTGATTTATATTGTTGTTTTTACTTTTTTTTTTTGAAACCAAAACCTTGTATTAAAACAGTTAACCGAAAGTCTCCAAACAAACATTAGGACCATCCTCAAGGGATGTAACTCCACAAGCCCCACCTAAACCCAAACGAGCAAGGTTATGGGCTGCAGTATTAGCCTCTCTTCTCACATGACAAAAGGTGGATTTAACAAAGCAAGACCTCAGATTTTGGATATCCACAACAGCGCTCATACTCGGCCCTTTCCCTGTGTGATTGATGTTAATCATGTTAATGATTGCAGAAGAGTCCGACTCAAGGACCACATTTGGGAGGCCCATCTCGCGCACCAGCTCCACACCTAGCAGCAGTGCGGCTGCCTCGGCAGATAAAACAGACCACTCAGCTTTGAAAGTCATAGCACGCCAAGCAAACAAACTCCCCTTGTAGTCTCGGATAACAGCAGCAAGGCTGATGAAGTCGCCTGGAAGGAAGGCAACATCCGAATTAACTTTATAACAATCTGGTGTTGGTGGGGACCAAGCAGCCGTCCTTCTTTTGGCCTCACTGTTAGATGCATAGACACCAGAACCAGGGTCGCCCCCAAGTGCACCGGACCAGTGAAGAAGGCCATTAACCGAAATGTATGGATTAGAAATGTTATGGTCGAACACCAAGGTGTTCCTGCACTTCCAAGCAGCCAAGCACAACGTACAGAAAGTACGAAAATCTGCAAAAGACTTCTGGTCTTTGACTTGAAGGATAAGCACCAGCAGGTCCCTACTGTTAGTACCAGCAAGCGCTTTAAGTTGGGGGTGGGATTGCCAAACTGTACCGGCATTGCTGCAGTTGAACAGGGCGTGGTGCACACTTTCAGGTTCCTCTTGGCAGATGCTGCAAAGATCATCATCAAGGACATGGCGACGAGTAAGAGCTTCTTTGGTGGGTAAGAGGTTGGAGCACGCCCTCCACAGGAAGATTTTCAGCTTAGGGGGAAGTTTATGTTCCAGAACGTCTTCCAAGGGGAGGATAAAACTTGCTGTTTCCCGCACCAAGAGGGGGCATGCCCGTTGATGCCCAACCAATAGGCAGAACAGACCGTAAAGCAGCCATCAAGGAAAGGATACCAGTATCTTTCTAACAGGCAATGGGTGGCCAACGACATCATTTTAATCGTAGCAACATCCTCCTCATGAAAATTCTCCTCGATAATATCCCAACGCCACATGCCCGACTCCTCATCGATGATTTTCGAGACACTCCATTCATTCACATCGCTATGAGAAGTAATCCCATCAGGAACCGAGCAGCAGCCCTTGGCATTAGGAAGCCAGTTGTCCAGCCAAAGATTCACCTTCAGACCGTTCCCAACCGACCATCTCAAGCCTTCCAGCAGGAGGGATTTGGCTCCCCAAAGGCTGCGCCAAGTAAAGCTAGGGTCATGGCCCCTATAGGCATTCAGAACCTCATCCTTTTGGTAATATTTCTGTTTGAGTACGTCACTAACCATTGTAAGGGGCTTGGAGTGCAAACGCCAGACCTGCTTTGCCAGGAGGGCAGTGTTGAACAAGCTTAGGTCTCTGAAACCCAAGCCACCTTCATGTTTGGGTTTGCACATTTTGTCCCACGATCGCCAGTGGATCCTCCTTTGGTTGTTGTTGCTGCCCCACCAGAAGTTGGCCATCATTTTATTAATATCATCAATAGTTCCTTCGGGAATTTTTAAGATCCCCATCATAAAGGTGGGGGTAGAATGGATAACCGACTTGATGAGCACTTCTTTACCCGCCTGGCTGAGGTACTTCTCTTTCCATCCCTTGACTTTGTTCCATATTCTATCTTTGAGACCCATGAAGATAGCTTTCTTGGATCTCCCCACCACAGTAGGCAGCCCTAGGTACTTGTCATGCTTATCAACCCTCCTCATGTGAAGTTTATGTGTGATAGAGAAACTCATTTCGGTGGTGACATTTTTGCTGAAGACGATCTCTGACTTGTCATAGTTAATTTTTTGTCCCGAGGCACTCTCGTAGCAGCTGATAACCTCAGCTATCTTGGTTGCCTCCTGCACATTCGCTCTAGAAAAAATGACACTGTCATCCGCAAAGAATAAATGGGACACGGGAGTGCCCAACCTGCAATTCCTGACGTCATGGATATTGCCCTTCTCCACCTCCCTGTTAATCAAGCTCGAGAAAACGTCCGCACACAGAATGAAAAGATATGGTGATATCGGGTCACCTTGCCTGATACCCCTCTGTGGTTGAAGATGACCATGTTTCCTACCGTTAACAATGAAGGAGAAAGAAGCAGTTCTAAAATACTCGTTCACCTTTCTGCACCAAATCTCGCCGAAGCCCAGGCTGGTCATGACCTTATCGATAAAGTTCCACTCAAGCCTATCATAAGCTTTGCTCATGTCAAGCTTTATACCCATGAAAGCCTTCTTACCTTTCTTCTTTCTCTTCATGGCTTGGAACATCTCAAAGGATATAAGCGCGTTGTCGAGGATGAGTCTCCCCGGGACGAAGGCACTTTGGTTAGCCGATATGATATCCTCCAGGTAAGGTTTGAGTCTATTAGCCATCATCTTGGACACCACCTTATAGAGAGTGTTGCAAAGACTTATAGGGCGGAAGTCCTTCATGCTCACAGGATTGTTGCACTTGGGAATAAGCACCATGTTTGTTTTGTTGATCAGGGTCAGGTCTTTTTCGTCTCTCCACCATCTTTGAACAAAAGTTGTGACATCATTGCCCACCACGTCCCAGAAGGTTTGGAAGAACGCCGCGTGAAAGCCATCCGGACCGGGGGCTTTCGTAGGGTGCATGTGTTGGAGGGCCCTCCATATTTCTTCTTTGTCGGGTTCTTTTTAAAGATGGTAATTCATGACATCGCTGATTCTTCTGTTAATCCTTGTTGTGGCATCATTATCAAAATTATTGTTAGTGGAAAACATTTTATCATAATATTTTGTTATTACATCAATGATGTCGTCCTATTCCTCCTTTAAGTTGCCATCTTCATCTTGTAGTTTGGTTATCGCATTCTTTTTCCTTCTTTGTTTAGCCTTTTTGTGGAAATCGGCAGTATTGCGGTCCCCATCCCTCATTTCGTTCGCCTTTTCTCTGATGAACCAGTAGCTCTCATACTGCTCCTGGAGATCTTCCACCTCCTTGTTGATCGTGTTGCAATAGTTGATATTTTGGTTGTTCATTGGCATCTTTTGTAATCTACAAAGCTCATCTTCTTTTTTCTTCAGCCTTTTTTGGATATCACCGAATTTTTTCTTTGCCCAGTCACTAAGATTTTTGGAGCAACAGTTAAGTTTGTGATTGATTTCATTGTCCCTACTGCTATCCCACGAACTGCTTATGATGTCCCTACAGTCAGCATCTTTCAACCAGAAGGCTTCAAGTTTAAAATCCTTCGCTCTCCTGTTGTGATGGGGCTTAGCCATGGTATTCAGAAAAAGGGGTGTGTGGTCAGAGCTCAAGAAAGGGAGGTGGGAAACCCAAGCATCAGGGAAAATAGCCGCCCACTCCTCCGAACCCAGGGCCCTGTCGAGACGCTCTGTGATCATCGTTTCCTTAGTGATCCCCTTCCTCTAGGTGAACTGGTGCCCTGTAAAGCCAAGGTCATAAAGCATGCATTTGTCCATGATTTCTCTGAAATCTTTAGTGTGGCGGCAGCTGTTTTTAGAACCACCTTCTTTTTCGCTGCTGCACAAAATTTCATTGAAATCCCCCATAAAGATGATAGGTTGGGTGTGATGATCCTTTCTGATCATCTCCATGAGCTCCCACGTTTTCCATTTCAAATTATTTTCAACCCAGCCATGTATGCCCACGAACAGCCACTGATTACCATCACTTCTGATCTCCACCAGCACATGGTGATGAGAATACGATAAAAGGGAAACATCCAGGTCCTTCCACCAAATTCCCATTCCGCCTGATCTCCCCATACTGCTGAAGCACAGTCTGTTGTTGAAACCACACCGCCTTTGAGTTTTCTCAAGATCAATATGACTTATCTTGGTTTCCATAAGGAACACAAGATTTGGGCGCTCCCTCCAGCAATATTTACAGAGGGTTCTTATGGTGCCAAGGCTGCCCACACCTTGGCAATTCCAAGTTAGTATTTTCATTTCCCTTCACGGGGATGGTCACAGCCAGCGCCCGCTACTTGAGAGTAGGCCTCCCATACCATTTTTTTACCCACCTTTCTTCTTTGTTTCTGTTCTCTTGTCTCCACTGACCCTTCTGTTATCACCTTGTCCCTTTCTGCTAGTCTTTTCTTTGGCCTATTATCCCCTTCTTTTACTTCCCTTTTTCCGTCACTGTTTTCCTGCCTTGTACTCCCCAGATCCTGCCCTTCCCTGTGATTCTTTTTATATTTTCTTCCTGCCTTCCACGATGAATCCCTTCCTCCCTCACATGTTAAAGGTTGCTTCTGTGTCTCGGTACATCTACTGGCTAAGCCTTCTGTAGATTGTTTGCTGCCCGTCTCAGACTCACGACTGCTGGGAACAACAGGTCCCCTATTTTCCTGTGGCTGCACATGATCTTTGGGTGTGGCATATTCTCGAGCATCTTCCGTCCAACCTACTTTCTTTATGCTTAGGTTGTTCCCTGGTCCCTGCCTATCTCTTCCAACTATATCGTCTTTGTTTTTCCCTTCTAGGCCCCTCTCTATCGGTTCTCTAGGCCTCCTGGACCCCTCCTCTACCTCCTTTTCTGGTTCCCCAATGTAGTTACTTTTTGGGGTAGCTGCCGTCTCCTCTTCTTTCTTACTCTCTTCAATGCTGCCCTCAGCGGCTTTAAAAAGCTCCCGTTTAGACTTTTCATAGGACATAGGTGTGTCTTCAGCTTTGAATGCTCTGTGAGGGGAAGCCTTAACCCACGCTCCCCATTGCTCTGGGCATTCCTCGTCTTCATTTGGGCAGTCCTTCGTGGTGTGTCCCAGCCGCCCGCATCTGAAGCAGAAGTGAGGGAGTTTCTCATACCTTAGGTCAATTTTTAACTCCATTCCATCTCTATCTTTCATCTTCTGGATGGTCTTCAGCGGCTTGTTTATGTTGATCATGATCTTCGCCCTTCTGGCTCTGGCCCAGTCACTCCTTTCTTTCTCAAACATCTCCACCTTCCCCGTCTTCCCAGCGATCTTTAGAAAGGCCTCATCCGTCCTATAACCCAGGGGGATATTATAGAAGCGGACCCAGACAACACATTCCTCTATTTTAATGTCAGATGGTTGCTCCCCAGGCAGAATCTCTCTCATTAGGAGCAACTTATTGTCAAAATTCTAGGGGCATCCTTCCATAACTTTTTCTTTGTCCCTCTTTAGTTCAAAGCTGATCAGCATTACCTTGTGCTCCAACATTTTGATAGCTACCTTCCTCGCAGTGTTCCAAGCCTGGGTCATCGTTCTTTGAAATGCGTAGAAATTGAACTCCCTGTCTGTGAGAAGCCTGGCTGCCACTGTGAGATCACCCCATTTGTCGTCAATCTCCACTGAGCCATCAGTGAAATCCACAGTGTCGCTTTCATCTTCGATGTTTAGTACCCTGCATCTGGACAACAACTCCTCTGCCATCGGTAGAGGACCACACCCCTTTCAAACGCCCCACAGGGAGGAGATATGCACCCATGCTGAAGACGGGGAGAGATCGTCTGGAATCGCCCAAAACGCCAGACCTAGGTCAGACGCCAGGGGAGCCGAGAGTTTTTTCCTAGTCTTTGTATTGAATTTGTTGTTTTTACTTGAGATGAATAGAAATGCTCTTGTTCATATGAATTTAGATATTTAGTTTTTAGAATTATGTATAGTTCTACAAGATTGATGTACACTACAAAGTAATTTTAGTTATCGTTTACATTATTTGTATCAAGTAGACTATAAGTTATTTTGAAATGAGTTTTCCCTAAGTGGATATTCTTTCTGCTTATTTAATATGAATAGGAGTTGGTTAATCCTGAGTAGATCTTGGCTTCATGACTGTCTCTTCAGCCTGATTTGGTTGGAAATATGCATTATTGGGATCTAATGACTCCTATCTATTAATATAATATGGGTAATTAAACTATAGAAAGGTAAACTTAGAATGTAATCAAAATGCACATACACTAAGATATTGAAATACAAGGGAAAGACTGGAATTGTAAGAATCAATTGAAATTGATATCCATGATCCAATTTTAGGGCCTTAGATAAGAAACCCTAATTTGGGAATGAAGGAAGAGGGAATATCAGTATAAGAAAAAGATTCATATCAAACATACAAAATGAAAAAGGAATGATGGGTAATGAAAATTGATCATATAACTAATTGAGGCACTTTTTTCAATCTAAAATCAAGGAAAGATAAGAGATAACTACATATGAAACCAAGATAGATAAGAATCAATTATGATGAATGGATCATATAATAAAGTTAAGTGCATTTATGTACTCCAAAATAAAGGGAAAATATGAGAAAAAAGTGAAGTCTACAATAAGTACATAGACGTTAAGAGTCTTCAGAAGAATGAAAGTGAAGAGAACTTATGAACATGTAAATTATAAGACTAGGATAAAAAACTCAAATGAAACAAAAGGGAAGTGATGGAAATAATGAGTTTGATTAAGGAGGGAGACATGTTATAATGGAGAGCATGGAATGTGTTCTTCTATTATGAAGTTTAATGCATTCAGCCTTACTACCTTTCGATTCAAAGTCTTTATAGAGTAACAACCTAGTTTCTATTAAATGTATTCAGTAGGTTCCTAGTGATGAAATGAAACTAGTTCTCAAAAGAATAACAAAGGTGCTAATAAATAAATGAACAAGTCATATAAAGGTAAATTATATCTAGAATAGACTTGATTGAAAGAAACACTTGTTTGCACCTGCATCAGTCGCTTGATTTGAAAAAAAATGGATAGGTAATATAAGATGAAACTCGTAGGAATAATATTGATTTAGAATTTCAACTTCACATTAGTAAAAGGATAACAAGAAATATATGTGGCATGGAATACATAATCATACAAATGAATGAGTAAAATGATCATAAGAGATAAATAGAAGTTAAAGATGATGGGTGGAAGAGTAGCATATAGTAAGAGGATGATGGAAAATAAAGAAGGGTTTGAAACATCATGAAGTAATATAGAGCATAAAAGAGAGAGACTCTAAGATGTGAGAAAGTGCTAAATAGTTTAGTATCCTATATAATGAATAATTAAACTTAGATATGAGAAAATTACTAAGTTAATACTTGGATTGGAATTTTGAATCTCAAAATCACCTCCTCTTTTGTATCCTCCTTAATTATAGCAAATATGGGAATGAAGTAATAAGAAAATGAATTCTATATGATGAATAACCCTTCATGGTGGAGACATCTATTAAATTTATTAATGACACATAATATGATGATGAAATCCTAGCAGGGTAAATAAATAACGAGTAACCTATTATAAATGTCATGTAAGCGAAAAGGAAATTCAAGTGGTAAAGGTAAGGAAGACTTTAGTAAAACTTTAAGAGAGATGAGGTTCACATATAGAAATAAGGGAGTAAAATCATGTCATGGTAACATCATGTTATTGATAAGGATCAAATCTTAGAATGTTTAGTGTTATAGTAGTTCAAGGGATGTCACTAGTGAATTAATGTGAGCACTAACATCTCTATAGAATTGAATCTTGAGATCAACAATATGAGAAGAAATTATAGTCATAGTATTCTCAGGTTTAAAGGTTTCAAACGAGAAAAATAAATAAACAATATGGAAATTTCTAAGAACAAGGCATAAGAAATAGACTTGCAAGGAAAGAAGTGTGTTTGAATGGAAGGAGAATTGCAACACGAGCAAAGTATGATCTGAAATAAGTTTTTGCGGTGATAGAAATAATGATAAATAATCCATTCTTACCTTGAATATTTTAATGCAAGATATGTTTCAACTATATGATCAAAGTGAGAAGGATTAATAAGAAGAAGTGAGTAGTGATGAATAAGAAGAAAAATCAAAGAAATCAAATGACTATTAATAATACATGAATTTGTTTTTACAAGTATACATTTTTGAGTGTATATCAAGGGACGTAATTTTGTTTTACATGTAATTTCAGTTGTGCATGTACAAGAAACATATTCATTTAAAAAGGGTGTTATTGTTTTAGTCATTCATATCAGTAATCTGGCTCAGAACTATATAATTACTATTAAATCTAGTCTTCTATCTTATGAATGTTTTGCTATTTTAGTAGCACAGTAATAAGAGTGAAAACAGCAAGGTGAACTCTCTTTGGTGAATCTGATGTAATATAGAGCAATAGTATAGATTGAACCATATGAATTGAGATAGATGGATCAAATAATTAATGCTAAGGAAACACCTCAAGAGTATGAAAAGATTGAAAATAATTGGTTTCTCTTTCTCTTTTCTACTATTGATTGCAACATATAAAAATATTTGTTGTCATTGAGAAGCCTTCTTTCAGATTTGTTGTGATTAAAAGATAAATAAAGGACTTGATGTTGAAACAATATTCAAATATGAAATGCAAGAATATAGTAAAGAATAAGATTTTAGAAGTTTTAAATAAAACCTGGAATGTACTTCTCTTATATATTTATGTTTTGCAGATGAAATGTTTTTAAGGGGGGAAGAATTGTTATGACTGTGTTTGAGCTTAATAGGTAAACTAGGGTTGACCTAAATGAATACATACTTAATTAGATTGATCATCACTTAAATTTGATTAATGATTGTAACTCAATTATGATGTTTCAAACATAATAAGGAACTTTAATCATGATTTTATTTGAAAGTATTAGGGTTCGATAAGTGTAACCCTAATCTCCAAAATTACGATTTTGATGTATATAAATACAAATTTTGATAGGTATAGCAGTATTATAAATGATTTTTCATATGTTCTATGTAACTTGTATTTACTTGACATTCATATATGATAAGTAGAACTTAATTTTACATGTTAGTATAGAATATCAAAATATTTGGATTTTTTTAATGTAGTTCTCAGTCGAACTATACTTCAATGGACCATACTGCAGACTGCTATTCAGCAGTGTAGTGTTTGATTTTTAAATATTTATTGGTAACTCATAATGATCTAAATTTGTATTGAGATCTAAAATTATGTTTTAGATATCATTCTAACTTTTCATAATTTTTGGAGGATGTCTAACCTATTTATTAAATGATTTACAGTAACATTTTTATAATAGAAAATTCAGTTGAAATAAAAGAAAGTAAAATTAGGGTCAATTTGCAATTGACCCAAGCAGCTTAATTGCTCTATATGATCAACCTAACACACTAGAAGCTCTGATAATTTGTGATTCAATCTATAAAAATGAAATCCTAGAGAGAGAGTGTGTAACATACTAAAAATTCAACATATTCTCTTATTGGGCCTTTCCCAATATTTTCATATCATTTCTATCCTTTTTGGTCTTGATGCTTAAATTGTGGAATTTATAGTGGTTTGGTGAACATTTGTTTAATAATTATTCCAAAGGAAGGGTTTATACACATATACCTCAGTGAAATCTTATTTAAGGATCTAAAATGTAAAATCACTGCTTAAGTGGAACAATGGTAAATAAATCCATGTTAGAAGTGTAATGCCCCAAACCTTACTTAATGTATTGAACAATCTTAACTACCATAATTAAGTACTATAAACCTTAGTCTAAACTTGTGATATGTGTTGGAAACATGAGATAAGATTAAGTTTCAAGTTTAGTCAAATTTGGATGTTGTTTGTGCAAGTTATGCAATTATATGCACATTTTGGACTTTTATGCAATTTACCCAATTCGAAAGTTTTCTTTGTAAATTGTCAAATGAATTATAATATTTAGATATTACCTTACCATTCCCGAGTTTTTGAACCATGGGGCACCTAGTTGCACCTTGGTTTGAAGGTGTTTCTTTCCAAGGGCATTTTAGGGATTTTCTATTTATAAATGAGCTTATCTTTAGAATCTGTCAACCAATGGGATTATTTCTTTGATTGGAAGTCAGTTGGGATGGCCTATAAGTGTCCATAAACTAACAGTTGATATTCAAGCAGCCTCTATGAGCTGTCTTCTTGCATGACTGTGAAATCCCTAGGCTAAGGACACATGGAAAGCTCCATGGACACCTCATGCTTGACTTCTTCCTTATCCATAAAGGCTTGCATGTTCATGGGAACCCATAGCATTGGACACATGGAAAGTAACTTGACACATCATGCTTGACTTATTCATTATCCATAAAGACTTGCATGTCCATGGACACCCTTATACATGACACATGGAAAGTCTCATAGACACCTCATACTTGACCTCTTTCTTTATATAGCAATATCTACCTCTTCCCAACTCCTAATTCGAAAACTTTTTCTCTTCTTTCTTTCATCTAGCTTAGAGAATTATTCCTTCTATGTTTGTCCACGAGGTTTTTGTTCCAAGGTAAAAGAGGGTGCCTACCTTGGTGAAGAAGGCTCCTAGGGTTCTAAATTTCTCTATTTAGGATTTCTTAAGCTCCTCCTTGGTGATTTTGACCAAAACTAGTCAGTATCCACCTTTCCTTCTCTATTTTCATGCTTTTAGTCTTCCTTCCACCTTCCACCAGGTTGGAACCCTGGTCTTCCATGGTGAAACTCCACCTAGAGCCCTTAAACACCCCATCTCCATGTTCTTTTGTTAGGGTTTCTCACTTGTAAAGTGGAGATGGTGCGTCTTGCTTGAGATAGGAGCTTTGTTAGAGAAACCAGCCTCTCTAGCTCGGGAATCTTTGTGATGTCCCCGAATTTTCTAAAACTTAATCTGATGTGTGACGTCTAAATTGAAACCCTCACCTCAGCGAGAATCCCAATTTAAACACCACATACTATGCTAAGAAGAAGAAAATCAGAGGAAGTCATAAGGAAACAATCAGTAGCACATCTACATGAACAATAATAAAACCACACACATGTTCACCATTCAACATATAATTACAACATGAATTGTTACAACATTTTATATTACATATTTAACAGCAAACTACTAAACATATACATGTGCTACAGCTAAACAACATGATCTTAAGACAACAGGTCCACCTGAACATCAGCTCGCCATACAACTCACAACTATTCTGGATCTTCAAGACCATAACCATAACCTATACAAAAGATTACAAGCGGTACACGTCAGCACAATATTCAAGAATATTGTACTGAGTACACCTACGTGTCTTTTAGATACCTCTCATCATATCTTGGCAATAAGATAAAACTAATGTACTTGGCAGTAACAGAAGAATATAAGAAAAGTGTGTACTTGCACAAAGATATTCATTAACAAAAGAGAACACATATTTTAATCTTATTTCCATCATATATCTCGTGCATCTGCCCCTAGGGCTTTGATGTCTTTAGGCCTTGTCATATAAATCGTACATCTGCTCCTAGGGCTTTGATGTTACATCTTCCCCTAGGGCTTTGATGTTTGTCAATGCACTGTACTACCAAAGAGTTTAGTGCTATCATATGATGGATTAGATATTTTATGTTTCATGTGTTCATAGACATAGGTACGGAAAATCAAGCAACATATCATGCAAGAACAATCATATCATCCAAAATCATATGCCAAGTATTTTACTACACATATAACACAAGCATATTGTATAATAAGCCAAGTAAGAGGTAATGGCATACCTTAGATCAAGACAAACCTAATCATCATATCCTCATATCATCTACATCTTGGTCAACCCTGATTAAGACATGATCATATACTATCATCAGGTTCTCATCATCATAACCCTAATTATGTCCATTTTAGGGTTTGCTTATTCATTAGGTTATTCTCATTTTTATTTGCATTCTTGTCTTAGATTTATCTTACTAATCTTATATTCCAGATTGTGGTTCATTATCTGAGCATTAGGTTCCATATCCTGATATGAGCTTACTCTATAAATTTTATCAATTATTGAGCATGTCTGCATTAATTGCATTATCTTTAGTGTTGTCAGCCCTAATTAGCCATATTAATCAAATTATATGATTTCAAACATCAATAATATAATTACTGACCTTATATGGACTACAAACATGAATTATGATTCACGGGTATTTTCTCATAATTTAGGCCATCGTTTGATATTTATTATCCATCAAATGAGAATTTCACCACTTACCTAATATAACTATTATTAGTGCTTCAAAAGCCTGATATTATTATTCTGATGTATTCTACTCATTTTTGTGAACATTTTGGTAGTTTGTTTGTAATATTCTGATAAACGAGCTAATTATTGTGGCTTATCAAAGATCTAGGTAAATATGGGATTTTCATACCTTTTGGCCAATCCAGAGCCGCCACTTGGTTACTAGGTGGTGCGTGGGCCGTCCGGTCCATACTAGGATCCATCCAGTTCACAGACTCTAGATCTGGTTCATGTTAGTCACAGCGCCGCCGCGGTCACGACTCAAGCAACCGATCGTTGGCCCTTCAGTTCTCCGCATCGGCTTCTAGTTCCTCCATTCTTTCTCCTTCTTGTATGATGCATGTGTGCGGTGTGTGTCCTCTGTTCCTCATCCGACAGGGAGCATCGCCACAAGGGCTCACCTCCGATGAGCAAGCAGTGACGAGATGCTCCTCCTCGCCATCTGAAAACACGGACTCCCCCAGTTCCGTGCATTTCTTCTAAAGGTTCCTCCTCCTAGCCTTCTCCTACTACCACAAGGGAGCTCGATGCCTCATGATCATCTGCTCCCGCTACCCAACCTGCTCTCAAGCGTCGCCACAGCAAGGTACTACTTCTCCTCATGGTTCTATGAACTCGTCGGCATTGCTGCTTCCATGGCGGAGCAAGCAAGCAAAACCGCCCCCTCCTCACTGCTTGGGAGTCCGGCTGCGCCTATGGGAGTCTCCCATCCCTGACTCACTGCCGTTGTGGACCTCCTCATGGGGCGTTTATGAGTAGCACCTCTGGAACCAATTATCTACCTATTTTGCTACTCCTTACGCATCTCGCTTGACCACCGAGAAGCCTGGAGTTTCTCCTCCTCTCTCTTTTGATCTACCGGATCTGGCCTTCTCCTAGCTTTGTGCGTGAGTCTGACGGGCTAGGTTCTCTGCTGGCATGGTCGAGCTGTTGTGCTCTATGCCATCTACAAAAGGCACCGGAGGTAGCGAGATGAAGATCCTCATTTCTGGTTTGTATGCCTGACATGTGGGGCTCTCTGAATCTTCTCATCGTGAACAACCACCCCCACGATATATGTCTCAGCCCACGTTCAAAGAGTACGACGACGTTGTGGCTTTCAACTAGATATAAGATCATAACTGCAAGATACAAGATGCAATCTAAGCCTTCATTCAATAATGGTATCAACACCCCATCCCCTTGCTCCTTCTCGCTCTGGCGATTAGGGTACGCAAGCCATGGATGCCCTCTCCCTTAGATTAGGGTTTCTCCCTTGCAGGTTCAAGCGTGGAGGAGTGCTTTGGGTCTTGGCTCTATGGCGTCGGACCTAGCGGAACATTATGCAGGACTGCACCTGACGGACGAGGAGGAGGAGCCGATCGATGGAAACTTAGCAAGAAACGGTGAGGAGGAGGAAGACCCAATGGATCTGGCGTTGGTGGGGGGTCTCCTCACGGATCGCACCTACAATCTAAAGGCCATGGAACGGACATTGACACAAGCATGGAGTCTCAGGGAGACGGTGTTGTTCAAGAAGCTTGAGGGCGACAGCTTTGTAATCTAGTTCTCACATTGGCGAGACAAGAAGCAGGTGATGTACGATGCACCATGGAATTTCGATGGGTGGCTCTTGCTTTTCAAGGAGGTGGACAAGGAGGAACAACCAGGGCAGATGACGATTAACCAGACGCCCTTCTGGATACGGCTCTATGGCGTTCCGATGGGGTATCGGGGCGAGGAGATGGTGAAGGAAATTGTGAGTTGCGTCGGCAGTGTGGTGGCGACGGACAGAGACTGCTCGGGATGGGACTCTTCCATCCGAGTTAGGGTGCTATTAGACGTGACACGGCCGCTGCGGAAAACCCTAAAACGTAGGGTTAAAAGCAGATGTATTGTGGATGTAGATCTCAAATATGAGCGGCTCGCCATGTTCTGCTTCGACTGTGGCATGATCGGGCACGTCGACAAAGACTGCAGCAACAACGTGGAGGAGGGCAAGAACCATCACCGATGGGGGCACTGGCTTAGGGCTTCTCTGTGGAAGCAACAACGGACTGACGGAAACAGGGAAGAGGTGAGCGGAGGGGCAAGGAGGAAACTAACATTCAAGGGAGAAGGTTCGACAGGGGGGAGAGGGGTGAGCAGGGAGGAGGAGGATGAAGAAAGCAGTGCGGGGGGAAGGAGGAGGGATGAAGACGGAAGGATGAGAGGCAGTGGCGGCCAGCGAGAAAGACAGGGAAAGGGGGACGAAGGGGAGACGGCAAGCAACGCTGGGAGCGGAGGGACGGGGCGCGTCGGAGAATGCGAGGGTGGCGTTGGGAGAGGGAAGGTAGGGGAGCGTCACGGGCGTTTGACTTCGCAGGATGATGGGGCGTCGGGCGGTAGAAGGAGAGAACATCAGAAGCTGGAGAGTGAACGAGCATCGTCGTCAGAGAGAGAGGCAGACGAGACACCTCCAATAGCGAGCGTTACTGCTGTGGCAACGCGCCGACAGGGCGTCAACAACGGGGAAATGGGGATATCAAATGAGATGTCAATGTTGTGTCACACAAAGAAGGCATTGGTGGGGCTTAAAGGCGGGACTCGTCTTGATGAGGAAGCACCTATGACATCGTCGGGGGAGTCAGATGGCCCAGCAACAGGAGGTTATGACGTGCAGCATACTGAGGAAGAGGGTGAGGTGCATCGCTCACAACGTTGTCAATTAGAGAAGGGAAAAAAGGCAGACGTCAGGACTGATGAGGGGCTATCAACTAACAAAAGAAAGAGGGAGGTAACACAGGGAGAAGGAAGGCTCAAGGAACGAGAATCCAAAACAGGAGATGATGGCACCCAAGGCACGACAGTTGGACCAAAAAGAATTGTAACAAGAGCACAACGGAGGAAAGAAGCAGGTACAAGAATGAGGCAAGGGACAAAGTAGGCTAAAGGAAAGAAGAAGCATTACCCATGGGTTTACAAAATGAGCAGGGGGGCAAGGCTGGGAATACCGGAAGAGGAGGTGGTGTGGGAACAATCCACAGGGAAGAGGGGGAGGGAGGAAGAGGCGAGCGACATGGACATGGATGAGCAACCTAAACATATTGCAGATGAAAAAAGGTACATGGGTCTGAATGAAGGAGCGTTGGATAACTTTGGAGTCACCATGACTCAAGTAGCGGAGATTGGCAGAGACTAATCCCGTGAAGGACAATGAAAATCTTAAGTTGGAACTGTCAGGGATTGGGCGACCCTGACACGTGTAAGGCTCTCCGAGCTTGGGTTTGGAGAGAACGTCCAAACATAGTTTTCCTGATGGAAACTATGATTGCAGATAGGAAACTAGAGGATGTGAAGAGGAGCTACAGTTACAAGGAAGGCTTGTGTATTTCTAGTGAGGGGCGAGCAGGTGGGTTGGGCTTTTGGTTGAAGGATGCGGAGGTGGAAGTGATCAATTATTCTAAAAGGCATGTGACAGCACGAGTTAAAGAAAACAACAGTAACGTAGTATGGAGAGCAGTGGACATCTATGGATGGGCAGATCAGGCGAATAAATATAAAACATGGGACCTGATGAGAGAGAGGAAGGATGAGGCAGAGGAACCAGTCATTTTCTTTGGGGACTTCAATGAGATTACTTCCAACTCAGAGAAGAAAGGAGGGCCGCCTAAGGAGGAAAAATTCATGCATAATTTCTGTGATGTGATAGATGACTGCGAGTTGTTGGATGTGGGTTATGAAGGCAATATTTTCACGTGGAAAAGGGGACTGACTGAAAGAACTCTTGTACCGGAGAGACTTGACAGATTCCTTCCTGAGCTCGAGTGGAGGAACATTTTCACACACTGCAAAGTTTTTCATCTACCCATATACGAGTCGGACCACGCACCCATTATTCTGAAGGCGGATAGGAGAGACAGCATAAGGATAAATAAAGGGCAATTTATGTTCGAACCAATGTGGGTGGGAGAGGAAGGCTGCAGTAATGTCATCAAAGTAGCATGGGAAACTGAGGAGGGAAGCGAGTTGACTACAAAGTTGCGGAGATGTAAGGAGGGTCTTCGAGCATGGGCAGCCGAGAAGTTTGGGGAGAGAAGAAGGAAGGTCAAGGAATTGGAGAATGAGCTAAAGGGGCTGCAAGCGCTGCCATCGGATCAAATAAACCTTGATAGGGCGGAGGAAAAATCAAAAGAACTCCAATATTGGCTACAAAAGAATGAGGAGTACTGGGCAGCCCGGGCACGAGTGAAGGAACTAAAAGAAGGGGATCGGAATACATCATACTTTCATCAAAAAGCCACAAGTAGAAGGAGGAGGAACATGATTGAATGCTTAGAATATGAGGGAGGGGTCATGAGATCACATGAGGAAGACATCAAAGCGATCATCATAAGGCATTTTGCACAGCTTTTCCAATTTAACAATCCCAATGGTATTGAGGAGGCTACTAGGGGGCTGCGAGGAATGATATCGGAGACCCAAAGGGGGGAGCTGGAGAAGGATATTATGGATGAGGAAATATGGACAATGTTACAATAGATGCATCCAAATAAGGCATCGGGTCCGGACGGCATGAAAGCAATGTTTTACCAAAATTATTGGAGTATAGTTGGGAAGGATGTGGCGAGCTACATCAAAGGGTGGTGGAAAGGGGAAAGGAGTATAGGGGAGGTAAATGACACTCTTGTGGTGCTTATTCCAAAAACTGACATGCCTAAGACTATAGGGGAGTTCAGACCTATTAGTCTATGCAATGTGATTTACAAGTTAGCATCCAAAGTTATTGCGAACAGGCTGAAACCGCTTATGAACAACATTGTATCGGAGAATCAAAGTGCTTTCGTACAAGGTAGAATGATCACCGACAATGCCCTCATTGCCTACGAAGTGTTCCATTCCATGAAGAGAGACAAGGGGAGGAAAAAAGGAAGCCTAGCTTTGAAGTTGGATATGTCCAAAGCATATGATAGAGTACAGTGGAGCTTTATTGATGTTATTTTGGAGAGGTTGGGTTTCGGGAAGAAATGGAGGATCAAGGTTCAAGAATGCATAACTTCTGTCAAACATATGTTCGCCTTCAATGGAGACAAGACTCAAAGCACAACGCCTACACGCGGACTTCGTCAGGGTGACCCTCTTTCTCCATACCTTTTCATTTTATGTGCGGAAGCCTTCTCATCTTTGATTTCTAGTGCAACCAGTGACAACCTCCTGCATGGCATTAAGCCAAGTAGGGGGGCACCCCCTATCTCACACCTTTTTTTCGCAGATGATAGTATACAC
Organism: Alisma plantago-aquatica; assembly: GCA_963693085.1. Taxonomy (NCBI): domain Eukaryota; kingdom Viridiplantae; phylum Streptophyta; class Magnoliopsida; order Alismatales; family Alismataceae; genus Alisma; species Alisma plantago-aquatica. The sequence goes on from OY856413.1 coordinate 152,517,791, forward strand.
TTTGCTCGAGCTACCACCGCGGAATGTCTGAAGATAGCTGAAATTATTAGCCAATATGAACAGGCATCGGGACAAAAGATAAATTTCTCAAAGACGGAGGTCGTTTTCAGCAAAGGGATAGCAGCAGACAGACAGGAAGAGTTGAGGCAACTTTTTAGCGTGAGAGTGGTGGACAGACATGCTAGTTATCTAGGGCTCTCAACAGCAGTGGGAAGATCGAAGAAGCAGGTGTTCAGCTACATTAAGGATAGGATTTGGAAGAAGCTGCAGGGATGGACGGAGAAGTTATTATCAAAAGTAGGAAAGGAATTTATCATCAAAGCGGTTTCCCAAGCAATTCCTACATATGTTATGAGCATGTTCCAGCTGCCGGCGGGTACCATAACGGAAATACAAAGGATGGTTACTAGATTCTGGTGGGGGGAAAAAGATAAAGAGAGGAAGATATCATGGATGAGTTGGGAAAACATGTGCAGGCCAAAGCGATAGGGGGGCCTTGGCTTTAGGGACTTCCATACCTTCAACCAAGCTCTCCTGGCAAGGCAGCTATGGTGGATAGCAAACAACCCAGAATCCCTTGTGGCTAAAGTTCTCAAAGCCCGTTATTTTCCTAGAACATCTTTATGGGAAGCGAGGAGGGGACACAATCCCAGTTTCACATGGAGAAGCATGTGGGGTGCAAAGGCGCTGTTACAAGAAGGAATGCAGTGGAGAGTGGGTGACGGCATGATGGTGAATATATGGGAAGATAGGTGGCTGCCAGGTGAGGGGGAGTCTCTTGCATGCTTCAGAAGGGAAAATGGGCCTGAATACAACATAGTCTGAGATCTCATGACAGATGATGGCACCCGGTGGGATGAAGATAGAGTCAATGAATGCTTTCCTGAATCCTATGCGAGAAGGATTTGTGCTATACATAGGAGTATGAGGAATACTGCAGATACTCTGATGTGGTGGCCTTCAAGGGATGGGGAATTCACTGTTAGATCAGCCTATTGGTTGGGGTTGCTTGGGAAAGAGGAAGCAAGGACTTTTGTACAGTAGAGAGGGGATTCTTTATGGAAACATATTTGGCATGGCGGGTGGAGACCCAAGACAGCTCATTTTTTTGTGGAGGGCAAGCACGGGCAGTCTAGGGATGAGGGGGCATCTATTTGATAGACATTGTGTGTATGACGGGAAATGCACGTTGTGTGGGGCTGAGAAGGAAACAATTCCAAATATGCTCTTTCGCTGTCCCAGCGCGATGGAGGTGTGGGAACAGATGACGAGAGAGGTGCAAGTATGGGTGAATGATATTAGTGATGAGGATATCATACCGTCCATGAAGGCAGCGTTGGAGGGAAGGTCTTTGAGCGAGACGGAGTAGATAGTAGTGGGCATGTGGACAGTGTGGAGAGTTCGGTGCAACCAGATTTTCCAAAGCAGTGACGTGTGCAGTAGCTTTTTGTTACGTGACGCAAAGTCGACGGTGCGTCGAGGAGATAGCTGGCAAGCAGGGTCGGGGCGCGGGGCTGACTGAGGGACGAACATGCATGGCGAATGGAGGGGAACCGAAGACATGCAGGTGGGCGGGAGAGAGGCAGACGCAATCCAGTGTGACGGGCAGAAGGGTGTCAGGAGTGGAGGGAGAGAAGGTGGAGGCATGATGGGGAGCTGGACGGATAGAGGCGTTGACATAATATCGCGTAACTCCAACAGCGGTGAGGCGTCGTGAGTGGGAGGCAGCAACACAGGGAGAAGGGGCGTTGTGAGCAATGGAGCTGATGCAGCGTTGGGTGTGGAAGGGGACGAAAGGGCGTTGCAAAATGGAGGCATTGCCGGTGTGGAAGATAATGGCACGGGTGGCATCGGCCAGCGGGGAAGCGAGGGGGGCGTTATGGGGAATGCTGGTGGGGGGCGTTGTCGATGGAGAAAGCCAATGCAAGGCAGGTTGAAAATCAACGTCGATGGGTCTGTAGGGGAGGATGGAGGGGCGGGGATTGGTTGGGCTGTTAGGGATGATGTAGGTAGATTAGTGGAGGTTGCGGGGGAGAAGGTCAGCACAGGGACGGGTGTCACCGTATCAGAGTTGTTAGCAGTAAGAGCAGCGCTGCAATGGGCAATCAAGAAAGGATATGATGTCATTGAAGTAGAGATGGATTCTATGGAGGCCGTCCAAGCATGCAAAGCCAAGAAGGCACGTCGGGACTATGTTGAAACTATTGCGGATGATGTCAGAGAATTATACCATCTCTTTTCCTTCTGTAGTTTGAGTCATGTTAACCGTAGATGTAATAGAGTCACTCGTGAGGTGGCCAACTTGGCTCGTCGGGGAAATGCAGTTAGGTTTTCCTTGTCGAGTCATTTCCCTTTGATTTTGCAATCGTCTGTAAACCTTGATTTGATTAGTTAGTGATAGCATCGGGAAGCCCCTATCATAGGGTTTCCCGTCCCTCTCTCAAAAAAAAAAAATCTAAGCCTTCATTCATCCATGTGTGGCAGAGATGAAGTCTGCATCATAAGTCAATCTGTGGCATCGTCAAACTACAGGCATCAGGTGTCTAAGGTTGCATGATTGATAAACAACTTAGGTCTATAAATCCTTAATAGCATGCATTATTTCATCATATTCAAACTTGAATGACTTCCTCTTGGATCCTCTAATTGACACCAAAATTTGACCATAGCTTCCCTACCACTCAAGCTACCTTCTACTCAAATTTGGTGCCAAAACTCAACTATTGGACCATTCAATTAAATTCCTCAAAAAGACATAAAGTTAAGGATCTTAATCATGATATTAACATCAGTCAACAAACCTACTTTGTCACGAGTTTGGAACCCTCAATCTATCTCAACCTTATGCTTTCACTTAAATCATTGGACATTTTAGGATTCCAAAAGTGTACTCCATCACAATCTTACTTGTTGAACCTTTCCACATTTCCCAGAGGCTAGTTTTGTAATCCCCTTCTCATATATTGCTTACTACATGCTTAAAACTCATGCTTCTATGTTTAAAATTGATGATCTCCATCTCTATTTACCATGTTCTTCTAGGGTTTTGGTTTCTTGCTATTTTACCTTCTCTAGAAGATATGGTTTGGTTACCTTTGAAACTCCAAATGCTGATCTGGGGTCAAATGGTGATCTCTCTTTCTCTCTCTCTCTCTGCTTATCTCGATCAATTTGATGATGTGGCAATTTCCTATTGGTAAGTTTTGAGAAATTCATAACTATGTATTCCCTTGTCCAAAAATAAAAAGAAAATATGTTTTGAACTCTGAAAAATGTGCTCTTTCTAAGAAAAATAGTTCTAAGGTTTTGTTTGGAGTTTTTTCGAAAAGAGTTTTTAGAAAATGAATTAATTACCTAAAAATCACAAAAAATACACTTTAACCTTCATAACTCCAAAATATGAAAAATTATATGTTTTCTTAATCAAAAGAACTTAACTAGGTCAATGGTGATGTTTTCAAAGTCTAAATCAAAGTTTTGTGCAAAAAGTAAAAAATAGGGGTTTTCTTTACATTAATGCAAATAACATACCCTAATACATGGTTATACATTGGAATAGGAGAAGTTCGTCTTGGACTCAATAAAGTGATGAAAGTTGGTAGTTGAAATCATATCAGAGGTATGTGCATATCTAACCCTTTAGTTGGGATACTTGTGAACCAACCTTACTTTCCCTAATGAGGCTTTATTGAACCCAATTTCCTCTACTCATGAATCTTTTGATGTGCTTGCCTAAAAATTAGTATTGATGTTTTATTTCATGGGTCTTGGAACCCCACTACCATATTGCAATGATATGACTATTTATCTTGCCAATTTATTACTTCTTATGCATGATGGTTTATTTGACTATTTAGCTATAGTAGTGGTACTTATGTACAACTACCCATAGTAGGGCATGTGTTAATTCACCCTGGGGAATGTCTTATTCTCCCCCTTATAAAAATATGTGTAGTTGACTAGAAATTTTTAATTCTCCCCTCACCTGTAGGTTAAGGTCTGATAGGTGCCTCAACCCTACTTAGTTAATGTAGTCCAATATTGATCATTCATGCAATTCATTATTATTTGTTGGTTTTTGGCAAGAAACTATTTTTATATGCCTCATTCTCTTGGCCCTCTCATCATGTGATGAATCCATATATTTATGCTCCAATGTTATCGTTATATTTTGTACTTGTTCAATATTTTGACACATACCTTGTTTCCTTCCCTTTTGCTGGGTGCTCTCCCAACCACCCAGGTTAGGATAAGTTGTTGAGTTGAATCAGGAGAACATAGCTTTGGGCATGGACCTAGCACTTGGAGATGTTGCTCTGGAGATAAGATTTGAAGTAGTTTAGACTTCCCTCTATCTAGATCCTTTTTGTTGTATCTTGTTGTAAACCCTAATGGGAGATTTTGATGTACTTGTGTAATCTTTTGTGAAAATTGAATATAGTCATTTGTTAAATTTTACTGCTACACTTTAGTCTTTTGCATACCATTATAATAAATTTTATAAATTTATACCTATTCCTACATACCTTTAAGTGTGTTTGTAATGGATGTTAATTCTTCAAAATTTTAGTATGTGGGTGATCCTGCCTCCTTACGGAGAGGGAGAGCAAGGGTTTCAAAGGAGAAAGTAGAGAAGATGATCTAGGGTTTTCTCTTGATAGAATTGATGAAATAATGTAAGTTTGTCATCTCTATATAGGATTTTAGGGTGATTCTTCTCTCACATGTCAAGATTCTGCCCCTTCTCTGATTTGATTCGAAATGATATCAAATCTCTATTGGGAAATATGACATCAGACAAGAAGTAGAAACAAAAATTTACTAACATATTTCCCATGAACAAGAAGATCACATCAATAACTATGCTATGTGAAGGATGGTTTCATGAAGATCTACCTGATCCTAGAGCAAGTACAATGACAATACTTGTCAATGTAGATGCACACTCTATATTGGACGGTGTCTTTCCAACTCTTGGTTGGACTGGGACTCGTCTAAATGATCCTTCATGGATAGAAGACTCAAACAACTACTACAGCAGATCCTCAGATCTCACCACGGACTGCAAGTTGATTTTCCCTGCTAGCAGTAGCCAAAGGACTCCTACCTCTAGAGTAGTCCACATAGACCAACTAGAACCCATGTCGTCATGATATAATAGAGAGGAAGGAGTTGCCCCTACCATTTGTGTACTATTCACCAACTTGCTCTCCCACAATAATGATCTCAGTTGTTTCTCTCCAATGGCTATCCCTCCCTAGTTGGGTAGGACTTGCCTGGGCTCTTGTGGTTACAACAAATAGAGAGGACAACAATTATCATAGTAACTAATTATCAATTGTTTGTGTTGTAGTTGTGTTCTGGGAATCCCCCTGTAACCCGCTATATATAGGAGGGGTTAGGGGCAGGGTTCCCAGTCTCCAGTCAATACGAGACTAAACTGGGAGTGGAAAGGATAGTAATATCTTGAATTTTCATAACAATTCTAGAAATTTTGCAACCTATACGTTTGGAAATGATTGTCTCGTAAATTGAGATGGTCGTCTTCCAAGCGAGACAATCTTTTTGCTAAGTGAAGTAGTCATGTCACACTTTCTAGTTTTGCACATATGTTTGCAATTCAATTCCAATTAGTACTCAACTTGACGTTAACACCAATCTTTGATGCAATCGAATTGCACCCCCGAGATGGGCGTTTGGTGCAAGTGATATATGCATCTCATACCATGCCAGCCAGCCATTTCACATAAGTGATACGAGTGTTTGCATCTTGGGTCCAGTGAAATTCCAACCAATGTACAATACAATCAACCTGACACTACAAACGACGGTCTTAATACTTGAAGTAATTGTCTCACAGTCTAGTTAGGTGTTTGTTGTGTGAATTGAATACCTAAATAATTTAGTATTCAATCCAATCATCATTCAATATCGAACTCCTCTTCTAGATGAGTTCCTATGTGTGTGACCCTATAGATCCCATATCACATCGGTAGTGAATGTCCATAACAACTGATGACATCAAAAGCAAAGAGCAGTGCCTAGTCGCACATCAGTGCTACCCAAGTGAATGGAAAGTTGATGAGAAACTTCAACCTACAATATGTGTATGGAGTTATAGTGTTTGTATAGTTCCTTTGTCACTGATATCGATATTGAACTAGAGGCTTGGAATAGTCATCCTCATTATTATTTAATCTTGTTCCTTGAACTAGAGTATACTGTATGAGATATATGTAAGCTCAATATCATATATTGACCACATGTGCATTGCCATACTTTTCTCAGTCTCACTAATTAAGAGGCCTTGGATATCATAGTCCTCTAGTAGGGACAAATCCAATCTCAATCACTCAGTCATTCCCCATGTCTCAAAGTCACCCAATCATCATAGTTATAACAACCCATATTTTAGGACTGCATTTAATGATGTCAAAGTGTACCCAACTACATGTGATGAGTGTAGTGATTTCAGGTCAAAGAACCACAACCACCACCATCATTGTGAGAGTTGACTATGACTTCCATGATGATGTCTTCCATGTGTCAGTCTCACGGTGGGTTGGTCCAATACCTTGTTCTCTAACGTGTATCTGTGTGCTGGGTTTGATATTGCCATATCATGACTAATGAGACTTTGTCACCAACCAACTCACTGTGAAAAAGTGGATTTTATCCTATTTGTGCATAATTACTCTTGTTACTAAAGGTCCTCACTCTTTATGTCTCCTATGACTTCATAACTCTATAATATCCACCAAATCCAAAGATTCCACATTTTGAGTCAATATGATACATATATAGGCATGAAATCCTGGTATTGTTAAACCCTTGAATCCTTTGATTAAAGACTTAATCATCTATGCTCATTTTGATTTGTATTTTTACAAAAATATTCTATACCCTATTATGAAGATATGATACAAATTTGAGATCATTTGGACATTCCAATGATTTTATATGAATTTTCAAAGATATACCCTTGTTCTAGCCTTAAATATCCCTTTTTCTTTCTTATTGGGCCTGACCCATTTGTCCCTTGGGCACTTCCCCGATCTGACCCCACTCTAATGCCCTTGAACTAGGGATCAAATCCCCTTGAACCTACTACTATTCATCTATGAACTGGGCTTTGAGCCCTGACTCAACTCTCCCCATCGCACGGCCCAATAGTTGTTAGATCTTGATCCAACAATGCTAGGGTCATCTCCTAGCTCCTGCCCAGAACGGAAGGTCCACCCATGGACCCGGCAAGACGCCCACTATTCTCGACCACCTGGTTGTCCCTCGTTTCACCTGATTTCTTGGTCTGTAGGTTCCCCTCACTTTCGCGAACCTTCTTCACCATTCAATTACTCAAAATCTTGCCTTGGGAGCCAAGGAAACCCGCCACCACCCTTGGTGATTTGCACCACTTCGGGAGCCCTAACCCTAGCACCAACCACCTAAAAAAACTTGCCATCGACTGCAGCCTGCCCCCACGAACCCGACCGACACACTCTTTTCCCCTCTCATGGTCTCTCTCTCTATTTCCCCTTTTTGCTTTGCCCACCCTACGCCGCGACACCACCAGGCTCGCACATGGGTTCTGCTCCTTGGACGACGATCGACGACCGTTAGATCAGGGTCAAAGGCTGACCAAGACCTGAGATCGATGGCCACAGGTCACCCACCCTCTTCCCCTCTCTCATTTCCTTCATGAGAACCTACCATGAGCATGGCATCTCTTAGTCGTCGATCTACCACACGGGTCAAGCTTTGACCAAAGGATCAACGACCCTCATTTTTCGTCACTTCTGGTAAATAGCCCCTCTCTACTCAATATTCAAATTATTTGCTTGTTCTTGTAAAAATGATAACTCTCAATTCCCTTGGACAAAATATATGAAATTATATATCAAATTGATCCTTTCAAAAAGATCTACACAATTAACTAGGTTTCAGGGTCTAATTCTATCATTTGTTCCATGTTTTCCCAAAAGCTGCATATGTTAATCATTTGGAATGTAGTTGATGTATGATCATGATGCAAAACTGGGATCTTGGCTACTCAATCTATCCCTTATCCTTAAATTAGTAATAATAATGTATTTGGAGCCCTAAAGAAGGTCCTACTCTCCCTATTTCTCGTAATGGCCTCAATTGTACATATGTGCCCACTTTGAACATTAATGTTGAACTTTGCCCTAGATTGCTAATCTTGCTTCTAATGGACACCCACCTAATATTATTATGTGTTCCTAATGAGTTAATGTTCCTGATCTAAATCATATTTATATCTCAACCTCTTAAATTTATGAATCATGATCTAGGGTGCTCTTTTGTGAAGTCTTTTAGCCCTAGAATGCATATAAACGCCTTAAACCTTGATATGATTATAGAAAGTGCATGGAACGTCATAATGGCATGAAACTTGAACCACACCATCATGATGACCTCTATATCAATACAAGATCATATAATGAACCAATAAGCAACTTGGAACCCATCTTGGCCAAAACCCTAAAATACATCTAATTAGGGTTAATGATAAGAATCTAATGCATATATGTAATCTTGTTGTTAATCAAGTTGTCTTATGATCTAGATGGTAATGGACATGTTAAGTTAAGAATCTCTAAATCAGGTATGAGACTTATCTAGCTATATGAATATTGCTTTCTTGCTTGAAAAGACATGTATTGTTTGCTTATTTGTTTACTTGCTCAAATATTGCCATGTAGTATTGCTATGTCTTACTCCATGTTTGCCTCGGTAGTTTTATAACTTGAACACACATATGTATATATAGAACTCCATTATAATATTGTTGATAAAGGGTTAGCTCTTGGCTATGGCCTTTAGGTCCCTCTTGTATTAAAGGGTTAGCTAATCTATAGCACCCTTATGGACCCTTCCAACGGGAAGATGGTCAAAGGCCTTAAACATGCTTGATATTGTTGGTATAATGGAGTGAAATGACATAAAATATGGTTTCACATTTTGTTAAATAGTGAACATGTTTATTATTGTTCATTTAGTCTTGAAATCTTTTCAAATTATGCAAAGCTTATACAAATATATGTATCTTTCTACCCCGTACTCAACACCTCGTGTGTTGACTCATTTCTCATATTTTGTTTTTAGGTTCAGAGATGGCTAGAAGGTTGATGGACTTGGTGAGCTATGCTAGGTGTACATGTTGTAAGATCCAGATTTAGTTCGCATGAATGACTTGTACCACAACTCTAGAAATGTGTAATTGAACTCATGAATATGATGTACCTTGTATAATTTATACTTGTTGAATGTTGAGACTGTGTTGGTGCCTTTTATCTTGTTATTTGTTCATGTGTGCTAAGCTTTATGTTTCCGCATCTCGCCTTTGGTATTTGTTTGGTTCATGGGACTGGGATTCCAGTTCCATGACAGATGGTATCAGAGCATGAACAATAACTACACCAAACATTGCTCACATGAAACACAAACTAAACTCACTTTACATCTCAACCCTAGAAACTTAATAAGATGTCCTTTGTGGACTAGGTTGACTTAGCCTCTAGGTTAGAACCGAGATGTTCTAGAACTAGGTGTAGACTTGTGTAAATTACCTCCCTTGACATGATTCACGACATGTGCTTAGGATGTCTACACAAGTGTGCACCATGTTCTTACTAGTTCTCTAGGTGTCATGATACTAGACTGCCTCATGAGTGTGGTAACTCGTTTTATTTTTAGTTTTATTCGAATGGAGTATGGTGGTTTTCATCATCTGTTTAAACGTTGGAGAAAACATATTTCAAGTTTATTATATGTACATCTGAAAAATGTTATCACACGCAGAAAGGCAGTGAGATTCCATTCAACCTAGGAGAAAGAGATGTAACATCAAGTCTAGATGAGAGAGTTTAGATGATAGTGATAGTCTCTAGAGTTGTCTAGAGCCATGATATAGGTTGGGCCAGTGAGTAACCTAGATAACCTAAGAAGATGATGATGATATTGTTGATGATGTTGATGTTGATAAGACCCAAGTTTGTTCTTGAGAGGTCCAAGTAGTCTGATGATATGAAATGAGTTTGACCATGCAACCCTAACTAGACCTAGCACCTTGTTGATACATATGACTTGGTTGATGTGCTAGACATAGCTAGTGGTTGGCATGTTTGCTTATACCTAGTCTTGTCCGTGTTGAGATACGATATGTGACATATAGTTTGATACCAACATGGGCCTCAATTTCTTTACAAAGAAGGACCTCTAGTATGGGACATATGAATAGGGTGACCTGTTGATATGAGTTGACCCGTATCGAGAGAAGGTTAGAGTACCTAAACTCCAAAATATTTGAAATGTTGAAAAATATGAATGATGAAATACTTGATGATGAGTCCCTAACTAGAATACTTCTAAGTATATGAATTGAGTGACCTAGTGTGTGGTTTACTTGATAGTGTTGAACCCTAGACGTCTTATGAATAATTTTAACCCTAGAGAAAGAGGCAATTGAAAATTTGATGCTTGCTATATAGGTGAGGGGGATGTCCCTAGACCCTAAGATAACGTATATGATGTGTGATATCCATGATCAGCCTCATACTTGGGTTAGTAATTGTATATAAAGGACTCTAGTGGTTACCCTTGTTCCTCAAAAGATGGGTAGAAATTTTGTTATGGGTAGAATTTTGTGGGTAGCAGGTCTTGTTGGACATATATATATGTCTTAGCTTGAGTGGCTTGAGCTTGTGGAGCTCTTTCTGTTACAGGTGAGAAAGTTTCAAAACCTTAACGTTGATGATAATGTTGTTCCTCAAATGATGCTTGATACATGAAAGAATCTCACTTAAGTTAAAATTTTGATAAGTGTGCAATGGTCACTCTTGTAAGCTAGACCTAATACAAAATCATACTATACATGAAATATGTAGCTTTGAAATCATAAACTTGATATGATGATCTTTAGAGATATTAGCTTGAATAGTAAGGGGTAACATGCCTAATATCATACCCAAATGAAAACAAATCAACTCAATATGTGTTTCTCTCAGGGTGATATTTATAATAAATAAGATGAACAAATTGCTTATTTTAGATCCAAAAATGAGAAATAATGAACATGATTGGGTAAAGTTGGTAGAATTTTGAGGAAAAGCAAAAACATGCATGAAATCTAGAGTAAAGATGATATACACACTCGATGATAGTCTTGTTTGAAGCCATGACCATGAACAAAATCGTTTGAGAATTGATAACACATATTTTGATGATACCCTTTGGTCTCATGTAAGGATATGAACAAAAACCCTAATGTATGGATACTAGGCGATGGGAAACCCTAATGCTAGATGTCATAATATGGTGGGATAATAAGTAAATGTGTATATCATCGATATGAGTACACCCTTGATGGCAGTAACCAAGTTTGCATCCCATGTGAATAATTCATTGACAACCATGGAGGGATATCTATACTCGGTAGATTTTGACTTTGACTCTTAGATATGATCTCTGATGAATTTTGAGGAAGAAATTTCTTTGAAGGAGGGAAGGATGTGACAAAGTGGATTTTATCCTATTTCTGCATAATTACTCTTATTACTGAAGGTCCTCACCCTTTATGTCTCCTATGACTTCATAACTCTATAATATCCACCAAAGTCAAAGATTCCACATTAGGAGTCAATATGATACATATATAGGCATGAAATCCTGGTATTGTTAAACCCTTGAATCCTTTGATTAAAGACTTGATCATATATGCTCATTTTGATTTGTAATTTTTCAATTGTTATATACCCTATTATGAAGCTATGGTCCAAATTTGAGATCATTTGGATATTTCAACGATTTTATATGAATTTTCTAAGATATACCCTTGTTCTAGCCTTAAATATCCCTTATTCTTTCTTATTGGGACCGACCCATTTGTCCCTTGGGCGCTTCCCCTATCTGACCCAGATCCAATGCCCTTGAATCAAGGATCAAATCCCCTTGAACCTGCCACTATTCATCTATGAATCGGGCTTTGAGCCCCGACTCAACTCTCCCCATCGCACGACCCATCAGTTGTTAGATCTTGATCCAACAATGTTGGGGTCATCTCCTAGCTCCTGCCCAGAACGGAAGGTCGGCCCATGGACCCGACAAGGCCCCCACTATGCTTGACCACCTATTTGTCCCTCGTTTCACCCAATTTCTTGGTTTGTAGGTTCCCCTCACTTTTGCGAACCTTCCTCACCCTTCAATGACTCGAAATATCACTTTGAGGGCCAAGGAAACCCGCCGCCACCCTTGGTGATTTGCACCACTTCGGGAACCCTAACCCTAGCACCAACCACCTAACAAAACCCTGCCATCGACTACGGCCTGCCCCCACGAACATGATTGGCACACTCTTTTCCCCTCTCGTGGTCTCTCTCTCTGTTTCCCCTTTTTGCTCCGCCCACCCTCCACCACGGCACCGCCAGGCTCACACACGGGTTCTGCTCCTTAGACGACGATCCCCGACTGTTGGATCAGGGTCAAAGACTGACCAAGACCGGAGATTGATGGCCATAGGTCACCTACCCTCTTTCCCTCTCTCATTTCCCTCACAAGCACATGCCAGGAGTGCATCATCTCTCAGCCGTTGATCTGCCACGCGGGTCAAGCTTTGACCAAAGGATCAACGACCCTCATTTTTTGTCACTTCTGGTAAATAGCCCCTCTCTACTCAATATTTAGATTATTTTCTTGTTCTTATAAAAATGATAGATCTCAATTCCCTTGGCCAAAATATAAGAAATTATATATCAAATTGATCCTTTAGAAAAGATCTACACAATGGACTAGGTTTCAGGGTCTAATTCTATTGTTTGTTCCCTGCTTTCCCAAAAGCTGCATATGTTAATCATTTGGAATATAGTTGATGTATGATCATGATGAAAAACTGGGATCTTGGCTACTCAATATATCCTTGATCCTTAAATTAGTAACAATAATGTATTGTATCCCTAAAGAAGGTCCTACTCTCCCTATTACTCATAATGGCCTCAATTGTACATATGTGCCCACTTTGGACTTTAATGTTGAACTTTGCCCTAGATTGCTAATCTTGCTTCTAATGGACACCCACCTAATATTGTTATGTGTTCCTGATGAGTTAATATTACTGATCTAAATCATCTTTATATTTGGACCTCTTAAATTTATGAATCATAATCTAGGGTGCTCTTTTGTGAAGTCGTTTGGCCCTAGAATGCATGTAAATGCCTTAAACCTTGATATGATTATAGAAAGTGCATGGAACGTCATAATGGCATGAAACTTGAACCACACCATCATGATGACCTCTAGATCAATACAAGATCATATAATGAACCACTAAGAAACTTGGAACCCATCTTGTCTAAAACCCTAAAATGCATATAATTAGGGTTAATGATGAGAATCTAATGCATATATGTAATGTTGTTGTTAAACAGGTTGGCTTATGATCTAGATGGTAATGGACATGTTAAGTTAAGAATCTATGAATCAGGTATGGGCCTTATCTAGTTATATGAATATTTCTTTCTTGCTTGAAAAGACATGTAGTGTATGCTTGTTTGTTTACTTGCTCAAAATTGCCATGTAGTATTGCTATGTCTTACTTGATGTTTACCTCATCGATTTTATAACTTGAACACATATATATAACTCCATTATAATATTTTTGATAAAGGGTTAGCTGTTGGCAATGGCCTTGAGGTCCCTCTCATATAAAAGGGTTAGCTAATCTTAAGAACCCTTATGGGCCCTTCCGACGGGAAGATGGTCAAAGGCCTTAAACATGTTTGATATTGTTGGTATAATGGAGTGAAATGACATAAAATATAGTTTTGCATTTTTTTAAATAGTTAACATGTTTATTCTTGTTCATTTAGTCTTGAAATTTTTTCAAATTATGCTAACTTATACATATATATGTATCTTTCTACCCCATACTCAACACCTCATGTGTTGACCCATTTCTCGTATTTTGTTTTTAGGTTCAGAGATGGCAAGAAGGTTGATGGGCTTGGTGAGCTATGCTAGGTGTACTTTTTGTAAGATCCAGATTTAGTGCACATGAATGACTTGTACCTCAACTCTGGAAATGTGTAATTGAACTCATGAATATGATGTACCTTGTATAATTTGTACTTGTTGAATGTTGAGACTGTATTGGTGCATTTTATCTTGTTATTTGTTCATGTGTGCTAAGAACTACTCTTCTGTATGTCGTCTTTGGTATTTGTTTGGTTCATGGGACTGGGATTCCAGTTCCATGACACTCACACTTTGATCTTATGTGTTATTGTTTGCTAACAACCTTCCACAACACAAAACGACCAGGGACATAATGAGAATGTATATATACTCTTAACATCCATATGATTTCCTTGTTCAGGTCCTCAAACTAAACACATACATCATTGAGTAATATCATTCTCTTGACATTTATTATGTTATTCATTATCTCATTATTGAATACACAAAATAAGTTTGAAGCTTGATTTTATTATTAATCAAATCATTTACATGTTATACCATTGCAATCATCATATGATTGGCTCTCTGGGCATACATACTAATAGACTCTCACTTGCACTTAGAGCCAATCACCCACGAATCTCATCCCGAGTGACCTAACATGACCATCATGCTTATGCTGCATAAGTGCTTTTATATCAAGTTTAGTGACGTCTACTTTAAGTTAGTATTTTGCAATTTTCACATCTCTTTATTGTATGACTACCCGTATGAGATGGAAGTGTCAGAGTATGCTATCTGAGATTCCCAACCTAACTAGTAGCTCCATTGTTGTCATTAATATTTCTACTTTGTCATCAATGGTTAGAATATCACACAAGTTCACCCATATGAACTTCTTGTTCTATAGATTATCCTGTATTGTTCTTATAACACAGAGATACTTGGCTTCTTTTGTAGATTTAAATTACTGTCATTAGCTCAGAATCCTTTCTAGATTATAGTTCTCATTTGATGTCAAACATCAATTTAGATTGTGATAATTTTGTCAGTTTGGAAGCATGCATGGGTGTAACCCTTCACATCCAACTCTTCCTTATTACCATAACCAAGGAGCCAATCCTTTAAGTTCTTCACAAGCACCTAAGGGTGTTCTTTATGGTAGTTTAGTGACTCTCACTAGAATCTGACATATACCTTCTTGTCATGTCCAATACATACAAGATTTCTAGGTAGGTATATATATATGTCTTCTCATCTTGTCATATGCATGTGAGATGACTAGATATCCTCTCATCATGTCCAATACATACAATATTACTGTATATCTTCTCATAATGTCCAATACATATGAGTTAACGAGATAAGTACATTGCATTGCATTCAAGATAGATCTAATTGTGAACGCATTGGCATCTATCCATGTGTTCCTATTCTTCATAAGAACTGGGACACTAAGCTCTTGAAAGATTGACTCCATGAAACATTGACAAGTTTTCTCTCACTAAGTATCACTTGTTGAACCCTTTAGCATCTTGCCAATGTATGTTCTCTTACTTAGTTTAAGAAGCTTTCTAGATCTATCTCTATAGACTTCGATCACTATCTCATGGGATGCTATGCCTAAACCCATAATATAGAAGGTACTTTCCTTCTTAGGTTTTAACACGTTTGTAGGATAAGGACATCATTCCCCATCATTATGTGGAATATAAATATGCTCCCACTAATTTTTTTTACTCACAAATTTCATCTTCATTCTGACTCAAGTCAAACCCTTTGACTTTCTTGTCGAATGGAAGATTCCAGCTCTGAGATGCTTACTTCAATTCTCAAATTGACCATTGTAGACTTTATTTGAATTAATGGATTTATAAACCTTTATGTTGTGTCATGTACACATCCTTATGATGATTCCAATTAAGGAATGAGGTTTTAACATCTATATGCCAAATCTCATAGTCTTACTAAGATGCAACAACAAGAATGTATAAAACCTTTAGGTTGTGCCATGTACACATCCTTATGATGATTTCAATTAAGGAATGAGGTTTTAACATCCATATGCCAAATCTCATAGTCTTACTAAGTTGCAACAACAAGCATGATCCAGATGGATTTAACCATGGTAACTGGTGAAAGACTTCAGCACGTTCAACACCTTGAACTAGTTTGAAACTCTTTACACCCAATTTACCCTTCCATGTTGGTATTCTTACAGAGACCCAAATGCACCCAATGGGTTTTACCCCTTCAAGTGGATCCACCAAGGTCATACCTCATTGGTTTACATGGATTCCATCATTGATCTCATGGCCTCAAGCCATTTTTTCATATTATGGTCCCTCAATAGTTTCTAGGTAGGTTGTTTACTCATCACTATGATTTGTGGATATCACAAACTTTCAAACACAAGTTATAGGATGTCACAATCTTTCAAACACAAGTTGTTCTCTACTAGAACTATAAGTTTTTTACATAAGGAAGTTTGAGATTCCACAACAGCTTGTAATTCTCCTTGTTCCTGTTGTACCTCTTTAGGTTTAATGTTTTCTTGTTTATATCGAACATTTTGAGTTCTACTTTTGTTCCCACTGATTCTTTAGAACTTATTTCCATTTAGGAATTCAGCCATCCTAGCAACAGACACTTTGTTGTCTGGTTCGAATATAAGTAGTATTTAACAAGATAACATTCATGTGATTTGTGGATAAAGCCTTTTAAGAAACTATTTTCTTATACAAGATTTCAATCCTAATCATTATAAAAGACACATTGGGACTCTTCACATGCCATACCTCATATGGTGTCTTTTGAACCATTATAGATGGTACATTGTTTTAGTGTAAGGCATGTCCTCAAAAGAAATTGTAAGACGATCTAGATTTTCAATTGATAATCACACCATGAGTTAATAGGGTGTCATTCCTTCTATATGATACACTTTCATGATACACTATAATTGTGTTTTAGGTGGAGTCCATCATGATACATTATCGTGATCTCCCAGAAGGTCATCAAACTATAGGTTAAAATATTTCAAAATTGATCACATCAATGTATCTGAATACTTTACCATGTGACTTATGTAATTCATTCATAGTATCCTTGAACACTTCAAGAGATTCATACTTGCATTTCATTAAATACAAATTTCAATATATACTAATCGTATCAGTAAATATAATGAGGTACTTGTAACTATATTCAACATTCATTCTAAAAGGTCAATGTACATCAGAATGTACTAGTCCTAATGGAATAGTCGATCTCCCACTACATCTAGTGAATATGTTTTTGTCATACTGCACAATAAATAAGACATGCATGCCTCTATTGGTTCAATAACCAAAGGAGTCTAGATAACCATCATATGGATTCTAGAAATTCATTTCTCATTTATGATCTCCATATGATAATGCCATAGGTATTCTTTGAGTTATCAAGTCATTCGTATATGTGTCATAAGCATTTTCTATACAACTATTAAGTATAGTTGGCAAGGCATGGGGCATTGCCATAAAAGATTGTATCTTTTAAAAGGAAACATAATGTTCTTGCCACACAAGACATGCAATGTTTTAATTAATTGCATGTAAATAATAGCAATTCACTAATTATATTATGTTCCCATGAATGACAACCTTTAAATATATTGGCAGCAACCCTTTCTCCATATAGTTCTAGCTTACTTCTTCTCATGTCTTGAAGTGGAGATCTCAATCTCTATCTTCTTCCTATGATCCTCTACGAAGAGGATAATTCCTTTCTGATGTCCAAACAAGTGACAATGGTGACACTTTGTTTTATTTATCCTTTAAGTGAAAACGAAAGATTCTTTTTACACTTACACTTTCTCCATATGTTGAGTACAGAAGACATGGACTTCAGCTTAGCCTCAGAACATTTCTTGGACTTGATTTTTCCCTAGGACTCACTTTTGCTGATCATTATCACAGATTTGTCCTTGTTCGTCCTTGCTTTGGCATCACCATACCAAACACTTGACAAATTGACTATATGATTCATGCAACACTTGCATATTCATATTCATGGTTAACTCTTAACCTAATAAAAATCCCAATCATTCCACATGTCCAATCATATTGAGCACATGGGGTTCTACTGGACCTCCCTTTGTCAGTTTGCACTCAACTAACACTTTGGAGACATTATACCTTCTTTTCTTTACATGATTCTTAAGATGTGTTATTATCTCAAGAATGTCCATGTTTTTTCATGTTATTCATGCAACTCATAGCTCATACAACATAGCATTAGGTATTCAACTATCCATGGCATCATTGGCATGCTTCCAATAAGCATCCATTTAGCCTTAGGCGCATTTGGAGTGGGGTCCTCTAGCATCGATCTATCAAGAACATAGAGCTTTCTCTCATTGATGAGAACATTTCTCAAAGTCCTTGACCAAATGTGGAACTTTATTCTATTTTATCCTTCTTGAGGATTGATCACAATTTCAACATGTTTGTGTTTGATATTTGGTTCTACAAAGATATATTGCAACCTTTTTCAAAACATTTTGATTTGGTTTGATTTGATAAATTTGATGATATTAATTAGGTCTTTAATTAACTATCTCTCCCACTATTTTATTCAAATTGATAGCCCTCAATATCAATTTGGAATATTGTAGCGTACAATATTCCGGTGGGCCAAGATCCATATTTCATCAAGTCATGACTTAACTTTGGTTGATCATCCATGACTTGATTATTTAGGTAGGCCAGCTTGCCAATTTAATTTGAATGCAACTCTTGGATAGATGATATGTGCAACTCTTTGCCATAATCATTTGCATGCCTCTGGCACCTGGTATCACCACGTTATCACCAGTCAAGCCTGACCCAAAAGCTAACACGATAATAATGCACCCCACTTTGGCGGAAACTACATTACACCATCACACTTCCATGAGATAGAAAGTGCACCATGCTTTGGCATAAACTACGCTTGGTCGACCAAGCTTTTCATGTGTGCTATTTTTAGAAGGCATCTAAGACTTTGATATTTTAATTGAGGGAGTTTATATAAATACATATACATATATCAAATCACCACATATATATAGTATGTATCATATACATGTTATAACCACAAATGAGAACATGCAATAAATAAAACACACAAGCAATGGTTATGGCCATACTAATGTAATTCCTTAGAGTAACAATGAATTACTGCCACCTATGTTTCACATCATATGCAACCTATTGTTGGTGAAGATTTGTTCTCGAACTAATCTGGGTTGATCGGTTCAATTATTAAACCAATCGACTTGCATCCTGGTTGCTCGGATGGGCTCATCTGAAGCAGTCATTTGATTCTCAGGTCCAAGCAGTGTCTGGACACCTCCAGCTGATTGACTGGGCCACTAGTCAATTAGTTCATCCTCCTGTTGTTTGGCCTCCTCAATCCTCCAATTGATCGGGTCATCTTACAAGAAGCTCGTTTCATCTTTGTGTAGATCTTCATCTCACGTCAAAACATAAAATAAAACTATCCTATTTCTTATACATTGTATATGGGGAAAACCTTAAGTTATTAATTTACATTGGAAAGGAGAGGTAGGCTCAATACGCATATCAATTAACAACATGAATAAATAACCACAACCACACACACAGATCTGGGGTTTTGTCCATAACCATGATTCACATCCACCATCAAAACTGATTTGATGGTGACGTGTGTAAATTGCATATATATATATATATATATATATATGTGTGTGTGTGTGTGTGTGTGTGTGTGTGTGTGATTGTGTTTGGGTTCTTTACGTGGTGATTGACAAACGTGCACATCAACCGGTTTAAATATTCACATCACATGCAATAAATAAGCACGTTAAACCCAAAATACGATCATATCGATTATCCCAAACATAATTTATTGATGTGACTCTGATACCATTATTGGGAAATATGACATTAGATAGGAAGTGGAAACAATTTTTTACTAACATGTTTCTCATTAACTAGAAGATCGCGTCAGTAAATATGCAATGGGAAGGATGTTTCATGAAGATATACGTGGTCTTAGAGCAAGTCTAGTGACAATTATCATCAATGTAGATCTGTACTCTATCTTAGATAGTGTCTATGCAGCTCCTGGTCAGACTAGGACTCGTCTGACCGCTCCTCCACAGACAACAGACTTGAACAATGTCTACAATGACTCCTCAGATCTCGCAACAGACTGTGAGTTGGTGTTTCCCTCCTAGTAGCAGCCAAAGGGCACCTACATCTAGAGTAGTCCATGTGGACCAACTAAAACTCATGTAGTTCTTCTAGAATAGATAGGAAGGAGTTGTCCCTCTCGTTGGTGTACTAGTCACCAACCTACTCTCCTACAATAATGATTCCCAATTGTTTCTCTCTCGTGGCTACCCCTCCCTAATCGAGTATAACTTTCCTGGCTTTCGTAGTTACCACAACGAGAGAGGACAACAATTCTCAGAGAAATTGATTCTCAATTGTTTATGTTGTAGTTGTATTCTAGGAAGCCCCCAATACCCCTCTATATATAGGAGGGGTTAGGGTCAGTGTTTCCAATCCCCAACCAATATAGGACTAAAGGGGAGTAGAAAGGACTGGAAGATCTTGAATTTCGCAATAATTCTGAATTTTCATAACCTATGTGTGCTGAAATGGTCATATAGTAAACTGAGATGGTCATATTGTAAACTGAGATGGTCATCTCACACATGAGATGTTCATTTTGCTAAGCAAAATGGTCGTTTCACACTTTCCAATTTTGCACATATGTTGACAATTCAATTTCAATTAGTACTTAACTTGACGTCAACACCAATCCTTAATGCAATCGAATTGCATCCCCAAGACGGTCGTTTGGTGCAACTGGGATGGGCATCTTACACCAGGCTAGACGGAATTTTTGTGTAAGTGAGACAGGAATCTCATAGCCCGATTCAAGCAAAATTCCAACCAATGTACAATACAATCATCTTATCACTCCCAATGACAGTCTCAACACTTGAACTGATTGTCTGGCAGTCCAGTCATCTAATTTATTGTGTGAATTGAATAATACCTAAACACTATAGTTATTAATCCAATCATGATTCAAGATCAAACTCCTCTTCTAGATGACTTCCTATATGTGTGACCCTATATTTCCCATATCATGTTGGCAATGAATGTTCATAACAACTTATGACATCACAAGCAAAGAGCAGTGCCTAGTCGCACCTCAATGATACCCAAGTGAATGGAAATTTGATGAGAAACTTCAACCTATCATTTGTGTATGGTGTTACAATGTTTGTATAGTTCCTTTGTCACTGATATCCAGATTGAACTAGAGACATGGATTTGTCATCCTCGTTGTTATTTAATCTTGTTCCTTGAATCAGAGCAGACTGGATGAGATATATGTAAGATCAATATCATATATTGACTCACATGCAAATCGCCATAATTTTCTTAGTCTCGCTAATCAAGAGGCCTTGGATATCATACTCCTGTAGGAGGGACAAATCCCATCTCTATTACTCACAGTCATTCCCCATGTGTCAAAGTCACCCAATCATCACTGTTATAAGAACCCATGTTTTAGGACTGCATTTGATGATGTCAAAGTGTACCCAATGATGTGTGATGAGTGCAGTGATTTTAGGTCTAAGAACTACAATCACCACCATCATTATGAGAACTGACTATGAATTCCATGATGATGGCTTCCATGTGTCAGTCTCACTGTGGCTCTGTCCGATACACTGTTCTCTAACATGTATCTATGTGCTTGGTTTGAGATTTCCATATCATGACTACTGAGACTCTGTCATCAACCAACTCACATTTTGTTCTTATGTGTTTTTGTTGTCTATCAACCTTCTACAACAATAACCGATCAGGGACATTATAAGAATATCTATATACGCTTAACATGTGTATGATCTCATTGTTTAGGTCCTCAACCTGAAGACATATGTCATTGAGTAATATCATTCTCTAGACATTTATTATGTTATTCATTATCTCATAACAGAATATACAAAATAAATTGGAAGCTTGCCTTTATTATTAATCAAATCATTTACATGTTATGCCATTGAAATTATCATATGATTGGCTCTCTGGGCATACATACCAATGGTGTCTCTCTTCTCTCACTCTTTCTCCATAATTCTCTATTTCTAGGGTTTTCGAGTTGAAAGGAAGAAGAAAGTAGTGATTTGCTAGGTTTTTTATATGAGTTCGAGATTTTCATATGTGGGCTTTGTTTTTAAGGTGTATTCACGCCTTACGGTGAGTAGGTACTTCCTTTCAACATTAGATTGCACAAAATTGGATTCAATCCACATTAATCTTTAATTCCTGTTTATGTGACTACAAACCATAATTTTTTCTATTAGTTTAAGCTTATGAAAGATGATCTATAAATAGATTGTTTTACTATTGTGATGAATTTCAGATGATATAATCATATTAGAAATGGATACAAATTTTCTAGACAAGAATTCCAAGAGTTGTTGCAAAAGTTATAAGTATATACTGAAATCTAGAGTTTTTGATTATGCTTGAAAATGATGTATAATTCAATAGAGAATTCTGCCTATTTAAATCCTTTATTTATGAATGATTCTGTTATCTGAAAGCATAGTTTATACATGTTAGATTCTATCTTGGATTTCATGTGATGTTACTAGTATTTGCTTGATATCTTAGTAAAGAGGGTGAAACCTAGATGAATGGAAAGTTGGAAGTATGTGAATAAACTTCATGAAATTAAACTGATATTATTCTTTTATTGTCATAAATTCATTTATTCAAGGTTATTATTTATGCATGATTTTTCAGTGAATGGCATGGAAAGCCTATTTCAGTTCATACCAAGGTTTCATATATATGTTTGATCATATTAGAACTATTGAAAGCATACTTTTATTAGTGAAAATTTGTGATGCATTAAATACTTATGAGAGTCATGTGATATGTGAATGAGGCAAATGAAACCCTAATGATAGTATGCTCAATGAATCAAGTATTTTCAATTTAATGTTCTTCAGTATGATAAGTGGTGTTTCTTAGTTTCTCAGTCTACGATTCTGATTGATGGTAATTTATGGAAAGGGTTGTTTATAAGGTTAAATTAAGAAATGTTGATTTTATGATTAAACTATGAATTTAAAGAGCGAATCAGAAATTTAAATGCCCTGAACACTATAGAATCCTCACAGGAGGTTTGTGTTGTGAGGAGGAAATGTGCATCCCAACTAGAGGTCTCACATAGGTCGAGGTAAGTTAAAGCACACCAATCGGGTGTGGAGGTCTAGGCTAGTGAGGGCAGACTGTTTAAATGATTGGTATCCAAAACCAATTGGGGATCCTGATGGTACCTTAGTTATGAGTTATGGCAATTAGTGGACATCTTTGGTAGGTCCACTGGTGCACAAAAATCCTAAGGGCTTTGACTCCCCGCCTGAGTACCTAGGTTGAGAGGTAGAGTCTGAGATATCTGGATGCTCCCATTAGCCATCTAGTGCCATAAGTGGTGATGCCATCTACATGAGTGGTATTGAGACTAAAGAATTAGGATCTAGGGCATGCTTCTAAGTCTTGTACAGTGAGATCATATCTTTATGTGATACTTTCACATGTTTTTGTACACCTCATGTGGGTTCAGGGCATAATAAGATGAATGAGACATTAAATAAAGATTGTGTACTTATTCAAGTGTTCTTTGTATATTAATGAGTTATTAGTACTCTTTGTGACCATTCAAGCATGTGAAGTTATTGATTTACTCCTTATTCTTATCTATAGTAATCATGCCAATCATATATTGTTGATTGATTATTCTATTATACCTCATTTGTGTTATACTTGGAATTCAGTTTCTCAATGATATAATTTGAACTATTAAAGTGCATTAAACTATTTCTTTGAAGTACTTATTCACTAAATGAGTAGGCTCACCCCTCTACTCACAAATTTTTTAGGAAAACCATGTGGATCTAAAGAATATCAATGCTAGAGTGCATATGCCACATGAGTCAAGTATCATACTAGTTATGTTTAGTTGGTCCTTGTCACTCTAGGTCCTTGTAGAGTAATGAGAGAATTGTAAAAGATGACGTGTGACATTTTTCCCTTAATAATAGAGAAAGTATCTAATTATTATGTCACATGTACAAGGAAATGTCAAAAATAGAATGAGTGTCTAGATATGTATCTTTATTGTTGAGATCAGACTAGAGTAATCACGTTCTTAGTTTCCTTTATATAGTTTGTTTATGTGATTGAATGTGAGTAAACAAGAGTTTGAAATATCGACAAAAAAGATAATGGTGATCTTTGTATTATGTTTAATTCTCACTTACAACCTAATCTCATGATTAGTTGTAATCATGGTATGTCGGTGTAACAAGTTTAGTAGTCAGATCACTTTGTTATTCTTAGTTGTCCAACATAGTAGTAGTCAGTTCAGTAGTCAAGTTAAGTTAGATATAATATAGTCTCAGAAAGAGAACAATGAGAAAAATATTTAGATATGTGTATATTGCTAGTGATGCATAATAAGATGAATGATATATCAATTGCATCTGTGCAGTTATACCTTTATACTTTATATGTTTCCAAATTGCTAGTTCCCTTTGTAATTAATCAAGTATGTTCATAATTGGTTTTCTCTTTGTAGATACCTAGAATATCCTACCATATATATAAATATATATATAGAGAGAGAGAGACAGAGAGAGAGTTGTGCTACAATACACTTGAGTGTATTGGGGCTCCTATAAACCTCAGTTTTTATGCATTGGATCTTGATCTGGCAAAAGGTAGAATCTGCCCACTTACCCTGTTAACGGTGCCGTCAAATTGGTGGGCTCCCCTCCGTTTCACGCCCAACTCTCACTGTCACAGCCCCCCGACTACCCTCTCTCTCTCCCATCTCGTTGCTCTCTCCTCCTCTCTCCTACTGCTCTCTCATCTTCCTCTCTCCGTCGAGGCCTCGTCTCTCGGTCGAGGCTCTCCTGCTGACAGAGAACAGATCCGAAGCCACTGTCGAGCAGATCCAAACTTGCTCCACCGTCAGACGAGACCAGGCAGGGATGTCAGTTAGTAGCTCGAGCAAAACACCGTTGGAGATCTACACCGCACCACCCTACACCACCGTCAGACGAGGACATCAGCGTCACCCTCGGATGACGAGCACAGCAGCAAATACCCACCGGGAAAGCCCCACCGTTCTCTGTCGGTTCTCTCTCCTGCCCTCTTCTCTATGTTGTGAAGGCCCCGCCAGTCCGTCCTCCTCCTCCTCCGCTCATCAGGGCTCCTGCATCGGACTCTGACCATCAGGCAAGAAGCTCGATAATCAGACAGCAGAGCCACTTCCACCAGGCATTGCAGGAGAGCCCGCCTCCACGGCCTGCCTGCTCCCTTCTGAGGTACAACCTCCATGGTCTGACCAGTAGCTACTTTTTACTTAGAATACTGCTGATCAATCATCCTCCTGGTGTAATGATTACCGAATTTAAAACTAGTATCAAGGGATTTAAACCATGTCTTGGCAACACCAGAGGCTGCTAGATTTGCAACACCAGATCCGATGATGAAGGCAAGTGCCTATAATTATAGTCAGACATAAGAATAGGAAAGGGTTGAAGTACATATAAATGTGATATATTCATTCATTTTCTATTACATAATGGACCTGTGATTTCAGTTTTCTTCTTTCTGTTATCAAATATCAGTTTGTGAAATCCTTCTTGTTACGATCTAGGTAGCTAAAATTACATCATAGGAAATTATAAAACTAGGTAAAGATCAAAGTGATCATGTTCAAACATCATAGGAAAAGCATCTAAACCATGGAATTTATTGTAATCAAAACCATAATATTTCCATAAAGATAAACTCAGAGAACTCCCATTCTCTTATGACTCCAATTGGAACTTTTTGTTCAACCCAAAACATAATCCAGACTCAAACTGCATTGTATGCATTTACATTTCTCAAGCATCATTTCAAAATCACACTATTTTATAACATTTTTTTGGAAAAAATGGATTTAATCTTACACAAGCAATGTATTCATACTTGGCATGTTATCCTCAAACATTTCTTCATGCTGCTTTTCACAAAGATGTTTACAACAATGATGTCCATTCCTATATGCTTCTTTTATGTTTAAGGTATATGTGTTTCAATCACTTAGATATGCTTGGAATCAAAGATTACATGGTCTTTGTCATAGTGAATTCCCATCTTAAAGATGAAACTCAGATGTCCAAACCTAGAGATGAAATAGTGGCACCAACCTCTGTTTAAATGACCCAATGTTTTGATGTATATTTTGATTGATTATTCAAGGATTTTGTGACTGAATTTATTAATCTCTATAGTGATGGATTTCTCTGATGACGTTTATGGCATGATGGGAATAGATTGGCTAGCTTATGAGCCACCAATTGATAGAGATGAGGCACCAATTAATAGAGATGAGGACACATGTGCAATGGTATCTAAATTTTGCAAAATTTTAAATTTCAAATATGTGTATTTTGTGACAGTGTAAGGGATTTATTTGTAAGCATTTTTCTCTCATATTTTCTTAGGTTGATGAACCAATTGAACTTGATGATGATGATAATGGGGCCGATGATGAAAGGGTTGAAGTGGAATCTAATCCAGATCCGTATATAGGCTTGTAGTTTGATTCTGTTGAAAAGGAGGAAGAATTTTATAATCGATATGCTTACAAGGTGGGATTTAGCATTCGTAAGGGGAGTCAATATGTTTCTGCTAAAACAAAACAGGTTACTGGTAGAGTGTTTGTATGTTCAATGGAAGGTTTGCAAAAAACAAAGAACAAAGATGATGATGGTGTAAATGGTACTCCAAAAAAAGATATGACATATGCACGAACAAGTTGTAAGGCTCGAATGCGAGTGAAGCAAGAAGAGGGAACAAAGTGGCTGGTTACAACTTTTGAGAAAGAGAAAAACCATGACGTCACTCAAATTCCATCCAAGAAGCGGTTTCACCAGTCACATCAACATATGTCAACAGAGGTTCGAGATTTAGTTAGTGCTAGGCATGACCAGAATATTTCTACTGCTCAAATTATGTCTCTCATAGCTAGTCAGCGTGGTGGCATTCGTAATGTGAGTTTTATTAGAAAGGACCTGAGAAATGAGCTTGTATCCTTGAGAAGGAAATATATAGGTGTTGATGTTTCCTCCACTTTGGAGCATTTTAGAAAAATGCAAGCAATTAATCCGTTATTTTATTATGCACTTCAACTTGACGAGGAAGGCTGTACACGCAATATCTTCTGGGTGGATGCTAAGTCAAGGATGGCATATCAAACATTTAGTGATGTGATTACTTTTGACACCACATATATGACTAACAAGTACAGCATGCCATTTGCACCATTCATAGGTGTGAATCACCACAAGCAGTCAACTTTATTTGGGTGTGCATTGCTACGTGATGAGACAACTGATTCTTTTATTTGGGTATTCCAAACATTTTTAAATACCATGTTTGGAAAACACCCTAAGGCAATACTAACTGATCAAGATCCAACAATGAGGAAGGTGATTCGCATAGTTTTTCCTAATGCAGTTCATCATTGTTATCAATGGCATATAATGAGGAAAACATGTGAGCACCTTGGTGTAATATATGGGACAGTTGTTGGTTTTGCTGAAGAATTGCATTCTTGCATAAACATGCCTGACACCATTGAAGAGTTTGAGAATAGGTGGCAGAGAATGATATGCACATTCAACTTAGGTGACAATGCACATTTGCGTCACTTGTGGAGTATTAGAGATCAATGGATTCCTGTTTACTTCAGGGGTACTTTTTTTGCCAACATGTCAACCACACAACGAAGTGAGAGTATGAATTCTATTTTAAAAGACCATGTCAACAATCATTTACCTCTTTTTAAATTTGTTGAAGCATATGAAAATGTGGTTGACAACCGATATGGCAAAGAAGACGAGGAGGACTATAGAACTAAAAGTGGAGAACCCACTCTTTGGTCTAATGCCCCAATTGAGAAGCATGCAAGAAATGTATACACAAGAACAGTTTACAAAGACTTCCATATGAAAATGAAAAAGACAACTAGCTATGACATAGAAGAGATGATCAAACACTCCTTATATCACATTATATATATTTCTGAAGAGAAGAATCACTTCACGGCAAGGAAGTCCTACAAGGTGACCTTGAAAAGAGAATCCGATGAAATATCTTGTGATTGCAAGCATTTTCAGTTTACTGGCATATTGTGTTGTCATTCTCTCAAGGTACTATTATTTCTCAATTATCATAAGATTCCACCATCATATGTCTTGGAGCGTTGGACAATTAATGCAAAAATAAACCACAAAGTTGATCATGCTCAAGAAACTCAAGTAGAGATAGGTGATAGTACCATGTTGAGTAGGTATAATAGCTTGTGTAGATCAGCCTTGCGATTGGTTGGTTTAGCTTCTAAAGAAAAGGATACTTACATGATGGTGCAAAAGACCTTTGAAAATTCATATGCTGACATTTTGAATATGCAACAGAAAGTGGATTCAGTTTCTACAGATGAAAGGATACAATCATCCCAGACCTACATTCCTACTCAGGCAAGTCAATATGTGACACTGCTTCTAGAATCACAACATCAAATCAATGCAAAAGATCCAACAGCATCACAGTGTAAAGGAACTAGAAAACCACAAAGGTTCAAACCACCTGTTGAAATGAAAGAAAAAAAGAAAAGAACATGTAGTACGTGCAATGAAAAAGGACATAACAGTCGGACATGCTAACAAGGGGTATTATTGCCTACTAATTTAATTCATGTATTACAAATATGGTAGATCCTCACAAATAGTTTTTTTTATCTTTTTTTGCTTGGTGGGAAGGAAAACAAGGAGGCATCAACCTCATATGGGATCGAAGAAGATGATTAAGAGTCAAGCGAAGACTAATTCGATAGTGTCTTAAAAACCAATTCAATGGTGTTCATTTTATAATTGATGTAACAAGTGCATTTGTTGACACTTAAGCTATAACTTTTATGCTTGATGTAACATTTTGAACATGGTGGTTATTCAAATTGCCTTCAAACAAGCTATAACTTTTATGCTTTAAGGAGTATTCCATTCAACACATTTGCAATTTTTATTCACAACATACTCATTCAATGACGAGACAAGATAGTAACCAACATTGCAAATTTCATTCATTAACGAGCAATCTCATTACAAATTTTGTAGTAACAACATAGAAAGCATACATCAACTAATTATTCCCATATAAATTACAAAGGAGTACAATCCAAGTCATGAGCAGTAACACCAAACAAAAAATATATTTTCTTGTTGCTCGGACTTCTTTCATCTTGGTCAGGTTCCGTTGTTCTTCAAGTTGGCTGATTTTGATGATCAAGTCTTCAGGAACATTAAGAGGTGCATTAGCCCACTGAAAAAAGTCACAATGCGTAAGTCCCTCCTTATTGAATTTAGGACAACCATAGAACTTTCGTCTAAAATTCTTCTGTGTCTTGGATGTTCTAAGTTTAAGCAAATCTCTACAATCACAATGCACTCTTTGTTGACACGATGTAAGACTGTATCTGCAACTTGAAACAAAGTTGCTTCTGCTCTGCAAACTCTGTGAATACATAGTTGCTTCTCCCTTGAAAGAAACCTGCTTCAAAATTTATGGGACAAGAAAATTTCAGATGATCAGAAGAAGAAAGTAAAAGAGAAGAGGGAAAAACCAAAATGCAGCAACCCAAAATGTAATTTTAATCTAACTAGAATGGCTCTCATTGCCTGTCTTTCACGTATTAGCACTACTACCTGATGTATTAGTTTGGACGCTGGCTCTGGAATTAACAATGACACAAAACACGCAGTAGATTACTATCAGCGTTAGTGTCTTTATTGTGACCTTTCTCTGTGGTAAAACCACAAACACCTGAAAGGTGCACGAGTCCAAGAGGGAGCAGGGTTAGTTACCAGTCCAAGAGGGCGGGAGGGAGAAGAGAGCGGGAGAGAGAACTCACAGAGGATGATTTCTCAGCTGACATACTCATATCACAAAGGATGATTTCTCAACTGACAGGATTTTAAGTAATAAGGAGCTACTAGATGTAGATGATTGCAATTTTGTTGTACCTCAGAAAGGGGCAGACAAACCGTGGAGGCTGGATCTCCTGCAATCACTCGAGTGTAGATCAACACTCAGGGCAGGCTGCTGACAGACGTCTCTACCTGGTGAGTTCGGAGAGGGTGGGTGTGTTAGAGAGAAAAAAAGGGGGTGCCACCATCGGGCACTGGAGCGCCGCCGTCAGGAAGGTGTGCCGCCATCGGGCACTGGAAAGCCGCCGTCAGGAAGGTGTGCCACCATCGGGCACTGGAGCGTCGTCGTTTCAGAGTTTGTTTAAAAATACATATGATTCATTAAGATTGTTGTACACTATGAAGTTTCTTCAGTTATTCTTTACATTCTTTTCATCAAGTAGACTAAAATTTATCTTTAAATGAATTTTCCTAAGTGGATGTTCTTTCACATGGTTGAAATGAATAGGATTTGGTTAATTTTGGGTAGCTCTTGGCTTCTGGACTGTAGTTTCGGCCTATTTCGGTTGGAAGGATGCATTATTGGGATATAATGACTCCTATTAACTAATCTAATATTAGTAACTAATCTATGGAGAGGTAATCTCAGAATGTAATGAGTATGTACATACATTGAAATATTGAGATATAAGGAAAAGGCTGGAACTAATATCTATAGTCAAACTTTAGGGCCTTAGATAAGAAACCCTAGATTGGGGATAAAGTAATATGGAATATAGATTCAAGACACATATTAGTATATAACATACAAAATGAATAACTAAGAATGAATAAAGAGACCTAAATTATATAATTAATTCAGACACTTCACTCAATCTAAAATTAAAGAAAGATAAGAGAAAACTACATAGGAAGCCAACATAGAAGAATCAATTATGATGAACGGATCATATAATCAAGTAAAATACATTTATGTACTCTAAAACTAAGGGAAATTAGGATAAAAGAGTTAAGTATACAATAAGTACATAGATGTGAAGAGTCTTTAGAAAAATTAAAGTGAAGAGAAGTAGATGAATATGTACATTTGTATGACTAGGATAAGAAACTCATATGAATCAAAATGGGAAGTGATAGAAATTATGAGTTGATTAAGGAAAAGGGTTCACATGATATAATAGAGAACATGGAATGTCTCATTATAATATGAAATCCAATGCATTCATCCTTACTACCTTTTGTATCGAAGTCTCCATAGAGTAACAACCTAGTTTCCATTGGATATACTAAATAATTTCCAAGTGATGAAATTGATCTAGTTCTCAAAAGAAGAACAAAGGTGAAGCTAAATAAATGAACAAGTCATATGTTCATAATAGAAAAACTTAATTGAAAGAGAAACTATGTGTGGCCCCTACATGAGCCCTTTGGTTTGAAGAAAAGGACATGTAACATATTAACTATCAGATAAAACTAATAGGGATAATATTGATTTAGAATTTCAACTTCATATTAGTAAAAATATAATAAGAAATATATGGAATGAAATACATAATCATACATGTGAATGGGAAACATGATCATAAGAGATAAGTAAGACTTAATAATGTCATTGGAAGAGTATCATACATAGAGATAACGATAGAAATTAAAGAAGGGATTGAAACATGATGCAATAATATAAATGATAAAAGAGAGAGATTGTGAGATATGAGAAAATGCTAAACAGTCTAGTCTCCTTGATGATGACTAATTATACCTAGATAAAAGAAATGTCTTAAGTGAATGATTGAAGATAAGAATTCTATATCTCATAATCATATTCTCTTTTGTATCCTCCTTAATAAGAGTAACATGAGAATGAATTGATTAGGAAATGAATTATAAACGATACATAATCACCATGATAGACACATCTACTAAATGGACTAAATGACACATAATATGGTAATGAAATCCTTGAAGGGTAAATAAAGAAAGTAACCTATCAGAAATGTCAAATTAGAGAAACATAATTCAAATGATAAGATAAGTAAGAGTTTAGTAAACTCCAAAGGAGATAAAGTTTAAATTTTAGGATTAAATTCATGTCACAACAATATCATGTTATTGATATGGATCAAACCCTAGAATTTTTAGGGTTCTGTTAGTTCAAGGGATGTCAGTAGTGATTTGACCTTGAGTACTAATACTACTACAAAATAAGATCTTGAGATTAGCTATATGAGAAGTAAACTAGCAATGATAGTAATCCAGGGTTTAAAGGTAGAATATGAGAAAGATAGATAAACAACATGGAAATGACTAAGAATAAAGGATAAGAAATAGATTTGAAATGTAACAAGTGTGTTGTTCACAAGAAATAAATTTTAAATGTAACAAGTGTGTTTTAAACAAATGGAGAAGTGTCTTATGAGCAAGGTATGATCTGAAATAAATTTTTGTAGTGATTGCAAGAATGATGTATATTCTATTCTTACATCAAATATTTTAATGGTTACAAATGCTTAATCTATATGATCAAAATGAGAAGTATAAGTAAGAAGAAGCAAGTAGTAAAGAATAAGAAATAAATCATATAAAACAAATGGGTTTCAGTAATATGTGAATCATTTTAAAAAGTATAATTTGTTTAAGGTTTATCAAGATATATATATTTATTTTCCATAAGATTTCAGTTGTACATGGGCAAAGAATATATGAATGGAAAGGGTGTGATGGTTTTAATCATTCATACCAGTAATCTAGCTCAATATAGTACAATTATTGTTAAATATAGTCTTCCAACCTATAAGTGTTTTGCTATCTGAGTAGCACAATAGTACACTTCAAAACAATAGAGTGAACTCTATTTGGTAACTTAGATGTGAGAAAGAACAATAGTACTAATTGAACTACTAAATTGATGTAGTTGGATCATATTACTAGAACTAAGGTAACACCTCAAGAGAGTATGACATAATTGAAAATTGTTGGTTTCTCTTTTTCTTTCCTAGTACCTGATTGTGATATAGAAAATCCTTTTGTTGCCATGGAGAGGCTTTGTTTCAAATTTTTTGTGGTATTCAAGATTGAAGGCAATATTCAAATGTGAAATACAAGACTATAGTGACATATAAGATTTTAGAAGTTTAAAAGAAACCTTGAATGTATTTGTTTTGTGTATTTATGTTTTGAGGATGAAACCTTGATAGGGGGGAGATTTGTTATGATTGCATTTGAACTGTATTGGAAAACTAGGACATACATGTATGATTATATGCTTAATTAGATTGATCATTTCTTAAACCTAATTAATGATCGTATCTCAATTATTTAATATTTTGGGCTTTATTTACTTTTTCTCTCCTAAACATATTAGACAATTATAGATTATCAAAATTAGATGAAAATTCACATATAGGCCTATTTTAGTATGTAGATTTTTAATATGGGTTTAATTCCACTTTCAAAGTCATTTAATAATTTATTTAATATTTTTGGCTCTTATTCTTATTTTCTTTTCCAATTAGAACTATAATAATAATTATTATGCAAATAAGGTGAAACTTGATTGCCAAGCTAATTGGTACCTAAGGAACACGATTTTTACATTAGATTTTACTTTTAAGATTTGTTTTCACGAGTTATGCATATTTAACATTTGAGGTCCACTATTATTTTAGTTATCACATTATTCCATCATTATTACAATTATTCATCCAATTGTGTCCCACAACTTCATATTACAACCAAAAGAGTTTTATATCATTATTTTGCACGAAATCCTATATATTTATCATTTATCTCAAAAAGTTTATTAATTCCATATTTATATGGATAATGTAACATATTAATATTTATGAACTTGAAATTAACATTTATTACTCCAAAGCATAATATTTATTTTTATTTATCCATTATTTTTATAAAGAAAATATATGTAATGTATTTCATGATTTTATTTACATGTTGCCACATAATTAAAGTATCATGTAAATGTGTTATAAATTTTAGTACTTGTGTGGTCACATATAAAGAACAAACTATCTAGATTTCTAATCATGGAATAGGGTAGGATCCAAATTCTATTTCGTTACAACACTCCACCCCTTTAAACTATTTCATCCTCAAAATCTAACATCCAACAAACACGTACACTCCACCCATTTAAATGGTTTAACCTAATAAGCCAAACTAAACAACATCAAAGTATTGAGGTTACTTATGCATCTTTTAGTTGTGAATACTTTTTATGTTGTTCATTAGTCAAGCATCTAACTAAGAAGTCATATCAACCCATGGTTGTGTTTTAGGTCCTTGTGGGTCTAACCTAAAAACCCTAAGGTTTACATTATCTACCAAAAAGTCATAGGGTACCAAAGGTAGGTCCACTACAACTTTATATTATTCCACATATCCCTAGTCACTTCTTCATAGATAAAACTCGGGTTTATGATATTCACTACAACTAAATCTAGTGTTTCTCCACTAAAACTTTGCATATCTCGTCAATGTGACTTCATTTAAGAAATCATCAACAAAATTAGAGAATTTTTTTGTACATATAATAGTAAAATTGAAAATAAGTTTTTTTCCCTTCAAAAAGTTTGACGACATAAAACAAAAATGGCCCAAAATGAATATGAGAAACCAAATCACAATTTCATCCATAGGTGAACTCCTTATCAACTATTTCTTCATCCTCATAAAATATCTCCATCCAAAAGTTAGATCTTACATCCAAAGGGATATATCACCACCAACCTACATTGTAGGGTAAGAGAACCTAATTTCTTAACACATTAGGGTTTACTAATTATGACTCTTAGGTGTACATCTCATGACTCTAAATCTACCTTTTATGATCTCGTGAATATCATAGGTCAATTCTAGGGTACTTAGAGGGTATCTATGTAAGGTAAATGTTCTAATTAGGGAGACAAATTTGAAATAGTCTGATTCCGACTACCATGAGCTATGATACCATGCTATAAGGAGTGGGACCAAGAGGGGATCCACTCCTTACTAAAATTTGAAGAATAATTCATCCATTCCAAACACACTCAAAAGGTATAATGGAATAGGTGTAAAATTTTCAAATCTCAAATAATGGTATACAAAAGATCAAAGCATAGCAACAGAATATAAAACATGCCTATAATCAATTTTACAAAAATGCGTCATCATCTCCCATAATGGGTTTACATGGATATTACATCATAAGGATCTAGTAGAGGGAAATCTAAACCATATCAAGTTTGTCTCCAAGCTTCAACTCCTTAAGCTAAGTCCATGTTGAATGCCAATTTCTCCTTGACCTACTCCAGAAGTTGGAAGTATGCCCCAACAAGAGGACAAAAATAGATAACATTAGCAAAAGGCTAGTATGTGCATACTAAATTGGAATTGAGCAATATAATAAAATAAAGGACATAAAAATGAACATAGCTTACCATAGAAAAAGGAAAGAACTACCTAATCAAGCATAACATAAATAAGAATTCAATAAAATAAGAGTAAGGAATCCATATGTTTCACCTGTGACAATACTAGAATAATATAAAGATGTTAGTAGGAAATAACGCATCAACCATACATATGGGGTGAGTAGGAAAATATAAAAATCTCCCTAAATATGGGGTGAGAAGGAACATATACACATCGTCTCTGAGAAGGAAAAGATACACATCTTCTCTAATAATATCTATTGTGGGAATTATCACTTCTGTATTTTCAAATTTGTGGGAATTTACACTTCCACATAAAATAACACATCTAACATTATACTAGCATTCAATACATTATGCATAACAAAAGAATAAGTAAGAATAAATAAAAGTATGAGGGATGAGAGCATCTAACACATATCATGTGGGATCATAGGATCCATATAAAATTCCCATCACATAAATGTGCAATATAAACATCCACCACAAAAGTGGGAAAATTTAGGGATTCATCACGAATAAAGGCATAGGATGAAGTCAAAAGAAAGTCCAACAAAATAGGATTATTGTAATAGTAGAATCAAGTAGAATATTCCACATGGAATGAATTTTTCAAAACAGAGATATTGTGTGGGCTATCAAAAGAGTGATGATTTAGGATGATTGCTCAATATAGAATAATTGGGGGTGCAACATACATTAGAGAGAGTAATTAGAAATTTCTCAATATAGAAATAATGTGTGATGTAATCATACCTCAAATTAGAGTCCTATAAACACTCATCACCAACCTAGTTGTTTCCAAGATCTCTTCTTCCTGAATTTGAAATTATTCACATGTATTAGGGTTTAAAATTCATATATGTATAAAGAAAATCCTAATTTTAGACCTTTTTTGAAAACCTTGGATTTTGGTTGCAAAACGTAGTTCAAACAATTTATTAGATTCTCCTGATCAAGAAAACATATTTTTATGTTAAATTTGGAGTTATTATGATTAAGTTGCAATTTTTATGAATTTTATACATTTATTTCATTTTTGAAAAATCATCCTTCAAAAAACATGGACATCAGGCTTTGAAACTATTTTTTTAGAAATATTATAATTTTCCAATTCCAAAACATATTTATTTATTAATTTTGGAGCAGTAGATTAAAAGATATGATTTTCACAATTTTGATCAATCAAGAAATTTGTTTAAACCAAATAAGCAATAGAAATTTGCGGGAGGGGGGAGAGAAGTCAGGGCCTGTGTGACTTGGCCCAATCATAGGCAGACAAGTCATGGGTCAAATCCAAGTCACCCACATTCAAAGCAAAACAAAACCTGGCCGAAAGACTATTGTACCCTTGCATGAGAAATAAAGGAAAGAAGAGAGAAGAAGGAGCAAAATAGGAAAACAACTTGGGGAATTGTCCCCCTCCTCTGACCCGATGCCATGGCTGAGAGAAGGGAACTTCTTTCTCATATGAGAATTGGGTGATTCCTCTACACTTGATCATTTGACAAAACGAGAGCATCAAAGGAAAGTAGAGGGTGCGAGGGATAAACTGCTAAAGGCAGTTGTACTGAGGTGGCGAGGAGGAGAAGAACAAGACACCACAAAGACAAGCTTGAACCAAGATCTCTGACGTCGACACACGTGAGCAAAGGGTATATTGGGAATATAGGGAGTTCATAAAGTAGCCAAAGAAGGGTTGGGTAAGGCTATATATAGATGAGAATGAGAGAAGTGGAGAAGAGGAAAGGGGCTGCAGAAACGTAATGCCCAAAAATTAGGTATTTCCTGAATTCTTGATGAAATTGCATGACTAATGTCTTAAAATATGCACAATATGAATTAGAAACTATTGAAAAAAGAATCGTGAAAAAAGAGCAAGAAACGAGTGTCTTATTGTGATTTAAAAATTGTGTTTTTGGTTGGAAACTATTCACACACAGCTAAAGGTAGATGACGATTACTTGATTGTTGGATCAAGATCCAACTATTGGGAAATATGGCTACATAGTAGGCATTAGAATTTTAAATTTTATTTACCATATTCCCCATAATTAGTAGATGACATCAATAACAATAATGCGGGAATGATGGTTTATGGGATATACTTGGTACTAGAGCAAGTCCTGCGACAATCCTCATCATTGTACATGTGCAAATCTAAAACCTAGTTACACTGGGACACATTTGAATGCTTCTCCTCCTGGTTAGCACCATAGACTGTAGCCACAAACATCATCTTCTTCAGTAGCTCCTCTTGTCATAGACAGTTGGTTAGCATTGTCCTCCAAGCAGCAACAACGACTTCTCGCCTCTATGGTAGTCCACATGGAGTGCCTAGAACTCATGTGTCCTGCTAGGATGATCAAGAAGGGGTCATCCCTCTCTGTCAGTGTACTAGTCACTGACTTTCCCTCCCCCAACAATGATCTCAATTGCTCTTTCCCTTATTGTTCCTCCCTAGTCAGGTAGAACTTGTTGGGGCTCTCGTGCTTACCACAACCAGAGATGACAACATTTATTAGAGAAACTTTCTCTCAATTGTTTGTGTTGTGCTTTGGGAAGCCCTAGTACCCCATCTATTTATAGGTGGGGTTTGGGTCCAGGTTCTCAGACTATGCAGGAGTGGAAGGGACCGGAAGAACTCAAATTTTTATAATAACTCTAAAAACTTTGCAACGGGTGATAGTCAAAATAGTCATCTCGCAAGCGAGACAGTCGTCTCATACTAAGAGAAAAAATAGTTGTCTCACAAGAGAGATAGTTATCTTATACTATGACACATCATCTCATACTATAAGATGTCATCTCATAATATGAGATGGTCATCTCTTACTATGAGTTGGTCATTTTCCAATTTCTCAGTTATACATGAATTTGGAAAATTAATTCCAATCAATGTTAGACATTGTTTTCCTTGTGCAATAAGTATTGCTCAAGAAAAATGAATAGGGAAACATCTAGAACCTTCCCTGACTAAATTGGACCATCTCGGCCATGCGATACGGTTGTCTCAGTCACAGAGACGATCATTTGGTGACCCGAGTCGAGCTAGTTTGGTTGGGTCGGTTTGTTCCTAAAACAAATTCAACACAAAATAGGCCTAACACCCAGACTCCCGTCTCAACTCTTGAGAAAACTATTTGGCACTTCTAGATGGTTGTCTCAACACTTGAGATGGGTGTTTGGTATTATTGTCACCATATTTTTTGTGTGAATCAAATACCTAAACACTTTAGTACTTAATTCAAATGTCATTCAAGATTTGAACTCCTCTTCTAGGTCAAGACATATGTGTGTGACCCTATAGGTCCCATATTACATTGGCAGTGAATGTCCATAACAACTTATGACATCACAAGCAAAGAGTGGTGCCTAGTCTCACATCATTGCTACCCAAGTAAATGAAAAAGTTGGGGAACAACTTCAACCTACAATCTATGTATGGTGTTGCAATGCTTATATAGTTCCTTTGTCACTGATGTCTAGATTGAACTAGAGGCACGGAGCAGTAACCCTCATTATTATTCAATCTTGTTTCTTGAACCAGGAGAAGATTGTCTAAGATATATGTAAGCTCAACATATTGACTCACATGCACATGGCCATACTTTTCTCAGTCTCACTTATCAAGAGGACTAGGACATTACACTTCAGTAGGAGGGACAAATCCCACATCTATAATTCACAGTCAATCCCCATGTGTCAAAGACACCCAATCATCACCGTTACAACAACCCATGCTTTAGGATTGTGTTTGATGATGTCAAAGTGTACCCAACGACATGTGTTGAGTGTGGGGCTCAGAACCACAACCATCACCATCATTGTGAGAGCTAACTATGACTTCCACGAAGATGTCTTCCATTTGCCAGTCTCTTGGTGGGTTTGTCTGATACACTATTTTCTAACATGTATATGTGTGCTTGGTTTGATATAGCCATATCATGACTCATAAGATTGCGTCATCAACCATCCCACACTTTGACATTATATATTGTTGTTATCTATCAACCTTCCACAATAATAACTGACCAGGGACACAATGAGAATATGTATATGTACTCTTAACATCTGTATGATCTCATTTCTACAAAGATAAAACTTGAAGACATACTTCATTGAGTAATATTATTCTCTAGACATTTATAATGTTACATCATAATCTCATAACTGAATTAAATAGAATAAATTGAAAGCTTTCCTTTATTTATTATTCAAATCAATTAAAACTTATGCCATTACAATCATCACATGATTGTCTCTCTATGCATACATACCAACAGACTCCCACTTGTACTTAGACCCAATCACCTATGAATCATATTTCAAGTGATCTTACATGTCTCTCATGCTTCTACTGTGAAAGTGCTTTCGTCAAGGGACCAACAATGTTACTTTTAGTTGGTACTTTGCAAATCTTTACATCTTCGTACTACACAATCTCTCATATGAGATGGAATCGCCTTTTTATATGTTTTAAGTGCTGATGTGATCTGGGTTCCTTAGCTTGCACAATAGTTCCATTGTTGTGACAATATAGCTCGATTGCCTCACTAATTCTTGGAACAACCCTAAGCTCTGTGATGAACTGCTTGATCCATACAACCTCCTTTATTGCACTTGATGTAGCAATATACTCAGCCTCTATTGTAGAATTGGCAATTGTTTCTTTCGTGGAACTCCTCTAGCTCATAACTCTGTTGTTGAGGTAGAACATGAATCCAGATTGTGACTTTTAATCATCTTGATCAGTCTGGAGGCTTGCATTGGTGTAACCTTTTATCACCAACTCTTCCTCTCCACCATTGACCAAGAACTGATCCTTAGTCCTTCTCAAGTACTTGAGGATGTTCTTCACAGCTATCCAGTGAGCATCACCTGGATCTAAATGTTATCTCCTCATCATGCTCAAGGCATACGAGACGTCTGGATAGGTACACAACATTGCATACATGATTGATCCAATTGCTGAGGTATATGGAATCTCACTCATGCATTCCCTTTCTTCATAAGAACTGGGATATTGAGCTCTAGAAATGGGGACACCATGGCACACATGCAGGTTTCCTCTCTTTGAGTTCGCCATGCTGAACTGCTTCAACACTTTCTAAATGTATGTGCTACGTCTTAGTCTGAGAAGTCTTCTAGATCTATCTCTACAGATATTTATCCCCAATATGTAGGATGCTTCTCCTAAGTCTTTCATAGAGAATGTATTTTTAAGCCATGTCTTTGCTTTTTGTAAAGTAGGAATGTCATTCCCCATCAATAATATGTCATCTACATATTATATGAGGAATGCCACTATGCTTCCACTAACCTTCTTGTACACACAAAGTTCATCTTCATTTTGAACAAAGACAAACTCTTTGACTGTCTCATCAAAACAAAGATTCCAACTCTGAGATGCTTGCTTAATTCCATAGATTGACTTTTGTTGCTGACAAACTTTATTTGCATCCTTTGGATTGATAAAACCCTCAAGCTATGTAAAGTACACATCCTCAAGTAAATTCCCAATAAGGAATGTTGTTTTAACATCCATTTGCCAAATTTCATAGTCATGATAAGCTAAAATGGCAAGCATGATCCTGATGGACTTAATCAAGGCCACTATAGAAAAGGCTTTGTCATAGTCAACACCTTGAACTTCTCTAAACCCTTTGCTACCAATCTGCCCTTATAGGTTTGAACTTTTCCATCCATGTCAGTCTTCTTCTTGGTATACATGGATTCCATCTTAAATCTCATCACCTCAAGCCATTTCTCAGCCTCTGGTCCCTCAATAGCATCTGTATAAGATATTGGCTCATCATCTATGACCAATTCACTACCTTTCGGAGTTACAAGATATCCAAATCTCTTAGGCTCAAGGTGTGTCCTATTAGATCTATGAGGTTCCCATGTTACCTAAGGAGTTTGAGATTCCATAACACCTTGTGATTCTCTAGGTTCCTCTGGTTCATCTATCGGTTCAATGTTCTCTTGTTGTTCATGAACCTCTTCAAGATCTACCTTTCTCCCACTGATTCCTTTGGAAATGAAATCCATCTCAAGGAATCTAGCATATCTGGAAACAAACACTTTGTTGTCGGATTTAGAATAAAATAATATCCTCTTATTTCTTTAGGATATCCAAAAAAATAACATTTATCAGATTTAAAACCAAGCTTACCAAAAAAATATCCTTTTAACATAAGCTTTGAATCCCCAAATCCTCATAAAAGGCATATCGGGACGCTTCCCATTCCATATCTCATATGGTGTCGTTTGAACTGATTTAGATGGTACTCAGTTTAGTGTATACGCTATGGTATTTAGAGAATACCCCTAGAAGGTATGAAAAATCCCGACCAAACTCATCATCGATTGCATCGTATCTAGCAATGTGTGATTCCTTCTTCGTAACACACCATTTTGCTATGGTGTTCCAAGTGTAGTCCACTAGGATACGATCCCATGGTCTCTAAGAAGGTCCTCAAACTCTTGGTTTAAGTGTTCCTCACCTCAATCAGAATGAAGTGCCTTAATAATTTTACCAAGTTTGTTATGTACTTCATTCATATACTCCTTGAACTTTTCAAGAGTTTCTGACTTAAATTTGATTAAATAAACATAGCCATACCTAGTGAAGTCATCAGTGAAGGTAATGAAGTACTTGAACCCACTTCTAGTATATTCTAAAAGGTCCACATACATCAGTATGTATGAGTCCTAATAGATCACTATCCCTTTCATTGTTTCCAATAAAAGGGGTCTTAGCCATCTTGCCCAACAAATAAGATTCACATGTCTTAAATGATTTGAAATTAAAAGAGTCTAGATAACGATCTTTGTGGAGTCTAGATATGTGATTCTCATTTATGTTCCCTAGACGAAAATTCCAAATGTATGTTTTGTTTGAGTTGTTGAGTTTAAGTCTTTGGTATTAACATTATATACATTTGTCTTAAGATCTAACAAGTAAAGACCATAAGAAATTGGGGCACTTCCATAAAAGATCCCATCTTTTAAAATAGATCATTGACCATTTTTAATATGGAATTCAAATGTATTCTTGTCCACACAAGATACAAGAATGATGTTTCTATTTATAGATGGTACATAATAGCAGTTCTTTAACTCTGTTACAAGCACCATGAGTAGGGATATA
Organism: Alisma plantago-aquatica; assembly: GCA_963693085.1. Classification (NCBI taxonomy): domain Eukaryota; kingdom Viridiplantae; phylum Streptophyta; class Magnoliopsida; order Alismatales; family Alismataceae; genus Alisma; species Alisma plantago-aquatica. Next base: position 152,560,434 of record OY856413.1, read on the forward strand.
CTATAGGTTCCAGCTGAACTAGCCGCAACTCTTGTGCCATTAGTAACTCACAGTTCCACCTCACCTTTTCCCAAAGGACTACTTCCTTTCAGATCCTACACATGAGAACATATGTGAAATCCACATTCGGTATCTAATACCCAAGATGATGAAGTAGATAGATTTATCTCAATAATGTATATTCCTAAAGTGGAAATCACCATCCCCATCTTCTGCTTCCTAAAAGCCTTTAAGTACAACGGATGAGTTCCTCTTGTACTTTTATTTCTCCTTATCTTGAGTGTTTAAGAATGGGACTTAGGCTTGACCATAAAACTCTTCTCATTCTTGCTTTGATCCTTGGGACTCAGCCCCACTGATCACCATCACGGGCTTGTCCTTCTTCATTTTTGCTTCAACATGAATCAATATGGCAAGCAATTCTGACATCTGTCCAGCTGAATTACTGACATGATAACATGCAATAAAGCGCTATATGATTTTGGCATAGTCTTTAAAATCATATCAGTGGCCAACTCTTGGCTCAAACTAAATCCTAGTTCTTCATGATGATACACATGTCCAATCATATTGAGCACATGTTCTTCTACTGAGGCTCCCTCTGTCAGTTTTGACTCAAGCAACACCTTTAGGATACCATCCCTTTCTTGCTTTGTAAGACCAAGTTTCACTTTCTTAAAATGTTGTACCATCTCAAGAACACTCATGTATTCACATTTCTCATGCAACTCATAGTTCATGCAGTTAATCATAAGGTACTTTGTGTCCAAGACATCATTGGCATGCTTCCAGTAAGCATCAACTTGTACCCTAGGTGCATCAGGAGAAGGTATTTCTGGCACTGGTTTATCAATGATTTAGAGATTGCACTCTTTATTGATAACCCTTCTCAAAGTCCAAAACTAGTCATGGAAATTTCTCCCGTCAAGTTTGTCCTTCTTTAAGACCAATCGCTAATTGGATTTTTTCATCATTGATTCTACAAGAGAAAATATGCATTTGTTAAAAACTATTTTTGATTTGATTTGGTTTGAAATTTTTTGACTATATTAATTAGGACTTCAATTGTTACCGCTCCATTATGTTATTCAAATTGATAGCCCTCAATATCAATTCGAAATTTTGCAATGTACACTATTCTAGTGGGCCATATCCAAGATGATTCAACTATGGCCCGATCAACACCGCAAAGCACAGTTAACCATCAAGGTAGGCAACTCTTGCCAATTGCATCATATGCAATTCTGGATAGATGATATGCGCAACCCTTGCCATAATCACCTATGTACTTCTCAGCTCAGACACTATGAGAATCACCAGTCAAGCCTGACCCAAAAGTTGACACGATAAGAATGCACCCCGTAGAGGCATAACCTACATTATTCCCAATACACTTCCACAAAATATATGGTGCACCCTGTGGAGGTAGAACCTACACTTGGTCGACCAAGATTTTCATGTGTGTCACTTTTGGAAAGCATCTAAGTTTTTGATATATTTTAATTGAGGGAGTTTGTATATATACATATACTTTATCCAATCACCACATATATAGTATGTATCATATACATTCTATATCCCACAATGAAAACATGCAATAAATGAAAGTGATGGTTATGGCCAGTCCTAATGTAATATCTTGGAGCCACAAGGGATTACATCATCTAGGTCTGCATCACATGTATAAACCTATTGTCGATGAAGATCCATGCTTGCCAATCTGGGTTGATCTGTTCAACCCTTGAACCGATCGACTCGCCTCCTAGCTGGCTGTTAGGTCGTCTCACTGGTCGTCAGGTCCATCTATCCACCATTGGCTGGCTCCTCTAGCGGATTGGTCAGGTCCATCTATCCACCATTGGATGGCTCCTCTAGCGGATTGGTCAGGTCAACTAGGAGATCGGTCCGATCTATCCATCATGCCCTCCAAGGTCCTTCAGTCGGTTGGCTCATCTTCATCATGTCTTCATCTTCATCATACTAGAAAGTAAACTATCCTACTTTTACATGATTATAGGGAAACCTCAAGTTACATTCAAGGGGAGAAAAACTAGAAGAGATAAAGGCTCAGTACACTGATCGAGATAAAAGGATAAACCAACCACATATAACTATGCATAGATAGGGGTTATTAGTCATAACCATGCTACACATCCACCATCAAAATTGCTTTCAGGGCGACGCATGTAAATTGCATATATATATATATATATATATATATATATATATATATATATATATATATATATATATATATATATATATATATATATATATATATATATATATATTAGTTTTTGGTTATCACGGAGTTTGGATTTGATAAGATAATATTCACATCGCATGCAGTAATAGAATGACAACACCAAAATCTAATCATATCGATTATCCTATAAGAGATTAAGTTGACGTTGGATCTGATACCAGTGTTGGGAAATATGGCTATAGAACAAATAGCGGAATTTAAAATTTTATCTACCATATTCCCCATAATCAATATATCACATCAATAACTATAATGCAGGAAGGATGGTTTATGGGATATACCTAGTTCTACAGCAAGTCCAGTGACAATCTTTGTCATTGTAGATGTGCAACTCTAAATCCTAGTTGCACTGGAACACGTATGACTACTTCTCTTCCTGGTCACTGTCATGGACTGCAACCACACACGTCGTCTTCTTCAACAACTTTTCTTTTCATGGAATACTAGTTGACGTTGTCCTCCAAGTGGAAAACAACAGTTCCTACCTCTATGGTATTCCACACAGACCTCCTAGAACTCCCATCATCCTACTAGAATGATAAGGAAGGAGTCATCCCTCTCTATCCATGTACTAGTCACCGACTTGCTCTCCCACAAAAATGATCTCAATTTCTCTTTCCCATGTTGTTCCTCCCTAGTTGAGTAGAACTTGCTCAGACTCTCATGGTTAACACAACTAGAGAGGTCAATGTTTGTCAGAGCAACTATTTCTCAATTATTTGTGTTGTGCTCTGGGAGCCCCAGTACCCCCTCTATTGGTAGGTGGGGTTTGGGTCTAGGTTTGCAGTCTATGAGGGAGTGGAAGGGACCAGAAGAACTCAAATGTTTTCAACAATTCTAGAAACTTCACAACCTGTGACAGCCGAAACGGTTATGAGACAATCATTTTGCAGTTTCCCACGATGTTGGCAAATCAATTCCCATCAATGTTAGACATTGATTTCCTTGTGCAATAAGTATTGCTTAAGTAAAATGAATAGGGAAACATCTAGAACCTTCCCCATTTGAACTGGACCATCTTGCCCATGTCATACGGTCATCTCCGTCACCCAAACGGTTGTATGGTGACATGAGTCGAGCCAATTTGGACGGGTCAGTTCGGTTCCTTAGCCAAGTTCAACATCAAAATAGGCCTGAAACCTAGACGCCCATATCGACTCTTGAGATGACCGTTTGACACTTCCAGACGGCCATCTAAACACTTAAAGTGGGAATTTGGTAGTGCACCTATTTGTTGCATGAATCAAATAGCTAACATGTTAGTACTTAATTCAAATGTCATTCAGGATCTGAACACCTCTTCTAGGTCAAGACCTATTTGTGTGACCCTATAACTCCCATATTATGTTAGAACTGAATGTCCATAACAACTTATGACATCACAAGCAAAGAGTGGTGCCTAGTCACACATCATTGCTACCCATGTAAATGGAAAAGTTGGGGGACAACTTCAACCTACAATTTGTGTATGGTGTTGTAGTGTTTGTATAGTTCATTTGTCACTAATGTCCAGATTGAACTAGAGGCATGGAGAAGTCACCCTCATTATTATTCAATCTTGTTTCTTGAACCAAGAGCAAACTATATGAGATATATGTAAGATCAACATATTGACTCACATGCTCATGACCGTACTTTTCTCAGTCTCACTTATCAAGAGGCCTAGGACATCACATTTTAGTAGGAGGGACAAATCCCATATCTATCACTCATAATCAATCCCCATGTGTGAAAGACACCCAATCATCACCGTTAGAACAACCCATGTTTCAGGACTATGTTTGATGATGTCAAAGTGTACCCACCAACATGTGTTGAGTGCAGTGATTTTAGGTCTAAGAACCACAACCACCACCATCACTGTGAGAGATGACTATTACTTCCATGAAGATGGCTTCCATATGTCAGTCTCACGATGGCTCTGTCTGATACACTATTATCAAACTGCATCTGTGTGCTTGGTTTTATATAGAGATATCATGACACACAAGATTGTTCCATCAACCAACCCACACTATGATCTTATGTATTATTGTTGTGTATCAACTTTCCACAATAATAACCAATCAGGGACATAATGAGAATCTGTATATGGACTCTTAACATCCATATTATTTAGACAAGGCTAAAACTTGAAGACATACGTCATTAAGTAATATTATTCTCTAGTCATTTATAATGTTACGTCATTATCTCATAACTGAATTAAACATAATATATTGGAAGATTGTCTTTATTTATTATTAAAAATCAATTATTATTGACTTGATAGTTATACATTGCCCATATTTTGATAATGACTTAAGCATTCCTTTCCTATGTATCTAATATGTTTGCTCAAGATTGATTTCGGGCTTTAGGTACATGAAAAGGATCAAATTATACAAGCCCTTGCTTGTTCTAGTTCAAGTCAAAAGCAATGCAAGTGTGTGTTTTGGAAAATCACTCTGAATGACCTTCGATGATTTTTGTAATCACTTGTATTGATGATATGACTTGTAACTAAGATGATAAAAAATTAGGGACACTTAATTCCAAGGTTTAATCACTCAAATGTCAATTTAGAAAATTTGTCACAGGTTTTTATTGGTTGAGTTGGAAACTCAACCGATCCAGTGATGGATTTTCTAAAGATGACCCGTCGGTTGAGTTACACACTCACATAACTCGACCGACCGAATCACTGAGCAAAAATGATTTTGTCTCATCGGTCGAGTTTCCCAGAACAAACTCTACCGATACTTTGAAAATTGGCTTTGTCATTTAGTGGATTGGTCGAGTTACCTTTATTGAAACTCAACCAAATGTATTGTATGAAAAATATAGAAAAAGTGCTTATAACTATTGGTGAGTTATTTCGGGTAAGAATAGATCTGTTTCAACTTGGAAAATGGTTACATTTCAACCTTAAGTGATCCCACACTCAAGGGAACACCCCCAACTATAAAAGGACCCCTTGGAGTTCATTCCAAGTTTGCTCATTCATGCTATTCTAAGTCCTTTTATAGTTTAGTGTGTTGCAACTCCTTGATCCCCTTTCTCTCTCTCTTGTTTACACTTCATTTCATGATTATGAGTGAGATAGGCCAGTTGTAAGAGAGATACTTCCTTTATCTTGTGAAGCTCTCATTCCATTCCATCTTCCCTACACCTTTCCTCAATGATGCAAAGGTGAAGCAAGCCACTCCGAGTGAAGGTGGAGTTGTTGTTGTTCTTCTTCAAGGTTGAAGAAGAGGTGAAGATCTTCTCCAAGTGTAGGAGAAGGCAAAGAATGAAGATCCAAGAAGAGTGGATAATCCCTTGAAGGCTGAAGACTTGTGCAAGAGTAGGTAAGTCCTTGGAAGAAGGTGGAAGACTCTTGCAAAATGGGTAAGTCCTTGGTAAGGTGGAAGACTCTTTGTATTGGATAGGTAAGTCCTTTGGTGGTCTTGAGGTGTAACTCTTATTAGTGAATATATAGAATAAAGCTCTTGTAAAGTCCTAGAGGTTGACCTCTCTAGGTAGTGGACTGACTCTCTCCTAGTTTTGAGAGTGTAACCACTCTAAATGACCTTGACAAGTGCGTGTACTTTTCTCTCATCCTTCCTATGCCTGTTAGTTAGGACTTCAAATTTCACTTAAGCTATTGGTTTTGATTGATATAATTTGAAGGTCTAATCTATCTTGTGAGATTTTTTGAAGCTCTATTCACCCCCTTTAGATCCCAAGATCCAACAAGTGGTATCAGAGCAAAGGATCTTCTCCAACAATCTCCCACGAGACAAGAAGATGGGTTACAACCTACTTGGTTCTCTCAACCTACAGGGAGGCTTCTCCATGTGTCCTCCAATCTTTGATGGCTCCAACTTCCTCTATTGGAAGAGACGCATGCAACTCTACATTCAAGACATGAACTTTGACATGTGGAAGGTGATGGTCACACCATATAAGGAGCCAATCAAAGTTGTTGCAACATGGAGTGAAGCTACACTAAAAGAAGCCCAACTAAATGCCAAAGCCATAAGCATCCTCTATGCAACCCTTACCCCAACAGATTTCAACCGGATCTCATCTTGGGACACAACAAATGAGATTTGGGACAAATTGTACATTACTTATGAGGGAAAAAAGCAAGTCAAGGAGGCTAAGATCTACATGTTGAACATCCTTCTATAGAACTCTAAGATGGGCAAGAAAGAAGGGATTGCGGACATGTAATCAAGACTTAATGTCATCATTAATGGGATGGATGCTTTGGGGAAAACTTTGGATAGAGGTGTTATCAACTCCAAGATCTTGAGGACTCTACCAAAGAGATGGGAGTCAAAGGTGACCTCCATTGAAGAAGGCAGAGCCTTGGTGATATCCCAACCGAAGAGCTCATTGGAAACCTCCAAGCTCATGAGCCAAGGCTTGACAAGTAAGAAGAAAAAGCCAAGTAAGAAGAGAAGGAAGCCACAAAGATCAAAGATAATGCTTTCAAAGCACAAGTGGAGGTGGTCATCCTTCAACAACAACTTGTATGACGGACTTCTCCTTCCTCCTCTAGTGAAGATGATCGCCCAAGTGAGCATGAATCCAACTACATCAAAGGCAAATACTACAAGGGAAAGCAAGCCTCCTCCTCAACTACTAGATGCTACAAGTGTGGACAAAAATGGACACTAAAAGACTGAATGTCCCAAGTCAAGAAAATCACACCACAAGGGTAGTTCAAAGATGGAAGAGGAGTACAAGTACAAGAGGAAGGACAAGAAGGAGAAGAGACACAAGAATGCATCTCATGCAGTTTGGGAAGCTTCATCCTCAAGTAGCTCAAGATCTGAAGAAGATGGAGAGTGTCAATTTACACTCATGGCCTGTACTAGTAAATAAATTGGTGAGGTAAGTGAGGTAAGCTTGCATGAGTAATCTAAGGAATCTATTATTGACATGCTTGTTTCTACCCATTCATCTTTTTCTAAATGTAAATCTAAAGGAAAATGGTTGGGAAAAATATTGATGATTTGTATGCCAAACTAGAAATTCTTAAGCTTAATGAGAAAACTCATCTTGAAAGCATTGATAACTTGCAAGGCCAATATCTTGATATTGAGCTCCAATACAATGGATTTGAGGTAGCGAATGGTATCTATCTCAAGAACATTGAAACTCTTAAGGAAGATAACCAAAAGTGCCTAAACCAACTTGAAACTCTTAAAATGAAAAATGCTGAATTTAAGATTCTTGTTGATGCTCGTAAGGATGAAAGAGATATTTATCTTATGGAAATTCAAGTACTTAAATATGAAAATGCTAGGTTTATTGGTCAAGTCAATGATTTATCTTCTAGACCTATCTTTCCTAGTAATGATATTGCTTCTATATCTCTTAAGAATGATTCCTCTATCTTGAGGCCAACCGTGTTCATGCTAGAGATGACATTGCAAGTTTGTCTTCTACTATCATATCTCTTAATGATGATAATCATAGATTAAGGGCCTCTCTACCTAAATTCCTCAAAGGGAAAAACTCCCTAAATGAAATTCTTGACTATTCTATCAAACAAAGTGGTACTAGTGGTTTGGGATTTGTAGGGGGAGCACCAAAAGGCAAGAGCAAAGCCAAAGGTAAGAAAAAGAGCAAGGAGACCTCTTTATTTGTAGGAGAGTCTTCCCACACTAAGAAACCTATGGTTTGTTCTTATTGCAGGTGTGATGATCATTACTCTACTTATTATCCTTATAAGCCTAAGGGGACCAACCCAAAGATGAAATGGGTCCCCAAGCTAACTCCAGATCTCAAAGTTTGAGTTGGGAGCTGATACTCTCCTTTCTTGCAAGAAAAAGGAAGATGTATTTTTGATAGTAGTGCACTAAGGATATGACAGGTGATATAAGCCATTTCAACAACTTCACCAAAAAGAAATGAGTTTCGATCACCTTTGGGGACAACAAAAAAGGTAAACTCAAAGGTGAGGGTGATGTAGGTGAATCCTTGTGTATCAAGAATGTTCTTTTTATAGATGGCCTACATCAAAATTTGATTAGTGTTAGTTAATTCTGTGACAATGGTTACCTTGTGTTATTTACTTCCTTTGAATGCTTGATTCTAGATTCCCTCACCTACCAAGTTATATATAAGGGAACTAGAAGTGGTAATCTTTATGTTATTGTTCTTGAATCTATTACGCCTATTTCTGGTAGATGGCTAGTAGTCAACTCAAATGATATATATCTTTGGCATCATCGGCTTGGTCATGTAAATATGCATCCATTGAATAAGTTGAGCAAAAAGGACTTGGTTAAGGGACTTCCCAAATTGGATTTTGAAAAGGATGAGGAATGGCAACCTTATACCCAAGGAAAGAAAACTAAGTCCTCTTTCAAATCCAAAGGAATCCTTAGTACCAAGATATCTCTTGAACTTCTTCACATTGATCAATTTGGACCAATGAGAACTCAATTGCTTCGTGGTTCCAAGTATTGCCTTATTATTGTCGATGATTTCTCTAGATATACTTGAACATTATTTCTCATTGCTAAGAGTGATATGCTTGATATTTTCTCGATAAGTTTTAAATGATTTGAGAATGAAGCCTCTTGCCGCATCATTTCCATCCATAGTGATCATGGGGGAGAATTTGAAAATGATCTTTTTGAACATTTTTGTCAAGAATCTAGTTATGCAAATACTTTTTCTTCACCTCGAACACCTCAACAAAATGGGGTTGTAGAGAGGAAGAATAGGTCTTTACAGGAGATGGCTAGGACCATGCTTCTAGAGTATGATACTTCAAAGAAGTTTTGAGTTGAAGCTATTAGTACCTCATGTTTTTTGCAAAACTGGGTTTTTACACATCCTTCTTTGAAGAAAACCCCCTATGAGCTATGGCGTGGTAGGAAGCCATCTATCGAGTATTTCCATGTTTTTGTATGACCTTGTTTTGTTTTGAATACTAAAGATTCTCTCGACAAGTTTGATCCAAAATCTTACAAGGCTTTCTTTCTTGGCTATAGCACTACTAGAAAGGCTTATAGAGTATTTAATGTTGATCTTACTAAAGTAGAAGAATATATATATGTTAAGTTTATTAAGACTAACCCCTCTATGCCCAAAGATATTGTTCCAAATGATGATGTTGTAGGTGAGGTAATTCCAATTCTAAAAGAGTGCAACATCAGCCAAAAGGGAAAAGAGGTGGTCACTCAAGAAGAAGAAAAAGATGAAGAGAAAAAGGATCCAACTTCCCAGTTTGCAAAGAATCATCCAAAAGAGCTGATTTTATGTGATCTGTTTGAAAGAGTGAAGATGCAGGCTGCATTCAACAAAGAACAAGCCAACAATGCCTTCATATCACAACTTGAGCCAAAGAATGTGAAGGAAGCTCTTGGGGTTGATGATTGGATCCTAGCTATGCAAGAAGAGTTGGAGCAATTTGAAAAGAACAAAGTATGGACCCTCATGCCAATACTAAGTGATAGAAAGATCATTGGCACCAAATGGGTCTACCGCAACAAGCTTGGTAAAAGTGGCAAAGTGGTAAGGAACAAAGCAAGGTTAGTGGATCAAGGCTACAATCAACAGGAAGGTATAGATTTTGATGAAACATATGTACCTCTAGCTAGACTTGAGTCCATTCGTATGTTACTTGCCTTTGCTAGTTATGAAAACTTTCTTCTTTATCAAATGGATGTTAAAAGTGTGTTTTTGAATGGTACAATTGAGGAGGAAGTGTATGTTGCACAACCCCGGGCTTTGAACATGATAGTTTACCTAACCATATTTATTTGTTGCAAAAAGCTCTCTATGGACTCAAACAAGAACCTAGAGCTTGGTATAAGAAATTAAAGAACTTTTTGTTAGATCATGGGTATATCATGGGCAAAGTGGATTCTACCTTATATCTAAAGCACACTTCCAACAATTTTCTTATTATACAAATATATATTGATGATATCATTTTTAACGGAACTAACCTTGATCTTTGCAAAGAATTTAGTGATATTATGTATAGTGAATTCAAGATGAGCATGATGGGTGAGATCATGTTCTTCCTCGACTTTAAAATCAAGAAAATAAAAGATAGAAACTTCATCAACCAAGGAAAGTACGCAAATGAGTTACTCAAACACTTTGGAATGGAGAACACCAAGCCGGTGGACACACCCATGTCAAACACAACCAAACTTGACAAAGATGAAGAATGTGAGAAGGTAGATGAGAAGCTACATAGAGGTATGATCGGAAGTTTACTTTACATAACTGCCTCTAGACTTGATATAATGTTTAGTGTTGGCTTGTGTGCTCACTTTCAATCAAACCCTAAAAAATCACATCTTATAGTTGTTAAGAGGATTTTAAGGTACTTAGCCAAAATCCAAAATTTTGGACTATGGTATCCCAAGTCAAGGGACTTTACTCTTACTGCTTCTAGTGATGTGGATTATGCAGGGTGCTTGATTGATAGAAAGTGCACAAGTGGCACTTGCTTTCTCCTAGGACCATGTTTAGTGTCTTAGTATTCCAAGAAATAGAGCATTATGGCATTATCAAACATTGAGGCTAAATACATTGCAGCCGGGAGTTGTTGTGCCCAGGTCCTATGGATGAAGCAAATGCTTCAAGACTTTAACATTCATTTTGATGCTTCTCCTATCTATTGTGATAATACTTGTGCAATTAACTTTTCATATAATCCTATCTTGCATAGTAGAGCTAAGCATATTGAGGTTTTCCATCATTTTCTTCATGATCACATTGCCAAAAAGGATATCTATATCACACATGTGGACATAGAAAATGAGTTGGTGGAAATTTTCACTAAACCTCTAGCTAGATAGCAATTTAACTTTATTAGATCTGAATTTCTCATTACTGCTATGAATGAATCTCATATGCCTTCTAGCTAGTTGTCATCTATCCTGTATACTTTGCCTATATTTTGATCACCATTACTTGCTAATATGCTAAAAATCAAAATTTCATGTTCATTTTTCCTTATTTTTCCTCTTATTTTTAGGTAATTTTTACAAATGCTTGTTTTGTTTAAAATGCATAATGAACTGGAAAAATAAATTTAATTAGAACTCTAATGGTTAGAAATTAGGATTTCTAAGTTTAGGTCAGGTTAACCATCAGTCGAGTTGCCAACTCAACTGATCAGAGGCTGAGAGCTTTTTTAAAGAGCCTGTTGGTTGAGTTCCAACTCACAGAACTTGACTGATGGCCTGGCAGGAGCACATTTAAGATAGGTTTGGCCAACTATTATCCCTCTCAACTAGAGAAAACCCTATGCATGACCTTCCTCTAGCTCCCTCAAGCTCTCAACCCTATCCATGACCTTCCTCTACCTAACCCTAGTTCAAACTAGATCGACCTCCCTTGACCTTCCCCCTTTCTAACCTAGGTCTGTGGATGAGTTTTGGTGATGGTTATTTAGCTTTTCCTCTCTCCTTCCTCTCCTTTTTATCTCCATGGCATACCATAGGAGGAAGAGGGCCGCCCCAGATAATGCACCTTCATCTTCGTCCAACTCACACTTGATTCCATTTGATGGTACTTTCTCCGTCCCAAATGAGGCTCTACATTGGTATATGGAGCTCCTTCCTAGGAACCCTTTCCCTTTTCATGCCCTATTTGAGCCTATACCACGAAAACAAGAGATCATAGATCAAGTACCGGAGTTTCTTTACGACCACCATCTCTCATCCTTGGGTGTTGAACGTGCATGCTATACCAATTCCATCACAAGAACCAAAGTAGTTCACAAATTCTACAAAAAAATTGCATTGGAATTACGACACCCTTGTACCCCCACCTAATATTCAAGTAGTTCTCACATCTATGATAGCCGGGAAGAAATTTCAAGTCTCTGAGGATACCTTGAACATCTTCTTTTCAGGTACTGAAGTGAATAACACCTAGCGTAAGGACTATCCATAGTACTTTGACCTAATTGAGCCTGAGGCCATCTACATGTAATATGATCTTACTCTCCCTGATATTCATAAGTTCTTGAAGAAGCCTCAATTTTTGTATAGGAAGAGTGCACCCTTCCCTCCTCTACCTTGGACCTCAAGAGACACATCCTTTCCCTAGTCATTAACTTCAATATTCATCCAAAGAAGAATCAGACTGAAATCATAGAAAACACTACGGTAATCATGTATTGTCTCTTGAAGAACATTAGAGTCAAGTGGGCGAGATATGTTATCCATCATATGACCTGCTTTGACTCAGGAAAGAACACCCGTGGCACCCACCCACCCTACCGAACCCTGATCTGTGGTCTATTCCAGCGTTCCATTGGCAAATCACTTTTCCATGACCTTCACTGCAAACTTTCTTGGAAAGGAGTTTGCATCAATGAGACCACTCTTTAGAAATGTTTTCACATCCTATCCTCCACCACATCTGGTGCCTCTACCTCTACCTCTACCTGATCACCTCCACCACCTCAGCCTACCCAACCATCTTGTGCCTCATTCCATGTATCCAATGAAACCCTTATCGGATACAAGATGCATCAACATGCATACAACCTTCAAGTTTAGGAGCACTTGTATTAGGACCTATTTTCCATCATGTCCAACATGAACCTGTCATGTGCACACCCCTACCCTACCTTCTAGCCCTACCCAGGAGTTGACTATGCATCCTATGCATATGATCACTTTTACCCTACCCCTCCACCTACACCTTCCACTGCTACACCCTATGATGCTAGTGGATCTACCCCTGGTGTGCTGCCTCTGACAGCTGGCCCCTTGGCCACTCTGCTTGCTAGTCTCGATAGTTCTGCTCCTTCCTTCCTACTGGGCAATGAGCTCCATACTCTTGGTATATCATGGGATGAGCAGAATACATGTTGGCCTGGTCATGGTTTCAGTCCCTGTACTAATGAAGAGATGCCAGACCAGGCCAATGAGGAGGCTGCTGATGAGGAGGCTGATGACGATGATGGTATTGCTTCTAATGATGGCTTTGATGGCTTTGTTGCTGACTCTAGTGATTAAGGTGGTGATGCTACACCTTTAGACTGAGATGATGACTACAAGCTTGATGCCTTTGATATTGATGATGTTGTGGATGATGTAGACATAGATGACCTAGATATTTAGTTTTTCTAGTTTTTAGTCTAGATGCTGATATATTTATCTTTCTAGGCTATTTTGTATTACAAACATCTGGGTACATGTTCTGAGTTGTACTATTTTATCATCTAGCTTTCATCGGTTTGTTTTGTACTTATTTTCTGAGAACTTGATTTCTGGGTTGTAGTCTTAATCCTTTGTACACTTACTCTTTAATTTGATATATCTCATGAGTTGGTGCCATGTTTTACCCTATTTTGATTATGACTTAGATTGTTTGTTTCTCTTGTCTCTATTTGGTGTATGCTTTGAGATTGCATGTTGTGCATGTATGCTTGGTTGTGCTTAGAGAAGACATTTTTTGTGCTCTTCTACCCCCTTCCTTTTTTATAATGTCAAAAGGGAGAGAGAAGTTCAATGTTTTGAAGTTCAACCATATTGTTTTTATTGCCTATGTGGTCCTTTTCTTGTTCATTATATGCTTTAACATGTGACTTGCTAAAGCACCATATAGTACATATATGTCAAGTTGCTTTGTGTAGATAGAATAACTATGTAGGAAAGAGTAAGCATAGATTGAGGGGGAGCAATTCACATTGTTCAAATCATATATCCCCTTACAATTCACAAGGCAAAGGTATAACTTCAAATGGCATTCTCAATATGATTGAGAATGGTTTGTCATTATATGGGGAGAATGTTGACTTGAGAGTTATACACTGCCCATAGTTTGATAATGAATTAACCATTCCATTCCTATGCATCTAATATGTTTGTTCAAGATTGATTTCAGGCTTTAGGGACATGACAAGGATCAAATTATACAAGCCCTATCTTGTTCAAGTTCAAGTCAAAATCAATGCAAGTGTGTGTTTTAGGAAATCACTCCAAATGACCTTAGATAATTTTTGTAATAACTTGTATCAATGATATGACTTGTAACTAAGATGAGAAAAAATTAGGGACACTTAATTCTAAGATTTAATCACTAAAATGTAAAATTTAAAAATTCGTCACAGCTGTTTATCAGTCGAGTTGGAAACTCGACCAATCCAGTGATAGATTTTCTAAAGATAACCCATCGGTCGAGTTGCACACTCACAAAACTCAACTTATTGACTCACTGTGAAAAATTGATTTTGCCTCATCGGTCGAGTTTCCCAGAACAAACTCGACCAATAGTTTGAAAATTGACTTTGTCATTTAGTGGATCGGTCGAGTTACCTTTACTGAAACTCGACTGAATGTATTGTACGACAAACATAGAATAAGTGATTATAACCATTGGTCAGTTGTTTTGGGTGAGAATAGATCCATTGAAACTTGGAAAATGGCTATACTTCGACCTTAAGTGATCCCACACTCAAGGGAAAACCCCCAACTATAAATAGGACCCCTTGGAGTTCATTCCAAGTTTTCTCATTCATGCTATTCTAAGTCCTTTCTATAGTTCATTATATTGCAACTCCTTGAGACCCTTTCTCTCTCTAGTTTACACTTCATTTCATGATTATGAGTGAGATAGGATAGTTGTAAGAGAGCTACTTCCTTGTGCTTGTAAATCTCTCATTCCATTCCATCTTCCCTACATGTTTCCTCAATGAAGCAAAGGTGAAGCAAGCTACTCCGAGTGAAGGTGGAGTTGTTGTTCTTCTTCTTCAAGGTTGAAGAAGAGGTAAAGATCTTCTCTAGGTGAAGGAGAAGGCAAAGGCTGAAGATCCAAGAAGAGTGGGTAATCCCTTGAAGGTTGAAGACTTGTGTAAGAGTAAATAAGTCCTTGGAAGAAGGCAGAAGAGTCTTGCAAAGAGGGTGAGTCCTTGGTAAGGTGGAAGACTCTTTATATTGGATAGGGAAGTCCTTTGGTGTTCTGGTGGTGTAACTCTTATTGGTGAATATATAGCGAAAAGCACTTGCAAAGTTCTAGAGGTTGACCTCTCTAGTTAGTGGACTAACTCTCTCCTAGTTTGGAGAGTGGAACCACTCTAAGCGACCTTGTCAAGTGCATGTTCCTTCTTCTCTCATCCTTGCTATGCTTGTTAGTTAGGACTTCAAATTGCACTTAAGCTATTGGTTTTGATTGATATAATTTGAAGGTATAATCTATCTTGTGATATTTTTTAAAGTTATATTCACCCCCCTCTAGAGCCCTAGATCCAACAATTACAACTTATGCCATTACAACCATCACATGATTGTCTCTCTAGGCTTACATACCAACACCAATAGCCCTCGACACACACGCATCTAATAAAATTAAAAAAATAATTGCATGACATTAATACGGTTGCCAAATCATACTCGGATCAAAGTGCAATATTTAATTATTTATCTTTTTCTCTCTCCTCAATTGTGGGTGCAAACAAACTCCAAATTAAATGAAATTTAATACTTAGCCTATTTTGGACATGTAGAATCTAAATATGACATTAGTTTCCACTTTTGGAGACTCTAAGTATTTTATTTAATTCTTTTATTGTAATATATATTTACTCTTTCTCAATGTATTAGAGACTTCTAGAATCACGCAATTTTGGAAAAATGTCACCCTCAAACAAACTTAAGAATATGTAACACAAATTTGTCATTGATTTTTTCCCTTTGTATTATGTTATATTTTTGGCTTTATTTACACTCTCTCTCCTAAACATATTAGAACATTAAATATTATCCAAATTAGATGAAAATTCACACATAGGCTTATTTTAGTATGCAAAATTTGAATCTAGGGTTTGATTCCACTTTTAAAGTCATTTAATAATTTATTTAATATTTTTGACACTTATTCTTATTTTCTTTTCCAATTAGAACTAAAATAATTATTATTGTGAAACTAAGGTGAAACTTGACTATCAAGCTAATTGGGACCCAAGGAACACAATTTTCACATTAGATTTTACTTTTAAGATTTCTTTTCTTGAGTTATGCATATTTAGTATTTGAGGTCTACTATTATTTTAGTTATCACATATTTCATCATTATCACAACTACTCATCCAATTGTGTCCCATAACTTCATATACCAACCAAAAGAGCATTATATCATTATTGTGCATGAAATCATGTATTTATATCATTTATATCATTAAGTTTACTAATTTCATATTTATTTGGATAATGCAACATTATTAATATTTTTGAACTTGAATTTATCATTTGTTACTCCAAAGCATAATATTTATTTCTATTTAGCCATTATGTTAATAAAGAAAATATATGAAATGTATTTCATGATTGTATTTACATGTTGTCACATAATTAAATCATTATGTAAATGTATTCTAAATTTTAATCCTTGCTTGGTCACATCTAAAGAACAACCTATCAAGCTTTCTAATCATGGATACGACAGGATCCAAGTTCTTATTTGTTTTAGTGGGACTTTATTTTCTTTATCCTTTAAGTGAAAATGACATATTCCCTTTACACTTACCCTTCTCAATATATTGAGTGCTGAAGACTTGGAATTAAACTTAGCCTCAGAACACTTCTTGGCCTTGCCTTTACCCTTGAACTCACTTCTGTTGATCACCATTACATATCTATCCTTCTTCTTTGGTGCTTCAGTATTAATCAACATGCCAAGCATTTGAAAAACTGACTATATGATTCATGTAACAATTTGTAGAATCATATTCATAGTCAACTATTGACCTTATAGAAATCCCATTCATTCCACATGCTCAATCATATTGAACAAATGGTTAATTTATTTCGGTTAAAAATATTTTGTGTTTGGTTAACCAAATAGACACAATGTATTCAAAAAGAAATATCTTACTCATATATATACTTATATAATTTTACCTTTATTTCAAAAAACTATCCCATTTATAAATTGATCAAGCTTTTATGAACTATATATCACTATGTTTATATGTAATATTACTATAATATAACAATTATTCAAAATTTAATGATTATTTTCATACAATATTATTACAACAACATTGTTTGGTTAACCAAATTAGCATATGGAATTAACCATTAACCAATTAACCATAATCAAACTAACCAACACTAATTTGGTTAGATTAATGGTTAAAATCTTAAACCACAAATTAACCAGTTAACCGAATAAAATTAACTGTAACCAACCAAATTAACCAAATGCTCACCCCTACTAATATCGATGACATTCCTCTTCAATTCTCAATCGGTTGGCCATAACCCTTGAGAATGGAGAGGCTACCTCACTAGATAGGGTTAGGTTGATACATAATATCTAAACTGGGTAAACCTCTGCCTTTGCCACCTCTATCTCTTCTAGGGTCAAAACTCTAGTCATTCTAGGTCATAACATTATTTCTTGTCTTCATACTTTTTCCAAATCTCATATCTTCATTTTAGGGTGACTATGTGTAATGTCTGTCTCATGAAAACAAGATTAACTAATGCGGAAGCGTTCACTAAGAAGCGGATTACCAAAAATCACTGAAAATTAAAACCTTTTTATCAAGAAATCCATCAAAGGAAAACTTTCTCACATAGAACCAAAGTAACATAATTATATTCTTTTTCATAGGTACATGTTCTGTACTATCTCCTTTTGAGAATTACAAGAATTAACTGTCCTATCAAGCTAAACACAGGCAGTATAAAATCTCGAGGCACTGAGCCAAAATCTCGAAAGCACTAACTACTACTCTGAGGAACTGAGAGTACAGAGACGACACATAGGACTCTATCTATATCTATACAAGGCATGATAGACAGTGTCTCCACCTGAGACTTCACTGCTGTCCCTGTTGCTGCTACTGCTGTCCTTCTCCTACTGAAGGATTTCTGCCTCCTCGTCCGCATCCACCTAAAAAAATGTGGTTCCCACGGGGGTGAGACAATTGTAAATTGCCCCAGCGAGAGATATAACTCTCCGCCAGAAATGTTATTATTCCAGCTTAAGAAGATAAACATACACAAAGGAATTATATTTGTTTGGTAGCAGATATTTTAATGTCTAATAGATTAGAACATTATTCTTATCAAAAGCATTATAGCTATAATTTGATATAACAACATGTCACTTATCCTTTAAGGAATATGAAGAACATGTATAACATTTATTCACTATAGAATCATTACCACAACATTAACTCTCTTCAGGCTTAGATCATATATCTAATGTCTGACATTGTCATTGGGGAGTCATGGCATGTAGCCATACTCTTTTCACAAAGTGTTGGGATCTTAGTCCCTCATCTCATCAAGTAAATTTCCACTTCTTAACAAGTTCATTATCATGATTATAGAATCTGGGTATTTGAACCCATAACTCACCTTAGAACACTTATTTTCACTTATTAGCTAACTCATACCTTCATATCATCTGACCCAGGGATATTATCATTCTTGTTACACAAAGCATTGCACATAGTTCACAAAGCTCATACCACCTCTCATTACCCCTTATTAGGCAAAAAGGCATATTATGACTTATAAAGCTCATAAAACAATCTAAGATAATTATCACATCATGTGACATACATAACTCATTAATTAAGGGTTACCTCTCACTAAGGAACAAGGCATATGAAAACTTATAAGGCCTATAGAACATTTTCAATATACAGAACATCATAGCTCATACATGGATATGCTCATCATCTCAACATATCTGCATGATTAGTAATCATGATACAATTACATATCAGTACCATGCAATACAAGGGTTATCTTATTACATTCATAACCCATTAGTCTGTATGTGAGCTTCACATTGGATTATCCTATATTAGAATTTCACATAGTAATACTCTATATTAGTGTTTACATAGCATTAACTTGTCATAGGATTTCACATAGCATTACCTTGTATTAGGGATCACATAGCATTGACTTGTATTAAAGTTTCACATAGAATTACTCTGTATCAGGGTTCACATAGCAAGGAATCAATATGAATAATCATAAGTATTCAATCATATTCTTTATTCTCATCATTCATCATTAAATGAATTATCAACACATAGATTGAGTTTCTCTCTCTTCTTTACCAGAATATGATTACATCATAGTTTATAGGTTTAGATTAACCTTTTCATAAGGCATGTTAGACTACATTCAACAGAGTACATTACATATCAATGTAACCATTGATATGACACATCTCATGTGTCATTCATCCAAATATATTGGTCTTATAACACATCAAGGTATACCAGTATTGGGGTGTTGGATGTGATATCTATCATACCTTGGTGTATCACTTCCCTCAACACCTTCATCTTACTTGAGTTTATTCACTTGTCTTGTATTAGTGTATTCCTCATCCTAATACTTATGCACTAGATCATCACATTCATCATGCAAGGTAGTGGTCATTAGTCACTTCACTTAGAATATACAACCATTTCCAAAACTATGGACTCATCCTTAAGTTAGGAACTAACAAAACGGCCATACTAGGTCACTTGCAAATCAACTTCAAGTTGAGCATAGAGCACCACGACCGTGTAGTCAAGGACGGCCGTGCAAGGGAAAGCCACCACAGCCGTGCTACCTTGCACGGTCGTGCTACAGAAGATTACCATGACCAGTTTACACCACCACGGCTGCCATCATCCAACCCCTTTAACTTAATTAAGAATAGTATTCTCCATATTTATAATTTGAGGATTCACATAGAATATTCCATACATTTGTGGATTTCACATAGTATTATTCTCCAATAGAGTTTTACATAATCATCCTTCTATATCAAGGATTCACCTAGTATTATGTGAAATTAGAATTTCACAACACATCACCTAGTGGAAGGACTTCACATAGAATTAGTAGCTCAACCCTATATTTAGGGTTTCATATACCTTTATCCCATTTTAGGGATTAGGGTTTATCATTCACATCCAAGTGGGGTTTCTCTTTCCTCATACCCAAATTAGGGTTAGGATATACAATTCCCATTAAATTAGGGTTTCCTTCATTGTTACACTAAGTTAGGATTACATCATCACCCTGGATTTATGATAACACTCAACTTTGTCCTAGATTAGGGTTTCACACATAACTTTGTTCTAATTAGAGTTTCACACATAGCATTTCTCTAATTAGGGTTTCACACATAGCATTGTTCTAATTAGGGTTTCACACATAGTATTGTTCTAATTAGGGTTTCACACATAGCATTGCTCTAATTAGAGTTTCACACATAGCATTGTTCTAATTAGGGTTTCACAGCATTGTTCTAATTAGGGTTTCACACATAGCATTGCTCTAATTAGAGTTTCATACATAGCATTGTTCTAATTAGAGTTTCACACATAGCATTGTTCTAATAAGGGTTTCACACATAGCATTGTTCTAATTAGGGCTTCACACATAACATTGCTCTAATTAGAGTTTCACACATAGCATTGTTCTAATTAGGGTTTCACACATAGCATTGCTCTAATTAGAGTTCCACACATAGAATTGCTCTAATTAGAGTTTCACACATAACATTGTTCTAATTAGGGTTTCACACATAGCATTGCTCTAATTAGAATTTAGGCTCATTGATTAGGGTTTCGTGATCTCATTATTATGGATAAACCCTTATCACATAGTTTACTCATAATGAGAGAATTAGGGCTTAATTATATAAGCATTCATCTCTCACATTCTCTCTCTCATCCTCTTTAGGATGTTAACTACTCCAAGATTAATCTAGGTCAACTCTTCACTTGAGTACACATAGCTAGGGTTAACCTTCACAATCATCATTGGTCTACATCTTCATTAATCACATAGCTGATTGATCTTTGATCATATTAGATGTCCAAATGGTCTAATCAAGTAAACCATCAATTATATAAATAATTCAAAAGAATATACCAATTAAACTTTCAATTCCACAAAGTGATCAATTGGGTTAACCATTGAAATCTTCAAATGCATTAAGTATCTAAATAGGTTCACCATATTGGACTTTCAATTACATGAGATGTTCAAATGGATTAACCATGTTGATCTTCACAAAGTTAATTACTTAGACCCTCAATGATCTTGGTTCTCATACATCAATTGGTTGAAAATCAATTGAACAAGTTATACTTGAAACCAATTGGACAAAGTAGGTATTGAAACCGTTTGCACTTTGGGTCTCCAAATGGTTTGAGATCGTTTGGTACCAAATGGTCTTGAGATTGTTTGGTCCCAAATGGTCTTGAGACCGTTTGGTCCAAACCTACTCAAAACCGCATGGACCAAAAAGGTACTTCAACACTCAATCGATTCAATGTTTCAATCCATGGACCAATTATAAATTGAATCACTAAAGCATTCATCAATTGGACCACTGAATAACCATTCAATTAGACCTTCAATTTAGGGTTTTGAACCCAATTTAACTAGGTTTGTTTTTGGAAAATTTTGGGTAATAATTTAACTAGGTTTGATAATCAAGAAACCATCACTTAGGGTTTGAAATCAAGGATCCATCAATGGTTGACATTGTGGAATCAAATCAATTGAGATCAATGAACTATCATCATCACATGATGTGACCTGACCTAAAACGGTCTTGGATGACCACCAAATGGTCTTGAGACCGTTTGGTTGATCTCCAAACAGTCTTGAGACCATTTGCCCATTCCATCATCAAAATTCATGACATCCAACTAGGGTTTTGGACCATTGGATTGATTATCAAATCAGCACTTAGTTGCAATTCTATTTGGTACCTTTGGACCTTCAAACACATATCCATACTTAACCCTAGACCTCCAAACGGTCTTGGGTGACTCCCAAACGGTCTTGAGACCGTTTGGGTGATCCCCAAACGGTTTTGAAACCATTTGGATCAATCAACCCAAAACATCATCTCAAACAATTTCAAAATCAGCACTTAGCAGATTAGGGTTTGCAATTAAGGAATCATTCACAATTGAAACCTTCAAGATCAACCAATTAAAACCATTGGATCAAGATCCAAGTACCACAGCATATATCTTCAAATGGTCAACCATTTCAAATGGTCAACCATCCCAAACAGTTTGGGACCCAAACCACCAAACAGTTTGGTGAAACTGTTTGGTTCCAACATTGAAACCGTTTGCCCTAGATATTTGGGGAGGTGTGTGCTTATGATGATGTCATCATCATCAAGATTCAAAATCACGAAATCTAATGTGATTTCCATGGAGATTGCATCAATCAACCAAACTTAATTTCGGAAAAGTAGAAATGATCACCAATTGATAAGGAATTGATTGCAATAATAAAATTAAGGGTTCAAGTTATAAAACCCACCTCCAATTGAGCTCCCAAGCTCCACGATCATGGCAACAATGGTGGGTGCAACTCTTTTCACTATTACAAGGGTCGTCCTCATGCTTTGAGTGAAAAGAATTGACTAGAATTGAAGAGGGGATCGAGATATGAAGAATTCATGCATTGATTTTCGATTTTCACCATGGATTCAAGGTGAAAGGAGGTCAAGAACCTTACCAACAGGTTGGGGGTCGTCCTCCTGATCCTCTACAGCTCCTTAGTAGTTTTCCAAGCAAGGGGAAAGAAAGGAATCCGAAAATTCTTTGTTTTGTCTTGGAAAAGGTACTTTTATAAGAAAATTGATGAGAGAGAAAATACTTTATAAAAGTCTTTTAATTCCAAAATTGTTGCCACCACTTCCCCCTTGGTTCCTTGCATGCAAGGTCATCTCTATCCGCACCGAACTCCCTTCCATTATTCATGAATTAAGGGAAAAGAAATTAAGCACCTTAACCCTTGTAATAAGAATATCCATATGTGAGTGGAAATTCTTTTCCTTATAATAATGGTGAGTGGGATTTCACCTCCTTAGGATATGCTCGTGCCTTTGCAAGGCTTTAAACTCATCCACACACATCTGAATCCAACCATTTTAATTTTGGTTGAAGTCCCTTTAATTAATACATTCATTTTTGCCCTAAATTAAATTAGGGTTTCACTTAGGATTAAATCTTGATTATTTTAATATCAAGATTCTCTCTCCTCCAACTTAATTCAAATGAGGCGCCCATCTCATTTTATTTGCTATAAAAGATGCCAAGAAACATTAGGGACCTTGTTGAAGTGGTAATTTGCATATTGAACCCTAGGTTTTGGGTAAATTGCACATTACACCAAAACTAGGTTTTAATGCACAAGGATTGCTTTACAAGCTTAATCTTGGTGCCCAAGCTTGTGAGAACCATACCAATACATCATATTCATTCTTATGATGTCTCAACATCAGAGTAACATCTTATCATGTAAAATTTGCAATTTAACCCCTCAACTTAGGTAATTTGCACTTTAGTCCAAAATAAGCAAATATTACTTCAACATTGTTCAAACAGGACCAAAATTGAAACATAAGTTTCTCATGAGCCCTAAATACCTTTCCCAAGATAAGATTAAGTATTTACTCAACCTTATTAGGAAAAACATCTAGGGTTAACACATAACCCAGGTCAGGGATGTTATACTATGAGAATCATGTTTGCCTAGTGGCCATTTACCAAAATTGCTCTAATACCATAATATAACACCCTATTTTCCATATCACATGAGCAGAAGCATTTTACTCAATGTGGGTGTCACAATATGCTAATCATGCAATTAAAGTAAATGAAACATTTACATTGATTTGGAATTTATTCATACATAGTTCTTGAATACATTAAGCTAATCTATCTTCTTAGTGATATGACTAAACATGATATACATGACATCTAGATCTTTGGATCATCTAGGTAAATGGCACCCCACTAGGCAAAGCTTGAAGATATTCTAGTCTTGATTTCCCTTTTTGTCCTTCACTTTCTCCAAGTCATGCAGACATCTCGTCCCTGGTCATGCAAAACAAACATCACATCAGTAAGTGGTTTGGCACTTTATATGACATAAAAGTAAATATAACTTGACATTATAAAATTGACATGGCATACTTGACATAAACTTAAACATAAATTTTCTTGAGCATTCATGATTCACAAAATACATGAAGAATTGAACAGTTAGTATATGCATTCCTCTATAATGCCCACTTAGGTGCACATGATTAATAGGAAATCCGTTGATGCTAGGAAATCCTTTGAAGACCCCTTGAGGTCCATGATCCAGGAGCATAATAAAACTAATTCAATTTCTTTTATCTTAACATTAACATTAACAAGATCTTTAAACATTCAACATGATGAACTGGAAAAATAGTTATATGCCACCTCTCTTAATGCCCCATAGGATCCCATGGTTGCTAGGAAATCCTATAATGACCCTTTCAGGTCCGTAAATGAGGCACATATAAAAATTTAGCCAATTTTTTAATTTTCTTCATTAACTTAGTTCTTGACTTAAACATTAACTCTTCTTAATCTTAATCTTAAACATGATGGGATTACTCCCTCTTAATGGCATGATGGTATTTCTCCCTCTTAAATCATAATAGGGTTTCTCCTTCTTGAACACGAGTCATTAAATAAGAAATCCATCAATGATAATTATACATGATGTATTGTTAAATAGACATTCATAATTCATGAAATCAACTAAGGTGCATAATCATAAATAATAATAAATAAACCAAATTATTTGTGCCAAAAATGCATGTACCGCTTACCTAGAGTAGGTCACTTTAGGGTCAAGTCTTATCACTCGATTTGAGTCTCTGATCGCTTGTAATTTGATTAAAATCATAAAGTGTATATGAATTCATAGTCTTGGAACCTTGATTTCGTTAATTGAGTTATTGAAGGAGTTGAGTATGGAAATAAATTTTGAAAACCAAACAAATTGATAGGGAATAAAAGTATCTTTCCAATGAATATTTTTGCATATTTTTCTGAGGTCGTATGCAAAAGTTATAAATTTTGCAATTTGAACCAATTAAGAATCAGGAAACTATAGTATGACACTCCATTACACCCGATTAAAGAAAATGTAAATAAAATAGGGAACTTCTAGAAAACCATACATGTGTGTGACACATTAATTGGACATGCGGGGGTAGTTTTTTCATTTAACTCATGCATATTCCTCATGACAGGAAGAAAAATTGAAAGTCAAAAATACCTATAATACCTTGGGTGATTAATTAGTCGATTTAAATTACAGGGTCACCAAGGTCATTTTATGATCTGGCTTGTTCCTCCCTCACATTGGGCACCAGCGAGCAACTTGGAGGTAGATTGTATGATTAGAACTCTAGACAAACAAATCATTATCGTGAAGTCGAGTTTTCCAGTGAGTTTCCTATCATCGGATGGAGCTAAAGAGCAAAAAATACTAGCCATGGTGAACATTGGAGCTCAAGAAGCTGCTTTGGCCACGACCATGTGCTACTACAATATGATCAGGTGAGGGAACACCATGAACATGGGGACAAAACCACATGAAGGGGGCTCATGGATGTTCGACAATGTCTAAGGAATGACTATGATATGAAAAAGACCACCATGGCCCAAGAGTTAGGGGTGAGCATTCGGTTAATTCGGTTGGTTACGGTTAATTTGGTTTGGTTAAATGGTTCATTTGTGGTATAAGATTTTAATCGTTAACTTAACCAAATTAGGTGTGGTTATCTCGATTATGGTTAATCAGCTAATGGTTAACTCCATCGGTTAATTTGGTTAACTAAAAAACATTGTTGTAATAATATTGTTTAAAAATAATCATAAAATTTTGAACAATTGTTATATTATAGTAATATTATATATAAACATAGTGATATATAGTTCGTAAAAGCTTGATTAGTTTATAAACGGGATAGTTTTTTGAAATAAAAGTAAAATTATATAAGTATATATATGAGTAAGATATTTCTTTTTGAATAAAATGTGACTATTCGGTTAATTCAATTAACCAAACACAAATATTTTTAATTGAAAAATTAACCATTTAGCCAATTAATTGAAATAAATTAACCAAACTAAAAAGTAACCATTCAGAATTAACCATTTGGTTAATTGGTTATTAACCAAATTATGTTCACCCCTAGGCATGAGACCTTTTTATGTATTTCTCCTTTCTTACTAGTACATGTGGTATGGGACATGTGTATTTGTAGGTTAGTGAGAAGTAGCATGACAAGATCCCACATCTCTGGGTATGTGTCTGATCACCACATATCTAGGAATGTAGGAGTTACCTAAAGGACCTAAGATTAGATAGTCAGCTACACCTAGTAATAGGTTGTTATGGGAAGGTTGAGTTAGATGCCCAAATATGGTTATGAGTTGGTTTGATAAACCCTAAGTATAGGTTGAGAAGAATACCAAAGTAATAATTAATCCATGTTCATAGATATATTTTATTAGATTTAGATGTCATATATGTATATTTCAATGAAAAATATTGAACATAATTGAACCTTCAAATGTAAATTGTCAATAAGTGAAAAGGTTAGAGAAACCCTAAAGGTGGTTAGTACCCTAGAAAATTTCAAGGACGAAATTTATTTCAAGGTGGTTAGAATTGTAACATCCCAAAATTTCAAGAATAATCTAAACCTTATAATGTGGATTTTATTAAATAGATTTAGTTGAGGGTATTAATGCAAAAATATTATGAAATGAAATTTCATGGAGGTTAATGGAGTAATAAGAACAAAATGTGACTCAGAATACTTTTATCCTTTCATATGTACACTACGAATTTCAATTAATTCAAAAATAATATACCATTTGTTTTCTTTTTCCATTTCTCTCTCTCTTATCATTCATGATGTGTAAAAGACGTAGAATAGAAAGGAAAGAGATTTGAAGTTCAAAATATGATATAATTAGTGAGAAATAATCTATTACCTCATTTTTTGACTCAATGGAAAGGAATTAAGGGGAAAATGTACCACATTACACATTTTAGTGCATTAACACCAAGTAAAATGACATTTATGGAAATTATGTGTAAAATATGTAAAAAATGGAAATCTAAGGAAATAAAAAGACTCTAGACCATTTATTTAACATGTGGTACAAATTTGGTGTGATTTTGACCACATTTGATCATTCAAATCATGTAGTGAAGAATTACATAGAGTTTTCAATGTCAATCAATTGAAATTTGCATTCAATGTCAGATTTAACCTAATGTTCCTCATTTTAATCGCCATAACACATTACTAGTTTTATTTTACTTCTTGCACCCTCATCTAATGGTCACCATTTAAGTTGTTCTTGATCGAATGGCCTGGAAGCTATCTCCTACCACTTGAATGTTTCGCAAGCCTGGATACACTACAGTCGTTTCCTTTCCTGATCACTCCCTCCCTCATCTCTCCATCTTTAAACGCATTTTATTCTTCACTTAATTCACCTACTTCTTCTATTTTATAAAAACCCTAACTCATCCATTCTATGCCTCTATGCACAAAAGGCCCAATTTAGGGCTCTCCCCACTGGACACCCCGACTTGCAACTGCCACCCCTGAACCCCTATTGCCTATGTAATGATGACAAAAGAACCTCAGACCTAAACTCTTTCCTCCTCCTCTTCCAATTGGTCCTCTCATTCCCTTGAGAACCCTAAGTTGCTCGGTTTTCACCACTAGAAACCATTGCCATGCTTCATTAGCCCCTTCCCGCTCCTCTACAATTGGCTACCCAAAGATCATCACCAACGATGCTTCTCCGCCTCCGCATCACCCGTTTGTTGTGCCCTTGTCTTAGGAGACATACCCATATTGGTGCTAGTCAATGTGACAACTCAGTGGTCCCTTGGCCATGAAAATGCTTCTGCTGGACTTGCCATGCCTTCAAAATGATTTTCTCACTCCCAAAATATGCGTTCCTCCCCAGTTATTGTGGTTTTCGATCTTCAAACTTCTCCCCCATTCTTCATGGTCGTGGTCTACTCTTACCTCTAGGGCCATGGTGGTCTTTTTCCTATCACAGTGGTTCCTTTGACTTTGTCGCGCATCTGTGAGCCCATTTCCTATGGTTTTGTCATTGTGTTCATGGTGTTTCCTCACTTGATCGTATTGCCCTAGCACATGGTCATGGCCGAAGCAGCTTCTTGAGCTCCAGTGTTCACCATGGCTGGTGTTTTGCCTCTTTGTCTCTGTATGATGATAGGAAACTCACTGGAAACCTTGACTTCATGAGAATTATTTATTCGTCCAAAGTTATGGTAAGAGAATCTACCTCTAGGTTGATCGCTCATGCCCGATGCGATGGAGGAATAAGGCATGTCATAAAATGACCTTGGTGACCTTGTAATCTAAATTGACTAATTAATTACCCAAGAGTATTCTAGGTATTTTGACTTTCAATTTGTCTTCCTTTCGTGAGGAATATGCATGAGTTAAATGACAAAACTTCCCCTGCATATCCAATTAATATGTCACACATGTATGATTTTCTAGAAATTCACTTTTTTTTATCTACATTTGCTTTAATTGGGTTTTATGGACTGTCACGCTATAGTTTGATGATTCCTAATTGTTCCAAATTCCAAAATTTATAACTTTTGTATACAACCTCATAAAAATATGCAAAAATATTCATTGGAAAGCCATTTTGATTCTCTATCAATTAAGTCAGTTTTCAAACACTGATTTCCATATTCAAGTCCTTCAATAACTCAATGAACGAAATTAGGGTTCCAGAACTATGAATTCATATACATTTTATGATTTTAATCAAATTATAGTTTATTAGAGATTCAAATCAAGTGAGAAGACTTGATCCTAAGGTGACCTACTCTAGGTAACTGGGTCATGCATTTTTAGAACATATACTTTGGTTATTGACTATTATTTATGATTATGCACCATAGTTGATTTCATGAATTATGAATGCATTTTCAAGAATACATCATGTATAGTTATGAGTCTATGATAGAACCCTGATTATTATTATGATTATGATTATGATTATGATTATGATTAGGAATTAAGATATAATGACTCGTGTTCAAAAAGGGGAAACCTATTTTGATTTAATAGGGAGAAATCACATTATGGCATTAAGAGGGAGTAATCCCATCATGTTCAAGATTAAGATTAAGAAGAGTTAATGTTTAAGTCAAGAGCTAAGTTAATGAGGAAAATTAAGGAATTGGCTAAGATTTTATATGTGCCTCATTTATGGACCTAAAAGGGTCGTTATGGAATAACCTAGCATTATGGGCTTTCATAGAAATCAAGGGAACCTATGGGGCATTAAGAGAGGTGCCATATAATTACTTTTCTAGTTCATCATGTTAAATATTCAAAAATCATGTTAATGTTAATGTTCAGATAAAAGGTATTGAATTAGTTTTTATATGCTCTTGAATCATGGACCTCAAGGGGTTGTCAAGGGCTTTCCTAGCATCAAGAGCTTTCCTATAAATCATGTGCTCTTAAGTTGGCATTATAGAGGGATGCATATACTAATTGTTCAACTCTTCATGTAATTTATGAATCATGAATGCTTAAGAAAATTTATGTTTTAGTTTATGTCAATTATGTCATGTCAATTTTATCATGTCAAGTTTTATTTACTTTTATGTCATATAAAGTGTCAAATATCGCTTACTGATGTGATGTTTTTTTTTGCATGGTTAGGGACGAGATGTCCGCATGACTTGGATCAAGTGAAGGACAAAAAGGGAAATTAAGACTAGAAGATCTTCAAGCTTTTCTTGGTGGAGTGCCATTTACCTAGATGATCCAAAGAACTAGATGTTATGTATATCATGTTTAGTTATATCACTAAGGAAATAGATGAGCTTTATGTAGTCAAGAACTATGTATGAATCAATTTTAAATCAATGCAAGTATTTCATTTACTTTAATTTCATTATTATCATATTGTGACACCCACATTGAGTAAAATGCTTCCTCTCATGTGATATGGAAAATAGGGTGTTACACTATGGTATCAGAGCAATTTTGGTAAATGTCCACTAGGCAAATATGATTCTCGTAGTCACCCTAGAATGAAGATATGAGATTTGGCAAAGGTATGCACACAAGAAATATTTTATGACCTAGAATGACTAGAGTTTTGACCCTAGAAGAGATAGAGGTGACAAAGGTAGAGGTTTACCTAGTTTCAATATGAAGTATCAACCTAATCCTAGATAGTGAGGTAGCTTCTCCATTCTCAAGGGTTATGGCCAGCCAATTGAGAATTGAAGAGGAATGTCACGGGCATGAGAACTTTCTATGAATTTCTCCTTTCTTACTAGTACATGTCTTATGGGACATGTGTATTAGTAGGTTAGTGAGAAGTAGCATGACAAGATCCCACATCTCTAGGTATGTGCCTGATCACCACATATCTAGGAATGCAGGAAATACCTAAAGGACCTAAGATTAGATAGTCATCTACACCTAGTAATAGGTAGTTATGGAAAGGTTGAGTTAGATGCCCAAATATGGTTATGAGTTGGTTTGATAAACCCTAAGTATAGGCTGAGAAGAAGACCAAAGTAATAATTAATCCATGTTCACATTGATATTTTATTAAATTTAGATGTCACATATGTATCTTTCAATGCAATATATTGAACATAATTGAGCCTTCAAAAGTAAATTGTCAATAAGTAAAAAGGTTATAAAAACCCTAAAGGTGGGTAGTACCCAAGAAAATTTTGAGGATGAATTTTTTTTCAAGGTGGGTAGAATTGTAACATCCCAAATATTCAAGAATAATCTAAGCCTTCTAATGTGGATTTTATTAAATAAAACTAGTTGAGGGTCTTAATGCAAAAAGATTATGAAATGAAACTTCATGGAGGTTAATTGAGTAACAAAAACAAAATGGGACTCATAGTACTTTTATCCTTTCATATGTACACTATGAATTTCAATTAATTTGAAAATAGTATACCATTAGTTTTCTTTTTCCATTTCTCTCTCTCTTATCATTCATGATGCTTAAAACACAAAGAAGAGAAAGGCAAGAGATTTAAAGTTCAAAAAATGATATAATTAGTGGGAAATAAGCTATTACCTCGTTTTTAACTCAAGGGAAAGGAATTAAGGGGAAAATGTACCACATTACACATTTTAGTGCATTAACACCAAGTAAAATGACATTTATAGAAATTATGTGTAAAATAAGTGAAAATTGGAAATATAAGGACATAGCAAGAATCTAGACCATTTATTGGACATGTGGTCACATCAATTAGACAAATGGTGTTGTCATGCAATACAAAAACACATCTACTTGTGTTTACAATGCCTTTTAAGCATTATAAGATCATCAATTGACTCAAAATGGGGTTCACATCCTCTATGCCAGGACAATGTGCCTAGCAGATTCTGATTACACTTTTCACTAGATGTTGTGGGCATGGAGGTGGGTACAGATGATGGGTACGTAATATTTGGACCCCTCAAATTTTGGTTCTAAAATGCAAGTAAAACGGACCTCATTCTTAAAGGGGTGGACTTTAAATTTGTAGTCGGACACTTTGAGATGCTTAAGGTCATAAGTAGTAGATGGGGTCAAACATACAAATAATGTTGGTTAATTGTTGGTGTCTTTTCTTATATTATCTAAGTTGAATAAAAAAGTTAGATATATCGTTCATTACCAAATGAAGGGATGAACTATATTTACAAAAATAAAAATAAGAAAATTAGAATATCAAACAGACAAGAAGTGAATAATCTTTTTGGTGATACAATTTTATAACGAAACTTGAATTGAGTCTCTCCTACCATAGACACCCGCCAAACATTTAGACATCTATTCTCCAAGATTTATCCCCAACACATAGTTTTTATAGTAGATAGACTTCGATCCGTCATGACCATGGTGGACTAAGCATCAAACTATGAGATGGTGGTCCCTCTAACCGACTAGCTGACCCAAGAAACTTTTGATATCTTAGACCCTATTTTCGATTGCCAGTCCTTTATCAGATTGCATCCTCGCCAATCAGAAGGTTCGTTGACGTTGGCCCATCGACCACCTGTAATGCCCCCCACCCCATGGGGTGGGTTTGGTCTGTGATGCTGCGACCGTGACCAAGAAGGATGTCACGACCACGAACAAGAAGACAAAGCCACAACCACATACAAGATGTTGCGTCAACTGATACCCGACATGACTGGGCCCAATTCGGCACGGTCGGGCCAAGGCCAAGGTAGCGACCGCGTTACACCGACGCGACCACGACACAACCACCTCAACCACATAGTCTGTATCAACCGAGGCATCTGTCTTGACTGTGGGATCCACCTCAATTGCGTCAACCACGACCCTCGGCACGACCATGCCCATCATGGCACAGTCGGGCAGAGACCAGGGGCACGATCGGGATAGGTGTCGCACCACTCATTACATACACTTCGCCTTCGCCTATAAATACTCACCCTTGTAACTTGGAGAGGGTTCTGAGATTTGGAGGTCCTATTCTGAGATTTGGTAGGTCCGGTTCTACAGTTTGGACCCATTTTGGTTCCTAGAGTCCCGTGGGAGAGTTTGAAGATATGAAAAGGCTTAAGTTCTCATCCTACTTCTGTTCCTCCAGTTTGCTTCCATCTACCACCATTTTTCACCACCATTCACCCTTATCCCACCATTCCCAGCCATCTTCCACCTCCATACACCCGCCAAGCTATTGTTGAATCAAAGAGAAAGGAGGCCAAGGAGGCCAGAAGACTAAGGAGGATGACCTAAAGATGAGATCCAGCCTGTATAGAGGCTAAGGAGCGAGATCTACCTCTCCTCTATGGGCTAAATCTCTTCTTCTTCTTCTCCTTTCTTCTACTATTCTCCTTTGTTCTTGTACAAATGATGTTCTTCCATCTTTGTTCGGTGCCAACTATGCTTGTCCATGGCTAGTTGAGTTCCTTCTTGGCTATGTAGCCCATTTTGGGCATGTTTGCATACTTTTACCTTAAGCAAGCAAATTTTATATCAGATCTAGTACATTTTCTATTCTATCTTCTCTTTCTGATTATGATTTCTAGTTTGGTTGATCTCTTTCTTACTTGAACTTCTATTTCTTCCTATATCGAGAGATTCATTGTAGAAATAGATAAGAGAAGGTATTTTGGATTGGAATCATAAAATGGGATGGTTCAAGGTGAACTGTACAGAACTGTAGACCTAGGCACGGGTGGGCCTAGTGTGGCATGGTCGGGCCCACTACCAGGTTCTACCCAGATCACACATGTTCCTAGCATCTCACAATATTCTAGACCTAAGAGGATATCTAGAATATTCTAGGATTTAAATTTGTCATCCTTGAGAGAGGTTTCATGTCATTGATGGGTTTTAGTCATGCTACATGAAAGCGAGTGGGATGACCCCATAGGAGTAGATACCACAATACGTTCTATGTTTGGATGTAGTTTGCTTACTGAAGTGTTCGAGGGTTGTCTACACCTGAGAACGGGTGCATAGACTGCCCAACTTGTGGTTACATAGCCAGGAACTCCTTCTCTCTGATTAGTAGAATCCTACAGACTCTGTTTGTTTTCTTTTCTTTGTTTTGTTTTACTTCGTTACACTTTGCTAGACTAGTTCTAGTTTCATGCTTTTATCAACTATCAGATTGGCTTAACTGACTTAAGAATGAGATCTTAAGCATCCTAAACGTCCCCATGTCCCTATGTTCGACCCCGTAATAAAATTTTGGTGGTCCTTGATGGTTTTGGGCTATAAATTTAAAGTTCAATTTCTTCTTAGTATGCCTCCTTTCAGATGCAACTCGGGCCGCATCAGTCACCTACAGCTAAAGGAACTATAGAGCCCTCTGTCACAACATCATTCAGAATAGTTGATAGTCCTTGCATTCCTATCACAAACAAATAGGGGGATAGAGGGTCACCTTGTTGGATCCCTCTAGTAGCATGTATAGTTTCAGAAGGAGTGCCATTAATAAGTATTTGAAAAGATGTAGTATCCAAGCATTCTTTTACCCACTACACCCGACACTCTGGGAAGTCCATGCCTCTCATCACATTGAGAATGTATCCCCTGTCTATAGAGTCGTATGCTTTACTCAAGTCCTCTTTAAGGTAGATCTTCTTCTTTGCATTTGGTTTCTTAAACTCAGGATGAGCTCGTTGGCCAACAGGATTGCATCTGAAATTGCCTACCTTTCACAAAGGCACATTAGCAAGTGTCTATCAAAGAAGGAAGGACATCTCTCAGCCTAATGGCAAGGATCTTTGAGATGACTTTATAAGCAAAGTTGCATAGGAAGATAGGGGACCACTATCCTATCTTTTGGGGTTGTTTGATCTCGAGGATCAAGGCTATATATGTTTTATTCACCTCCTTTAAGAGACTTAGCAAAAAAATCTTTAATTTCTAGGTAAGAATCATCTTTGATAACCTCCCATGAGGCCTTATAGAAGCAAGCATTCATCCCGTCACGTCCTGGGGATTTATCATCATTGGAATTCTTCACCATTTCTAACGGCCTAAGACACAACATGTTCTGAAAGGGACACGACGTGTGCGGATGCAAAAATTTGACTGAATGAGCAAAACACACGGTGTGTGCCTGGAGAATTTATGCAGTCTGCAGATGGAGATGGCGGCTCTGGTCTTAGTGAAAGTAGAGAACGATAGTGGTTCTCTAGTGTCTAGACCTTACTTGGTGGAGGAGACTGGGTGGATCTTCTTCTCAGCGTCAAGGATGTTTGTCTTGGTCACTTTCTTGGTGGCACAGCGGTGGCGTGAGCACCTTGATTGGTGATGGCACGAGCGTGGAGAGGTTGAAGAAGGGTTGGTGGTGACTCAGTGCTTAGAGCAGGCACGGTTGCGGCGGCTCGGTGCTTAGAGAACGGTTGTGGCGGAGGAGAAAAGGAACACACTGTGAGCAAGGGAGGACGGAAGCTGACTTGAGCTTGAAGAAGACACACCCGATGACACGGTGGTAGCGCTGCAAGATGTGCTAGGGCACACGGCGGCTAGGGAGCAAAGGAGCAAGGGTTCTAGTGAATACGGCGACTGTAAAGATCTCACACAGCTCAAAAGAGAAGTGTGAGTGAGAGGGGCAGTTGTGTGATAGGTTAAAAGCCTATACATTCG
The DNA here is from genome assembly GCA_963693085.1 of Alisma plantago-aquatica. Taxonomy (NCBI): domain Eukaryota; kingdom Viridiplantae; phylum Streptophyta; class Magnoliopsida; order Alismatales; family Alismataceae; genus Alisma; species Alisma plantago-aquatica. Next base: position 152,595,677 of record OY856413.1, read on the forward strand.
ACAAAAGACACGTCGTGTTTCTCACTAGAACTCCCTTTCTGTGTTATACGACACTTCGTGTTTCAAATATTATGCAATGTGTCCTAGTCCAGAAATTCAAAATTTGCCCTTTTCACTGATAACTACACGGTGTGTTCAAATAAAGACATGTCGTGTTCTTTTTCTAGATTACTTATGCTTTCCTTTGTTGCTGCGTTACACGTCATGTCTAAATGAGAATACAACGTGTTCTTTTCTAGGTCGGGTAATACTTTGTATCTGTTGGACAGTGACACATCGTGTCTTTTTCTGACACGTCATGTAACTGGAGATATAGCTCGACTACTGTGTTTCTGGGAGTAGTGACACGCCGTGTCAAATAAAGACACGTCGTGTCTTCTGTAGTTTCTGTAGAAAATAGCTTCTCGTCAGTACAAAATTAATGATAGATATGGCAATAGAATTGACTAAGTTATTACATTCATTCATGATAAGCTTATTTACGAAACTAAAGACGTGAATTTCGTGGGATCAAAGTGGGTCACATGCCCCTTCTAGGCCAAGAAAAAATTAAATATGTGTATAATATGACACTATATTCTTTACTAGTTTGTGTTAGTGTTAATCACAACATGATTTTCACAATTGAAAGATCATAGACTTATTTGTGTCTAACAGAATCCCGACATTGATTTTTATATGTGACAATGCGAGTAAATTACAAGAGATAACACAAACTATTGTATATTGAGATCATGAAACAATGTGAAAAATGAAATGATGCATATCTTGTTGATTTTCTCATTGTATTTGTTTATGCTGGTAGTAAGTCTAGGATGTTAATCACAAACATATCACTCGAAAATATTTTAGAATTCCAATCTTGTTGTAGCCATTTAGTTTCACATTTTGTAAGAAGAACATATCATAATCCATTAGGCGTGAATGTTAAGAGAAAATTAATTATGCATTTTTTTCTAAGTTTTGGCATAACGTTATCTGGAACAAAAAATTCATAGTTTTTCTTTATGTTTTAAGTAATATACAATATTAACGGTTAAGATAAATGTCTTAATGTCTTGGTTGCTTATTTCTATTATATATATCCTTATTTTATAGAACTTGTGTGGAATAATGATTCATAAAAGTTTTCAACAATAACTGAGTATATTTATCTAGTTTTTCACAATTACTTGAATGTTCTTATTCATCTTACTACACTGGTGATTAATATTATATACTATTATGGATATTAATTAAAAGTTGCTTTTACAGTGCCAATGTAGTGGCATCCTAATGGTAAAGTTGATGTTTTATGAGATAGAGTTCACACATTCAAAATCCCCTAGAAACGAGATTAATGAATTTCCATTCTTTTAAAACAAAAGTTGCTTTTACAATACGTTGGGAAGTGGTGAATGAACATGAGGGGACGAGGGCGCAAAGGAAGGGAGGAGAAGGTATGTGAAAACTTATCTTAATGTATTTGGTTAGCATGGGAAAGGGCTCTCAAATGTGTTGTTACACTTTCTATTGCATTTAGTTTCAATAATACATATACTCCAAAGTGTCACCCCTAAAAAAATAATAGGATATTTTCATAATAGAGATTTAATACAACACGTCCTGAATAATATCTCGGAACAACAAAATTGGACCAGGAAGGGGAAGGAAAAGACACTATAAAATAACAAAGAGAATATAAAATATTTAACAAGTTGTACTGTTTACAAAGATTTCATCTAAATCAATAAAATTCTTCATATTTTCTTAAGCTTTCCCTCTAATTATCTAATTACTCATTTTTATTTACGCTTGTAATTTTAATTGTCCCAAAATTTTTAAGTTCTTGATCATTACTATTTCAATTGTTGGGTTGGAATATGTTCTACTTTTATTTTTTATTCCTTGTTGTTGCCTTTGAGTCCTTATACCTCTCTGGAATCTTCTTCTTAAATTTTCATCCAATAAATTATTATTATATCAAAATGATATAACATTTATAAGGTAAGAAAGACTAACCTTCTATATCTATATAGATTGTGGAGTGTATAAGCATTTTCTTCCATATTATTTATGTACTTCATTAAATTTCTCTCTATAGTTCCATGCTTCCCACCAAATTCCTTTCAAGTTCTCCTCCTGTTACATAGATTTTTAATCATTTTTTTAATATCTGTATCATTTGTTGTTCTACACTTTCTATTTTTTTTACCAAAATTCATGTTCATTTCTCGACCAAGTTGTGCTCTGAATATTACTGTAATTTTCTTTTATATTTCTATTTCCATTATAAACTTTCACAATTCTCTCAAAGTTTCCCACATGTTTTGCCTCCTATATTCCATATTTACCTTGAAATTTTCTAACAAATTTACATAAAGTCTATCTTTTTCCGCTTGTCTCCACTCCGATTTAGCAGGGAAAGAAATGTTTGAAAATTCACATGAAAAATTTCTTTTCATTCCTCTTCATTCCCACAATGTGTCTAATCAAAGAGCCTGAATAATTTTTCCTCTCTTTATGCTAGTTGATTTTTATGTACGCCATCTTATTTCTCTTTTCAAAAATATATCTCATATATATTAATACTTTAGACTTACTCATCTCATTTTGACTCTAACGGTTTCTTTGACCACTCTAAAGTATAAATTTGAGATATTTAACAAGACACAAAGTGCCAATAAATAAGTAATGTGTTTCTTATTGGTGCTATGATAGTTTGTATGGAAAGAGGTATTGGTTAAGAAACTAAACATTATTTGATTACTAGCTGGTTGAAAAATCTAACGAAATAAAAATAATATTTTCGAAAAAAATAATGTATTTTAGTTCTAAAATATCAAAACCTTCAATAGATATGTTAGTTTTATGTTGCAATTTTAATATTTTAGTCATTTTCTTTTACTTTAATATGTCAAACATAAGAGAGAAACAGGGCAAATTGTAAGCTTAATTATATTACAATAGACTTTAACTATATAAAAATCTATTTGTCACTCTTCCAAAGTTTTTTATTAAGATCCATCATTAATTGGGTAGTTCTTAAAATGGTTATTGACTGTTGTATGAGTTATGAGTTTTATGTAGTTGTCTTTCCTTCCCACTTCATACTCTTAATATTTTTGATACTTCGTAGCGTAATGGAGTGCTTTTCCAATATCCCTACAACTACAGTTCAGTCTATGTAGCTATTTAGGTTGGTGTTATTCCATCACTATTTGATTCTCCCAAATGAACAGTCATGGACTTATTTCTATATTATTGAATCTGGACAAAAAAGAATTTATGTGTGAAGATATGAAAAAAAAAAAGAATCAATAATAAAAAGATGCATACGACCTCTTTGCTTTCTTGTTGTATTAGTATATTCCAATAGTAAGTTTACCATGTTAAGAGAGTCTTTTTGTCTTGTTGCAGCCGCTTAGTCTCACATTCATTAGTGGACACATGACATAATCCATTAATCCAGGAATCATAGGTATAACTCAGGTGTGAGGCAAACCATCACAATTTTCTTTCGTTTGCATTCGATTTCTTTGAGGTAGAAACTGATGATTCCATCTTTCTCCTTCGACTCATTCCAAACAATCACCAATAGAAAATATGATGTTTCTATCATCGTCTTCTTCTGATTTTGTGTTTAGATATGTGACTTTTGTCATGCAAAAAAGATTGACAACCTAATTTATAACTTGTGTCTCAACAAAGGTGCTTATGTAAGTCTTGGCATGTTACTATTTATTGAATTTTAACTTTAAAGAAAGAACATATAAATGTAGAGAAACATAAGTCAATAAAGGAGTAAAACATACTTTTATTGGCATACCTACACGAAGAGGATGGGCAAGAAACAATAACGTGTTCTTTTTAAACTAGTTCTTCATTGCTAGATGGCAAAGTTAATTTTTCTATGTCCAGCCTTTCCTCTCCATTTTTATCAAACGGAAAACTTTATCATTAGAGGCCTGCTATAATATTTGGTAGAAGTCCTATAAGAAATCGGTGCAATGTGTCACTCCATTATTTTTTTCAAGATGGTAGGGTTTTGAGGATATGCTGAATTCTCATTGTTATCCTATTTAGTATTGAACGCCTACTATAGAATCAGATTTACTTGGCAACGTCTAACACTGTTGTGATAATGACTAGGAAATGAATAGACAAATAAAACGTGTTGAATTAGATAACCCAGATACATTTAATACCGTCTGTTTTTCAGTCGTGCCAGTCTCCTTGACGGCATGGCTTGTGCCTTTCCTTTTCACTTGTCCTCGTGAATTTGTGTTCTTTGCCATAACGGAGTGCCCTTCCAATTCCCTTGCGGCTACGGTTGAGTCTACTTAATCAATATATTGTGTCCGAAGTTAGCGGTAATTTGGACGGCCAAGCCACACGACTCACACGCAGGATTCGCAACAAAAAAACAAAACGTTCCACTTAATCCCAGCATTGAGCAAACTGAATCCAGCCTTGCATGCAGTAGATTGAGCGAGCGTGAAACGGGAAATCAGGGGAATTAGTCGTCGTTTGAACAATGGAGCAGGAGATATATAGCAGCAATCCTTGTAGTACCAGCATCTTATAAATAGATAAACGTCTAACACCGACGCTTCCGCCACAAACATTTAGATCGCTTCCCAGCCTCTCTCTCTCTCGTTTCTCCTTCCGTTCTTCGTCTCCGACTCTCCGGCTACTAAATCGAACATGGTCGTGCAGGCCGGATCGGCGCCGTACCACCAACACTGCACCACCAGGCACGGTATAGGCACCCAGAATGCTCAATATCACCTAGCGCAATCAGGGCGTATAGGTGCTCCTGCTGGTCTCTCTTCGTATGCTCTCTCGGACATGTACAACCTTCCACAGCAGCAAAATCCACCGACGACGCCGTCGCCGGAGTTGTTGCTCAGTTGTGCCCAACTAGCGCCCGCCGCGGCTGATCCATCATGCAACAGAGGAATGTGTTGCCAGCAACACGGCAGTACTGTCAGCGGTGCCGGTGGTTTAGGCGTTCATTTATCGGCCCAGATCCCACTCCAATATCTTTGCCAGGACGCAGCAGTTGGTCTAGACGCCAGCGGATCATTTGCAGCCGTAACGACGACCACCAGCGGCCGCAGCCAACTCGTCAGGCAGGGATCTTTGAGGATTCCGACTGTACGTAATAAACCTGCCGTAAGATCTAAAAATGCCGTCCTGATGTCGCAGTTGGGGCTCTACAACCACGACATTGCAGCAGTGCTGCACGCTTATGTAAGTCATGTATAATGATTTTTTAACATTGATCCCTACACGATCAATCACCACATACATTCATACTCACCCACAGCCTTACGTCCAACATTCACAGAATCAAAAGCTCCGCTTGGCCCTTGGCAAGCGCCTTCGCCGTCAGTTTCTTACGGTCTTCGCGGACTTGGAGCGGCGGCACCAGCTGATCATGGAGACCAAGCAGTCGGAGCTCGATGCCGTACTCCTCCAGAACTATAAGCTCGAACAATGCATCCTTCAAGCGGAGGCACAGAGTTGGGCATGGTTCGACGCCGCCAAGAAGGAGACCGCCAAGGTCAATGAACTTCGCACCATGCTCGAACAGGCCAACAAGAGACCAGTCATGCAGCGGGTCGACGCGTATGGTTCGGTTGCAGAGGAAGGTAGCGGGGACAACGCCGAGATCCTTGCCTCTTTGACTCCGGCTAGTGCGGCCAACGTCGAGTTGTCATTGTTTCAAGGAGAAGCAGCTGCTCCTGACAACGACGTGAAGCCCAACGACCGTTCCGTAACATCAAGAGTGGCCGTCTGCAGGTCATGCTGCCACGATTCCCAGGCGTCCGTTGTGCTGCTCCCTTGCCGTCATCTCTGCGTGTGCGTTGCTTGTGACGACGCTGGACGAGTCCCGTCATGTCCAGTATGCGGCATTCATGTAAACGCCAGATTCCGCGTCGCGCCATGTTTTCATTAATATCCGTTGCACTTGTCTCATTTATCATTCGTCTTATTATTATTATTGTAATTAGAGTTGGGAAAGAGAGGCGTTATTGAATGATATTATGATAACACATGCTTTATTATATTTTCAGAACAAAACTTATCTCAATTGGCTACATTTTTCTTAGACCCCCAATTGGCTAGATTTGTGCACGTTTTGGGCTGCTTACATACACCCAATGGGGATTCGTATTGACGCATCTCTTTTTATTGATATGAATAATAAATGAACATCAAGAAAAAATAAACTAGTGGAATCCTTCCATTTTTCATGTGCTCATAAAGTTATACCTATTATTATTCTATCTCTATGGGTTTTCCAACTTTCCTGTTTTGTCATCCATATATGTCTTTCCATAAGCATCAAGTAGAAGGTCCTTAGTAGACCCATGTTGTTCAAGTCAAATTTTTTAGTTCATCTATTTATTAACTTGTAGACTCTACGTCGAAAAGGTATAAACGTGGAAATCATAAGTACACATTTTGTAGAAAAAATGTATGTCATGTAAATGAGATAAAGGCAACAACCGAGATACGATTTGCGATAAGTAAACTCGTGTTGTACTTCTACTCTTTTTGCACGTTTGTTTGCAGACCCTACACTAAAAAAGTATAAATACGAGGACAATGTCATAGAGATTAAGGAAAATATTTTTACAAATATGGGCTGAGATTGTTAGATGACTTTCCATCTTTAACCCTTCCTTGGAATTGAAGAAATAAGACATCTGGAAACTAAAAGACAAGGAATTAAAATAAGCGTAAAGTCACCATCCTAATCTTTGTGAGAAATGAGTGTATATTTATGACTCGAGAAGGGGTTTTCTCACCTTGCCACTTCCTTATACTAATCTATACAAGCAATGCCATTGGTCGAACGTAGGAATCTATTTTACCAAGATAATTGATTGAAACATACAAGAACATGTAACAAAACCTTGTGGTGGTCAACCAATCAACTAAGCATGGAAAAACATGACTTTATATGTAATTAGGGAAAAAATAAAGTAGACACAAGAGAGGCCACCCTATGGGGGTTGACGAGCTTTGCACACCAGGGACGGAAACCCATACACGATGATCATTGTGCACCAAAAGAAATCAGTCAAGCTACATCACTTTTAGTTGACCCAATCCAATGAGTGAAACAGGAGAGAAAAAAGGAAAAAGCTATTGCCATCATGTTGTGTTCAACTTTCCCAAGTGATATACGGCTTCCCACTATAATAATGAGAATGGATGAAGGACTTTATGAAACTTCTCAACAATTGAGATGGTTGGTGACTACATTCTTTGCTCAATTGATGGTTGTCTTTTTAGATAATTGGAGGTAAACCATAAGGAAATATGAAAATTTTATTTATTTAAATGAAATCTTTTTGAATAGTATGATTTCTAAAATTCTATATTTTCTTTGTCATTTTATTCTGTCTTTTCCTTTCCCTTTCGGGCTCCAAATTTGTTGTTCTTAGACATTTTTCTAGACATGTTGCATTAAATCTCCATTGTGAAAATATCCTATTATTTTATTAGGGGTGCGTCTTTGGGGTAGATGTAAGTTTATAATTAAATGTAATAGCAAGTGCAAGAGCAACTCGCAACAACACATTTGACCGCCCATGCCAACCAAATACACCAAGATAAGTTTCCCTTCCCCTACCTTCTCCTCGCTTCCTTTGAGCTCCTGACATCTCATGTTCATTCACCACTTACAAAACATAGTGTAAATTACTTTGTTATTGTCTTATGCTGCCCTACATTGATATTCATAACACTATATGTTATTAAACACCAGTGTAGTGAGATGAAGAAAAGTACAAGAAAATCAATTCATTCAAGTAATTATTGAAAACTAAAAAAATGAATACTCAGTTCTTATTCAAAACTTCTATGAGTCATTGTTCCATGTAAGTTATACAAAAAATTGGTTTTATAAAATACAAATAAACAACCAAGACATTATTCACCTTAACCATTAATATTATATATTACTTAAAACATAAATTAATATTATATGTTATATGTTCCGGATAACTTTATGCCAAATACCTAACTAAAAAAGAGCATAATTCATTTCATATTAAATTTCTCGCCTAAATGATTATGACATGTGCATCATAGGGAATGTGAAACTGGGTGGATGCAACAAGATAGGAAGACTAAAATATTATCTAGTGATATATTTGTGATTTAATTGCTAGACTATAGACAAGATAAACAAATACAATGAGAAAGTCAACAAGATATGCATCATTTTGTTTTTCACATTGTATAATGATCTAAATATAAAATATTTTGTGTTATCTCTTATAGTTTACTTGCATTGTCACATATTAAAAATTAATGTCAGGATTCAATTAGACATAAATGAGTATGTGATCTTTCAGCTGAGAAAATCATGTTGTCATAAACTAACATCAAAAATGTTGGTATGTATGTCCAGAGAGCCAATTATATGATGATTCAAATATGGCACTAAATACTTGATTTGATAAATCATAAAGGTCCATCTATTATGTTTGTCTCAATCTTGATGACACAGACATAGTAGATGCCTAAAGAATGATGTTACTTGATGACATATGTCTTCAAGTACTTGACTTGAAAATGAGATCATACAGATTCTAAGAGTACATACATTCTTGTATGTCCCTAGTCGGATATTATTGTGGAAGCAAAATAGATGACAGTAATACATAAGACTAGAGTGTGTGTTTATTGATGATAGAGTCTCATTAGTCATGATATGTGATATCAAGTCAAACACACATGTACATGTTAGAGAACAGTGTATCATACAGACCCACCATGAGAGTGATGCATGGAGACCATGGAATGGTAGTTAGAATCATCTCTCATTATGATAGTGGTGATTGTGGTTCTTAAACCTAAAGTCACTAAATTCATCACATGTCATTTGGTATACTTTGACATCATCCAGCATAACCCTAAATAAGGATTGCCATAATGGCAATGATTGGGTAGTTGTGATGTATGGGGACTGAGTGTGAGTGATGTAGATGGGATTTGTCCCTCCTACAGGAGATTGATACCCAGACCACTTGATAAGAGAGATTGAGAATGTACATCAGTACTCATGCAATTCAATATATGATATGTGAACTCATATGCATCTCAGACATTCTGCTCTAGTTCAACGAACATGGATTGAACATTGAGAGGATGACCATTCCATACCTTGAGTTCAATTTGGATATCAAAGACTAAGAAACTATATGATCATAGTAACACCAATCACAGATTGTAGGTTGAAGTTGTTCTCCAGCTTTCTGAATTACTTGGGTAGAAATGATGTGTGACGAGGCACTTCTCTTTGCTTGTGATATCATAATTGGTTATGGGCATTCACTACCAACATAATTCTGGACCTATAGGGTTACACACATATGATACACTTGGATTAAAGGATTGTATTCATGAATGATGTTCACATTGAATACTAGAGGTGGTTAGGTATTCAATTAAATAATAGATCAACTGACTGGACTCAGAACCATCAAATTCAAGTGTTGCAATGACTGATTGAAGTGTTAGGTTGATTGAAAATTGAATCGGCTGATTTCTGCATGAATCGAGACACCAACCAATCGACTCATTTGGTGAACTGATCGGATCAGGTTGGTGAGATGATTGGTTCACCTAATGAACCGATCAGATTGGTCTAGACAACTGAAGCTTTTGGTGATTTTCCTGAATCATGAGAAAAGTTGATCATTTCACTTTGATCCATTCGATTGGTACAAGGATTAATGTTGGACATTAATTGCAAATGAATTGTAAATTCAATTGTGATTGGGAAACACTGTGAAACATTCGGCTCGCTAGGTGAACCGATCGACACACTGTGCCATCTGACTCATTCACTAGTGAACCGATCAGTTCACCTATAGAAGGATGCAAAATTCTTGAAAATTCCAAACCCTTTGTAACATACTGAAACTTGGGTTTATTTGCAATTTAACCCATTTTCAAGCTTTTCTTTTCCTTCCTATTCTTTATGGTCTTTTTCCTAAATTTTCCTATCTTTTCTATCCTTTTTGTCCTTCATGTTGAAATTGAGTAATATTTAGTGGTTTGGAATATATTTTTTTCACATTGATGCCAACATATGGGTGTATACACCATTACCTCAATTAGTGTTTTAATTAGAGTCTAAAATTCAAAATGACCATAAATGACCATAAATGAGAGATAATCAATAAATTATATTAATTTAGAGTTTCTATGACCTTTTGGGATAAGAAATAAGAGTTAATGTGGATTAAGTTAGTTAATAAGACCTCTTTTATTTTCTCTCTCCTCTTAGAGGGAAATAAAGCATAAAAAAGGGGATAATAAGTTGAGCGATGACCCTTCAATTAGTAAATGATAGTCATCTTGAAAATCCACTCAAAGATTTAATTAAAAAGTCTTTTCATATAATTCACCCTCTTTAATACATTAATATATATATACTAATGGCCAATATAGTGGTTAAGGGTCAGATCTTGTATAATGAAAATCTAACTGCTTAACATTATTCTAGACATTAATATTAGCCTATGGACCAAATTTGGGGTCAACTGGTCAATGTTTGACACTTTAAATCAAATTTAATAGTTTTGAATATAGTTGGACTATGGTTTGAGGTTAATGTGAGCATTTGCCCTATGGTCCACAATTTATTACACTGTCACACGTTACAAACCTTGATTTTCTTCTCTCGCATGCCATCCAATGGTTGTTATTAGAATGAAATTCAATCACATGATGATCTGACGGCTGGGAAGTCGTCCCCTTCCTCGGTCAATGCTCAAGTCGGACACCATATCTCAATGTTTTGATCCTCAGTTCTGTACTTCCTCATTACTCAACCATTTGATGAGATTCTTCCTCCTTTAGCTTCATTTCTCTCTACCATTATGAACATGCCCTAAATCATTCTCTATCTCTCCCTGAGCACAAAACACCTATTTAGGGCTTTCCCCTCATCTCCACTGCAAAGTTATAAAGGGGTCTATGGCACACCTCTCGCCTTTATAAGGTCGGGTCGAGAACCCTCAGACCATAGGTAATCCTTCTCCTCTCTCAATTCCATTGCTGGTGCCCACTAACTCCTCACCCTACTCACCTTTCATCTCCGGTGATGTTGGTCTCGCCCCAACGTTCTTCACCACTTCCGGCCAAATTGGCAACCAAGTAAGCATCCTTGACCTTAGTTTGTTGCTTTGTCTTTGTTATTTTGGCTCGCAATGAACCCAAATATCGTATCCTATACCAATAGTTGTAAACCTTGTCAGCGTACTCCGCCATGGCCCTTGAGTGGCCCATTTGATGTGAAAACCTTGGCTTTAGCTTCGCCTTTCTCCATTGTTGGTTTCTCGACCCTTGTTGCACTTGGACACCCTACTTCTCACTAGTTTTGAAAATGAGAATCCATGCCCTGTTTCTCACGATCAGATCTTAGGATCATGACACTTCTGGAACGGAAGGCCTAGAATCTTGGCTGGCCAAGTTTGGGAAAGCCTGGGGGATCTCTATGGCATGTCAGCGCTTTGAGATCGGGCTCTGGTCATGATTTGACATGACTACTCAGGGATTCAGAAGCCTGGCCGCACCATGGCCAAGAAAGGAAGAAGCCAAGTCAGTGAATGACCATAATGCCCATGGTATTTTGATTGAACATTTTGAATCATATGGAAACTTCTAAGATTTCCTTGTGCCTTTGATTCATCGGTTGCAAAACAAGTTTAATCGATTAAATGACCAAATTACCCCCCTATGTCTGATTAAATGTAATGCCGAAGTAAGCTTCTTTGATCAATTCACTATTAATTTAGATCTTATTTATCTATGGCTTAAATTAGTGTCACGCCTATAGTTTCATGTTCTCTAATTAGTCAGCTTTTTGAAATTCATAGTAAATCATAGGATCCTCAGAAAAATATGAATACATATTCATTCGAAAGAATTTTTTGAGTAGAATGCGATTTTATGGTTTTCAAGTCTTGTTTTACATCTCTATTTTGATGTTTATTAGAAACTATTTTAATTATATAAAAGACCTAAAATTTATAACTAATTCATTTGAACTCCAAATTTAATAAATAAATATGCTTTCTTAATGAGGAGAATCCAATTGATCGATTGGTCCAAGTTTTGAGTCCTAAATTGAATGTTTTCATAGAAGGCCCAAAATTGGGTTTTTCTTACACTTTATGATATATGAAACTCTAATGCATACATATATATTGTAACTAGGTTAAAGATGTCTTGGATACAACCAAGTTGGCGAAAGAAATAATTAGGACTCTACATTAAGGTATGTACAATCCTATTTATGTATTTGTATGTGCAACCCTATTTATGCATAAGTCTGTACACTTGTTCCTTCAGTTGGGCATTTTGATATCCAACCCTAATATTTCCAATGAGGCATATTCTTAGCCTTTAATCTTTTATTGCTTTCTTTTGGCACCTTTACTTCAATTACTTCATGGGCTTTGAACCCCACTGCTATATTACTTTTATTTCCACTCTGCCCATTTAATTTACTCAGCATGATGAACTATTGACTAAATAACTAATGTAGTGTACATGTGTACAACCATCCATAGTTGGGCATGTGTTATTTCACCCAGGGGAATGTAATTACTCTCCCCATTTATATATATATTTAGGTGTTTGGGAATGTGTTACTCTCCCTAACCTATTGGTTAAGGTTAGGTAGATGCGTCAACCCTATATTAGTTTTTGTGGTCATAATGTTATTCATGCATGCAACTTTATTATTGTTTATTATGGCGTATTTCTTATTTATTACATGCCTCATACTTTTGACCCTCTTAACATAGTAAATCTTTGTCATGCAATATGTTGGTTTATAATTGTCCTTATTACTTTAATTGACATATACTTTATTTCTCCTCTTGTTGGGTGATCCCAACCACCTAGGTTTTGTTGGTATGTATGCCCATAGAGCAAGTCATGTGATGATTGTAATGGGATACTTTGTAAATGATTTGAATAATAATAAAGGCAATTTTTGATCTATATGTTTTAACTATTTCTGAGATGATAGTGTAACATGATAGATGTCTAAAGAATTGTTTACTCGATGATGTATGCTTTTAGGTTCAGGACCTAAATGATGAGATCATACGAATGTTAAGAGTATACATTCTTGTTTTGTCCCTAGTCGGTTGTTATTGTGGAAATAATCATAGACATCAATAACACTAAAGACTAGATTGTGTATTGGTTGATGACAGAATCTCATTAGTCATAATATAGTGATATGAAACCAAGCACATAGGTACTTGTTAGAGAACAAGTGTACCAGAAAGACCCACCGTGAGAGTGCCACATGGAACCATGATTTGGTAGTCACAGTTAGCTCTCACAGTGATGATGGTGAGTGTGATTCTTCGACCTAAAATCACTACACTCAACACATGTCATTGGGTACACTTTGACATCATCAAATGCAGTCCTGAAACATGGGTTGTTATAAAGGTGATGATTGGGTGAATTTGATACATGGGGTTGTTGAGTGGTGAGTGATAGACATGGGATTTGTCCCTCCTAAGGGAGTTTGATGTCCATGGCCACTTGATGAGTAGGATTGAGAAAGGCATGCGCATGCATGTGTGAATCAATATGTGATATTGATGTCACACACATCTCATCAAATCTGCTCTGAGATCAAGGAAATGGATGAATGTTGAAAGGATGATTATACCATGCCTTGAGTTCATTCAGGACATTAGTGACAAAGGAATATACATTCACTATAACATCATTCATGGATTGTAGGATTGAAAGTTGTTCTCCAACTTTCCTTTTCACTTGGGTAGCACTGATGTGTGACTAGGCACCACTTTTTTCTTGTGAAGTCATAAGTGTTATGGACTTTCACTGCCAACCTGAAATGGACCTGCAGGGTCACACACAAAGGATTTAACATGGAAGAGGAGTTTATCCACAAACGATGTTTAGATTGATTACTAAAGGAGTTTAGTAGTTCAATTAAACACTCAATCAATTGATAGCTCAATATCATAGTGTTCAAAGTGTTGGACTGATTGATTAGAGTATCAGATTGATTGAAACTACAATTGACTGATTTTGCACAGTCTGCACTCCCAACTGATCAGCTCATGTGATGAACCGATCGGCTCAGGACAGGCTGAACTGATTAGTATAAGGGTTGAACTGATCGGCTCAACTGGTCCAACTGAGCAAGTTGGGAAAGTCAGGTTGGTAAGAAATTTCTCTTCATTTCACTTGTTCAATTTGATTGAAACAAGGATTGGTATTTGGATCAATTCGAAACAAAAGAGGAAAAGTCAACTGGGAACTGACCAGGGTAGTGAACTGATTAGCTCAAGAGCCCCAACCAATAGGTTCAGGTGTGAACCGATCGACTCAGGTCCCCAACTGACCGTTTCATACTTGAAACGATCGGTTCAACTGATGCAGTTGGTTGTTTTGTGGAAAATCTCGAACCCTTCTACTCTTGCTTTAATCCCTCATTGCCTGGGGTAGAGAACCCTATCCCATGACCCTCCTATATATATAGGGGTATTGGGGGCTTCTTAAAGTACAACTCAGAATACCAGTTGCTCTGTAAAGTTGTCGTTCTCTCTGGTTGTGGTAACCAGGAGAGCCCGAGCAAGTGCTACCCAATAAGGGAGGCACAACAAGGGAAAGACAATTGCAGAAAAGTGACTGGTGGCAGGAGAGTGTGTCGGTGACTAGTACGCTGACAGGAGGGTGTGACTCCTTCCGGTGCCTTGTGTGACAAGGCGATCGAAGTTCCAGGTGGTCTGTGTGGACTACTACAGAGGCGGGACACTTTTGCCGCTCGGAGGATAGTTGTCAATCCCGACAGTCCCAGTGAGACCACGAGCTACACAGACACTGTCCAAGACTGGAGGTGAAGACAATGCAAGTCGTGAGGTAGCGTTGCTGAGCAAGCCTCGTGACAAGGTATGTCTCTACAAACCATCCTTCCTATTGTATAGACGTTGACACAATTCCTTTAGACTGGGTGTGGGGAGAAATTTTTTGTTTTCACTGCCTTCTCTGTCTCCCATAAAACCCAACGGTGGTATTAGAGCCAGGTCAACTGCTCTATACTTTAGGATTATCAATGTGATCGATTTTGGTTTTTCGCCTTTATTTATTGCATACAATGCGAATAAAATTGGCATTTTGCATGTCTAATCTTAAATCCACAAATCCCAATATACATATATGATATGTAATATAAATGCACTCGATACATGTCGCCCTCAAACGAGTTTTGTGATGGATGTATAACATGGTTATGGCCAATAAACCCTATGTATGTGTGCTTGGTTGAATGTGGTTGCTTGCATCTCGGTCTGTGCACCGATTCCCTATCTCCTATTCCTAATGTAACTCGAGATAACTTGAGATTTCTTTCCTACCTTTGCTCCCCCCGAATGTAACTCAGGGGTTTCCTTTTTCAAATGTATAATAAGAGATTTTTGTTTCTTGTTATGTCAAAGAACGGAGGACAATCTGATGACAACTGAGATGATCGATTCAAGGCGTGAACCGATCGGTTGGCGATCTAGATGACTATTTCGAGGAGCGAGATGAGTGGGTGGCGACCTGAGGAGATGCACGACAACTAGTGAACTGATCGACTGGAGGTGCCATTCGATTGGCTGGTGGCACCCAACCGACCGGCCTGATGGCGAGCCGATCAATCATGGAGATGAGTTGATCAAACCCAGAAAGGCGAAGCACATAGTTCATCTTGTACAGGTTGCATGTGATGTGGACCTAGATGACCATGATTCCTCTTGGCTCGAGGAATCACATTAGGATGGCCATAATCATTGCTTTTATCATTTCGCATGTTTTCTGTGGGATATAACATGTATATGATATGTACTATATATTGTGGTGATTGGATATGTATATGTACCTATAAAACCAAATCCCTCATCTAAATATTAAGTCTTTCACGCATTCCATTAGTGACACATATGAAAAACCTAATCGACCAAGAGTAGGTTATGCCAAAGTGTGGTGCGTCGTCTATCTTGTAGAAGTGTGAAGGGTGAACATGTAGGTTCTGCCAAAGCAGGGTGCATATTTACCGTGTCAGCTTTTGGGATAGACTTAACTAGTGATTCTTAGAGTGTCTAAGCCCAGAGGCACAGAATGTTCATGGCAAGGTGTTGCACATGTTCATTCATCAAGATTTGTATATGATGCAATTGGCATGATGGCCTACCTAAATAGTCAAGTTGTGGGTGATCAGCCAAAGCTGACTCATGACTTGATGAAATACAGATCTTGCCCACTAGAAGATTGTGCGCTGCAATCTTCCAAATTGATGGTGAGGGCTATCAATTTGAATCAAAATAGTGGGAGCGGTAATTAATTAAAGGCATAATTAACTATCATAAAATTTTATTCAAATCAAATCAAATCAAAAGGATTTTTGACAAATACAATTTTATCTTGTAGAATATCAAAAGAATCATCTTTTAAAATGGGCAAATTATTTGAGAATAAATTACATAACTGGTTGAGGATTGTGAGAAGTCTTCTGTACAATCCAGATATACCAGTAGTCATTGATTCCAATCTATGTACGCCTAAGGCATCGTTTGAGACAAGTGAGAAGAAGGATAGCTCATTGATAGAGATCAATGGCATAGGTAAGGGAGAGAAGGGTTCTCTCGCCAAACCAAATTCTCCTGCACTCAAAACATGGAGAGGATGGAAGGAACAATGGAAGAAGAAGAGAGAGATAGAGATCTCTATTTCTAGTGTATACGTGATAGAGATTAACTTTACTACTTCTTTGTCTTGGGTACTTGATACCGGATGTGGATCTCACATTTGTTCAAATGTGAAGGATCTTAACAGAAGTAGGCCTTTAAGGAAAGGTGAGGTTGAACTACGTGTTGCCAATGGGGCAAGGGTTGTCGCCAGTGCCGTAGGAACCTATGAGTTAACTCTCTCTAGTGGGTTAATAATAGAGTTGAAGAACTGCTATTATGTACCTTCCATAAATAGGAATATCATTTGCATTTCTTGTTTAGACAAGGATGGTTTTGAATTTCTTATTAAGAAAGGAAAGTATTTCATTTCAAAAGATGGGATCTTTTATGGTAGTGCCCCAATGTCTTATGGTCTATACTTGATAGATCTAGAGACAAGTATATACAACATAAACACCAAAAAGCAAAAACTCAACAACTCAAACAAAACATATCTTTGGCATTGTCGTCTAGGGCACATAAATGAGAAGCGCATCTCTAGACTCCATAATGATGGTTATCTAGACTCTTTTGATTATGAATCAATAGAGACATGTGAATCTTGTTTGTTGGGAAAGATGACCAAGACTCCCTTTTTAGGTAAAGGTGAGAGAGCTAGTGATCTATTAGGACTCATACATACTGATGTATGTGGGCCTTTTAGAAATAATGCCATAAATGGGTGTCAGTACTTCATTACCTTCACTGATGACTTCAGTAGGTATGGCTATGTGTACCTAATGAAACATAAGTCAGAAACCCTTGAAAGGTTCAAGGATTTCATGAATGAAGTACAGAACCAACTTGGTAAAAGTATTAAAGCACTTCGATCCGATCAAGGTGGAGAATACTTAAGCTAGGAGTTTGAGGACCTTCTACGAGCCCGTGGTATTGTATCACAGTGGACTCCGCCTGGAACACCACAACATAACGGTGTGTTTGAAAGAAGGAATCACACTTTATTGGATATGGTACGATCAATGATGAGTTTTGATGATCTTCCAATTTCCTTCTGGGGTCATGCTCTTGAAACCGCCGCATTTACACTTAATCGAGTACCATCTAAATCGGTTCAAAAGACACCATATGAGATATGGACTGGGAAGCATCCCAATATGTCTTTTATGAGGATTTGGGGGTGTGAGGCATATGTCAAGAAAATGTTTCCTGACAAACTAGACCCTAGATCTGATAAATGTTATTTTGTTGGATATCCTAAGGAAACCAAGGGATATTACTTATACCACCCAACTGACAACAAAGTGTTTGTTGCCAGGGATGTTGTGTTCCTAGAAAAGGAATTTATTTCCAGAGGAAATAGTGGGAGGAAAATAGAGCTTGAAGAAGTTCAAGCCCAACAAGAAAACATTGAACCAGTAGATGTACAAGAGGAACATAGAGATTCAGAAGGTGTTGTGGAATCTCAGTCTCCTCAAGTAATACAAGGACCTCATAGATCTAGTAGGACACACCTTAAACCTGAGACGTTTGGATACCTTGTGACTCAGGAAGGCGGTGAGTTGATCATTGATGATGATCCAACTACCTATCTAGAGGCTATGGAGGGACCAGATTTTGAGAAATGGATTGAGGCCATGAAATCTGAGATGGAATCCATGTACTCCAACAAAGTATGGAATTTGGTTGAACCACCCGAAGGGGTAAAACCCATAGGGTGCAAGTGGGTCTTCAAGAAGAAGACCGACATGGATGGCAATGTGCAAACTTATAAAGGCAGATTGGTTGCAAAGGGTTTCTGACAAGTTCAAGGTGTTGACTATGACGAAACTTTTTCTCCAGTTGCCATGATTAAGTCCATCAGGATCATACTTGCTATTATGGCTTACTATGACTATGAGATTTGGCAAATGGATGTTAAAATGACATTCCTTAATGGGAATATAAATGAGGATGTGTACATGACACAACCTGAAGGTTTTGTAGATCCAAAGAATCCCAATAAAGTCTGTAAACTACAAAGGTCAATCTATGGATTGAAGCAAGCATCTCGAAGTTGGAATCTTTGATTTGATGAGGAAGTCAAAGTGTTTGGCTTTATTCAAAATGATGACGAACCTTGTGTGTATAAGAAGGTTAGTGGGAGCATGACCACATTCCTCATATTGTATGTGGATGACATACTATTGATGGGGAATGATGTCACAACCTTAGAGAAGGTAAAGACTTGGCTTGGGAATACTTTCTCAATGAAGGACTTAGGGAAAGCATCCTACATTATAGGTATTAAGATCTATAGAGATAGATCTAAAAGGCTTCTCGGACTAAGTCAAAGCACGTACATTGACAAAGTGCTGAAGCGGTTCAACATGGAGAACTCAAAGAGAGGCAACATCCTCATGCTACATGGAGTCACCATCTCTAGAGCTCAATGTCCCCAATCTTGTAAAGAGAGGGAGCGTATGAATGGGATCCCATATACATCAGCCATGGAATCCATCATGTACGCTATGTTGTGCACACACCCAGATGTCTCGTATACCCTCAACATGATGAGCAGGTACCAGTCAGATCCCGGGGATGCTCACTAGACAACCGTAAAGAACATCCTCAAGTACTTGCGAAGGACTAAGGATCAATTCCTTATATACGGCGGTGAGGAAGAACTGGTTGTAAGAGGTTACACCGATGCAAGATTCCAAACTGACCAAGATGATTACAGATTGCAAACAGGATTTGTATTTTCCCTAAACAATGGAGCTGTGAGATAGAAGAGTTCAAAGCAAGAAACAGTTGTTGATTCTACTACAGAGGCCGAGTATATTGCTGCTTCAAATGCACGAAAGGAGGCTGTGTGGATCAGGAAGTTCATCACTGAACTTGGTGTAGTTCCCAGTAGCTGTGATGCAATTGAGCTTTATTGTGACAATAATGGAGCTATTTCTCAAGCTAAGGAGCCCAGATCACATCAGTGGTCCAAGCACATACTGCGGTGCTTCCATCTCATACGAGAGATCATACAATGAGGAGATGTGAAGATTTGCAAAGTACCAACTAAAGACAACATAGTTGATCCACTAACGAAGGCCCTTTCTCAGTAGAAGCATGATGGTCATGCTAGGTCACAAGGACTGAGGTTCCTAGGTGACTGACTCTAAGTGCAAGTGGGAGTCTATTAGTATGTATGCCCATAGAGAAAGTCATGTGATGATTGTAATGGGATACTTTGTAAATGATTTGAATAATAATAAAGGCAATTTCCTATCTATATGTTTTAACTGTTTCTGAGATGATAGTGTAACATCATAGATGTCTAAAGATTTGTTTACTCAATGACATATGCTTTTAGGTTCAGGACCTAAACGATGAGATCATACGGATGTTAAGAGTATACATTCTTGTTTTGTCCCTAGTCGGTTGTTATTGTGGAAATAACCATAGACATCAATAACACTAAAGACTAGATTGTGTATTGGTTGATGATAGAATCTCATTAGTCATGATATAGTGATATCAAACCAAGCACATAGGTACTTGTTAGAGAACAAGTGTACCGGACAGACCCACTGTGAGAGTGACACATGGAACCATGATTTGGTAGTCACAGTCAGCTCTCACAGTGATGGTGGTGAGTGTGATTCTTTGACCTAAAATAACTACACTCAACACATGTCATTGGGTACACTTTGACATCATCAAACACAGTCCTAAAATATGGGTTGTTATAAAGGTGATGATTGGGTGACTTTGACACATGGGGCTTTTGAGGGGTGAGTGATAGACATGAGATTTGTCCCTCCTAAGGGAGTTTGATGTCCATGGCCACTTGATGAGTAGGATTGAGAAAGGCATGTGCATGCATGTGTGAATCAATATGTGATATTAATGTCACACACATCTCACCCAATCTGCTCTGAGATCAAGGAAATGGATGAACGTTGAAAGGATGATTGTACCATGCCTTGAGTTCATTCAGGACATTAGTGACAAAGGAATTATACATTCGCTGTAACACCATTCATGGATTGTAGGATTGAAAGGTGTTCTCCAACTTTGCTTTTCACTTGGGTAGAACTGATGTGTGACTAGGCACCTCTCTTTGCTTGTGAAGTCATAAGTGTTATGGACTTTCACTACCAACCAGAAATGGACATGCAAGGTCACACACAAAGGATTTAACCTGGAAGAGGAGTTTATCCACAAAAAATGTTTAGATTGATTACTAAAGGAGTTTAGTAGTTCAATTAAACACTCAATCAATTGATAGCTCAATATCATAGTGTTCAAGGTGTTGGACCGATTGATTAGAGTATCATATTGATCGAAACTGCAATTGACTGATTTTGCACAATCTGCACTCCCAACCGATCGAATCATGTGATGAACCGATCGGCTCAGGACAGGTTGAACCGATCGGCTCAACTGGTCCAACTGAGCGAGTTGGGAAAGTCAGGTTGGCAAGAAATTTCTCTTCGTTTCACTTGTCCAATTTGATTGGAACAAGGATTGGTATTTGGATCAATTCAAAACAAAAGAGGAAAAGTCAATCGAGAACTGACCAGGGAAGTGAACTAATCATTTCAATAGTGAACCGATCGTCTTAGGAGCCCCAACCAATCGGTTCAGGTGTGAACCGATCGGCTCAAGTCCCCAACCGACCGTTTCATACTTGAAATGATAGGTTCAGCTGATGCAGTTGGTTGTTTTGTGGAAAATCTCAAACCCTTCTACTCCTGCTTTAATCCCACATTGCCCGGGATAGAGAACCCTGTCCCATGACCCTCCTATATATAGGGGTATTGGGGGCTTCTCAAAGTACAACTCAGAACACCAGTTGCTCTGTAAAGTTGTCGTTCTCTCTGGTTGTGGTAACCAGGAGAGCCCGAGCAAGTGCTACCCAGTAAGGGAGGCACAACAAGGGAAAGACAACTACAGAAAAGTGACTGGTAGCAGGAGAGTGTGTCGGTGACTAGTACGCCAACAGGAGGTGCGACTCCTTCCGATGCCTTGTGTGACAAGGTGATTGAAGTTCCAGGTGGTCCGTGTGGACTAATACAGAGGCGGGAGACTTCTTCCGCTCAGAGGACAGCTATCAATCCCGACAGTCCCGGTGAGACTAGGAGCTGCACAGACACTGTCCAAGACCGTAGGTGAAGACCGCACAAGCCGCGAGGTAGCATCGCCGAGCAAGCCTCAGGACTAGGTATGTCTCTACAAACCATGCTTCCTATTGTATAGACGTTGACGTGATTTCTTTAGACTGGGTTTCGGGAGAAAATTTTTGTTTCCGCTACCTTCTCTGTCTCCCCTAAAACCCAACAGGTTTAGGATCAGAGTGTGCAATAGGAGCATGATGAACTAGCTTAAGATTAGGGATAAGGAGTTCATCCTTTCATCTTGGACCTATCCCTTAAGTTATTTCTTGGAGACAGATTGATGTAGTTTAGTTTCCCTCTATCTTAAGATCTATAATTTGTTGTATATATTATGTACACCCGTATTGGGATAATTTTGATGTACCCTTTATATATTTGAATATAGTCATTATTAAATTACTCCACTTCTATTCATTGGTCTTTCATTTACCATATTTACTAGAGAGGTGATTTCACTTCTTTACAACATGGTATCAGATCCCATGATAGTCAGAATCTTGATTATTTCAATTTGTCTGCCTTATTAGAACCCATACCTCATGTAGTTCCCCTTTAGTTAAGATGTTCACCTTAGAATTGAACTATGAGGAAAGGTTGATTTAGGAGCATAGAAGTTCCATATTAGAAATTTCTTTAATTAACCTTTAGGTGATGAGCCTCTTAGGTAGCTACTAGGACATAAGTTGAAAGCAAGGATGCCTAGAAAGGGTCAGGATCTGGGGGCTGGTAAAATTTTCCTCTGTGCCACTAGCTTGGTTCCCGAGGACTACGGGATCCATATGACACCGGCATGGCCTAAGTTGATACTGATTGTTCGAAATAGCATACCTTTAGGAAAATAACCTCGATATTGAGTATCATTAGGAACCTAATATGATGACCTGGTTACCCAATAAAATACCCTTATGTCCCATGATTCCTTATAGGAGTCTTAGATTTTTCATGTTTGGAGTAGTCTACCCCTATGCTAGACTTTGACATTTGGTAATAGTGATTAGTAAAACAATCAAGTGTTGGATCTTATACATGGTTTAATTAGACTCACTCTTTTACCTCTAGTTTAGTCTGACTTGGTAGGTCAACCCTTTTAAGGGGAGGAGGAGTAGTACTACCTTGATAGATTTTGGAATTTCTAATTTCGATGACAAAATCCTTTTAAGGGGATGGACTCCTACAACACATCAAATTGTAGCTACTCTAAAATTAGAAACCCTAACTCCATAGATAAGAGATTATTGAGCTTATATGATTAGTATTAACCAAATAGATTATAATTATAATTTAACCTATTTGTTTATTTACTAATGAATATATAATAAGTCATCTAATGAATAAGTAATATGCTTTAACCCAAACAAATACTGAATGAACATAATATGAATAACTCACTAATTGTGAATACACACATAATGTTGACCATGTCACCCTAATGATATGATGAGTAAGATAACTAGAACTAATGCATGCTAAGAATGTATAGGTGACATATAATGATCATGTTGATCTAAACCCTAAATTGTAATAATCTAACCTTAATATAGGAATTCTTAATGATATTCATGATATATTAGTAACATTAGGTTTCATAATCTAATAACATACTTTGATACACATAAATGGTATGCAATCACATAATCATATATTAATCAAATCATCAATACATGTAATGCATATCACCTTGTTCTCTAGTATACACCTCATTAATAACCTAATCATAACTTGGTATATGAATCAATTCATTAATATGAATGTGTTCCATATTATTCACTAAAATACATATAATGACTCAAATATGATAATGAGTAACTGTATGTACATAAATATGCATGCATGTCTAATGTGGTGCTACAAGTGCATAATCACTAATAAGAAGTGAATAAATATGAGTGAATGATTAATGATGACATAAATGTGAGTAGTAAAGGTAATGTGACGATGTGTGATATAGAGATAAGTAACACATTATTTAAGTTAATTGTAGACTTATTAACAAATTGGATAAATTATCTATTACATGCAAAATAAATACAGTTCAATTTGGTGATAATATAAGGATAATGGAATCTAAATCCACATTATTAAGAATAATGAGCCAGTATATTAGTGGATGCTGAAATAATTGAGTAACTTCTAATTGTGCTTAAATTTCTTAATGAGTAAATAGGAAATACATATGATTTGTGCATAATGTTGAGATGTAATTCTTTTGACAACAATATGAATATAACCTGACATAATTAATAGAACATTTAGGGATGTTGTAATTTCATAATGAAGATAATGCTAATAAGCCAAAAATGTTATGTGTTATATTTGATAAAAGGTAATCTATATAATGGAACCCTTAGCAAACCATGAGAACCTGAATTATGAGTAGAGCATGTGAAGTACCATATATTAGAGGTAACCACCTAGTTTCTCAGTGTTGGGATGTTACATACTCACCCTTCTCTCTTGTTGAGATTTTAGGGACGAAATCCTCTTTATGGGGTGGAGTGTTGTAACATACCGAAACTTGGGTTTATTAGCAATTTAACCCATTTTCAAGATTTTCATTTCCTTCATATCCTTTTTGGCCTTTTTCCTAAATTTTCGTATCTTTTCTATTCTTTTTGTCCTCAATGTTGAAATTGAGTAATATTTAGTGGTTTGGAATATATTTGTTTCACATTGATGCCAACATTTGGGTGTATGAACAATTACCTCAATTAGTGTTTTAATTAGAGTCTAAAATTCAAAATGATCACTAATGAGAGATAATTAGTAGATTATATTAATTCAGAGTTTCTATGACCTTTTGGGATAAGAAATAAGAGTTATTGTGGATTTAGTTAGTCAATAAGACCTCTTTTATTTTCTCTCTCCTCTTAGAAGGAAATAAATCATAAAAGGGGGATATTAAGTTGAGTGATGAACCTTGAATTAGTAAATGATAGTCATCTAGAAAATCCACTCAACGATTTAATTAGAAATTCTTTTCATATTAATTCACCCTCTTTAATACATTAAAATATATATATATTAATGGACAATATAGTTGTTAAGGGTCAAATATTGTGTAAAACAAAAATCTAATTGAATAGAATTATTCTAGATATTAATATTAGCCTATGGTCTAGATTTGGGGTCAAATGGTCAATGTTTGAGCCTCTAAATCGAATTTAATAGTTTTGAATATAGTTGGACTATGGTTTGAGGTTAATGTGAGCACTTACCCTATGGTCCATGATTTATTACTCTGTCACACATTGCAAACATTAATTTTCCTCTTTTACGCATCATCCAACGATTATTATTAGATCAACTTTCAATCACATGATGATGTGATAGCTGCGAAGCCATCCCCTTCCTCAATCAATGCACGATTCGGACCCCGCTTCTCATCGTTTCAAGCCTCAGTTCCATTCTTCCTTATTACTTGACCATTTGATGAGATTCTTCCTCCTTTAGCTTCATTTCTCTCTGCCATTTTGAAAGAGCCCTAGATCATTCTCTATCTCACCCTGAGCCCAAAATGCCCATTTAGGGATTTCCCCTCATCTCCATTGTGAAGTTACCGAGGGGTCTATGGAAAACCTCTCGCTTATATAAGGCCAGATTGAGCACCCTCAGACTACAAAAAATCCTCCTTCTCCCACAATTCCATCGCTTATGCCCCCTCACTCCTCGCCCTACTCGCCTTTCATCTCCAGGTCTCGCCCAGCATTCTTCACCACTTCCAGCCAAATTGGCAACCAAGTAAGCATTCTTGACCTCAGTTTGTTGCTTTTTCTTTGTTGTTTTGGCTCACAATAAACCCACATGTCGTATATTATAGCTGGACTTGTAAACCTTGTCAGCGTACACTGCCATGGACCTCGAGTGGCCCTTTTGATGCAGAAACCTTGGCTTTAGCTTTGCCTTTCTCCGTTGTTGGTTTCTTGATCCTTGTGGCACTTTGACACCCTACTTCTTACTAGTTTTGAAAATGAGAATCTATGCCCTGTTTCTCACGATCGAAGCTTAGTATCATGGTGCTTCTGGCACCACATACCCAGAATCTTGGTTGGTCAAGTTTGGGGTAGCTTGGGGGATCTTTGGGGCATGTCAGCGTTGTGAGATCGGGCTCCGGTCACGATTCGACATGACTTCTCGGGGCTTCAGGTAGCCTGGTCGCACCATGACCAAGTAAGGAAGAAGCTAGGTCAGTGAATAACCATAATGCCTGTGATATTTTTATCGAATATTTGAATCGTATGGGCACTTCTGATATTTCCTTGTACCTTTGATTCATCAGTCGTGAAACACGTTTAATTGATTAAATGACCAAATTACCCCCCTATGCCTGATTAAATGTAACGCATGAGTAAGCTTCTTTGGTCAATTGGTTGTTAATTTACATCGTATTTATCTACGATTTAAATTAGTGTCACGCCTTTAGTTTCATTCTCTCTGATTGGTCAGTTTTTGAAATTTTTTAGTAAATCATGGGATCATCAAAAAAATAGAATAAATATTTATTAGAAATCATTTTTCATGTAGAATGTGATTTTATGGTTTCAAGTGTTGTTTTACTTCTCTATTTTGATGTTTATTAGAAACATTATTTTCATTATATAAAAATCCCTAAAATTGATAACTAATTTATTTTTACTCCAAATTTTATAAATAAATATGTTTTCTAAATCAGGAGAATCCAATTGATCAATTTGGTCCACGTTATGAGTCCTAAATCGAAGGTTTTCATTGAAGGCCCAAAATTAGGGTTTTTTTTACACTTTGTATATATGAAACCCTAATGCATACATATACATTGTAACTAGGTTAAAGTGGTCTTGGATACAACCAAGTTGGTGAAAGAAATAATAAGGATTCTACATTAAGGTATGTGCAATCCTATTTATGCGTGTGTATGTGCAACCCTATTTATGCATGAGTGTGTACACTTGTTCCTTCAGTTGGGAATTTTGATATCCAACCTTAATATTTCCAATGAGGCATAGTCTTACCCTTTAATCTTTTTATTGCCTTCTTTTGGCACCTTTACTTCAGTTACTTCATGGATTTTGAACCCCACTACTATATTGCTTTTATTTCCATTTTTCCAACTTAATTTATTCAGCAAGATGAATTATTGACTAAATAAATAATGTAGTGTACATGTGTACAACCACCCATAGTTGGGCATGTGTTATTTCACCCAGGGGAATGTGATTACTCTCCCCATTTTTATATATATTTAGGTGTTTGGGAATGGGTTACTGTCCCTCACCTATTGGTTGAGGTTAGGTAGGTGCCTCATCCTTATATTAGTTTTTGTAGTCATAATGTTGTTCATGCATTCAACTTTATTATTATTTATTATGGAAGATTTCTTATTTATTACATGCCTCATACTTTTAACCCCCTTAGAATAGTAAATATTTATCATGCAATATGTTGGTTTATAATTGTCCTTATTCCTTTAATTGACACATACTTTATTTCTCCTCTTGCTAGGTGATCTCAACCACCTAAGTTTAGGATCAGAGTGCGCAGTAGGAGCACGATGGACCAGCCTAAGATTAGGGATAAGGAGTTCATACTTTCATCTTGGACCTATCCCTTAAGTTATTTCTTGGAGATAGATTGATGTAGTTTAGTTTCGCTCTATCTTAAGATCCATATTTTGTTATATATATCATGTACACCCATATTGGGATAATTTTGATGTACCCTTAATATAATTGAATATAGTCATTGTTATTTTATTCCGCTGCTATTCATTGCTCTTTTGTTTACCATGTTTAGTAGAGAGGTGATTTCACTTTTTTACACCCTTCTACTCCCACATATTCTGGGAACCCTAACCCTAACCTCTACTTTTAGGCCATGGTGGTTTTTTTCCTATCACTATCATTCCTTTGTCTTTGTCGAGCATCTTTGAGCTCCCTTCCTGTGGTTTTGTCCCTGCTTTCAAGGTGTTTCCTCGCCTGATCGTGTTACACTAGAACATGGTCATGGACGAAGTAGCTTCTTGAGCTCCAATGTTCACCATGGCTGGTATTTTGGCTCTTTGCCCCTCTCTGATGATGGGCAAATCACTGGAAACCTTGACTTCATGAGAATGATTTGTTTGTCTAGAGTTATGATCAAATAATCTACCTCCAAGTTGCTCTCTGGCGCCTGATGCAAGGGAGTAACAAGCTAGGTCATAAAATGACATTGGTGACCCTGTATTCTAAATCGGCTAATAAATCGCCCAAAGGTATTCTAGGTATTTTGACTTTCAATTTGTTTTCCTATCATGAGGAATATGTATGAATTAAATGATAATACTGCCCCCACATGTCCAATTAATGGGTCACACACATGTATGGTTTTCTAGTAATTAATTCTATTATTTACATTTTCTTTAATCAGGTTTAATGGACTGTCACTCTATAGTTTCCTGGTTCTTGATTGGTCCATAATCCAAAATTTATAACTTTTGCATATGACCTCAGAAAAATATTCAAAAATATTCATTGGAAAGATATTTTCATTTTTTATTGATTTTTTTTGGTTTTCAAATGTTGCTTTCCATATCAAGTCCTTCAATAACTCAGTGAACGAAATTAGGGTTCTAGGACTATGAATTCATATACACTTTATGATTTTAATCAAATTACATGTGATTAGATATTCATATCAAATGAGAAGACTTGACCTTAAGGTGACCTACTCTAGGTAAGTGGGCCATACATTTTTGGCATAATGGTCTACGACATTAGGGTCAAATCTTCTCACTTGATTTGAGTCTCTAATCACCTGTACTTTGATTAAAATCATAAAGTGTATATGAATTCATAGTCCTGGAACCCTAATTTTGTTCATTGAGTTATTGAAGGACTTGAATATGGAAAGCGACGTTTGAAAATCAGCCAAATCTATAGAGAATCAAAATTGCTTTCCAATGAATATTTCTGCATATTTTTCTGAGGTCTTATGCAAAAGTTATAAATTTTGCAATTTGGTCCATTCATGAATCAAGAAACTATAGCGTGACAGTCCATTAAACCGGATTAAAGCAAATGTAAATAAAAAGTGAATTACTAGAAAACCATGCATGTGCATGACACATTAAATGGACACACAGGGGCAACTTTTTCATTTAACTCATGCATATTCCTCACGACGAGAAGACAAATTGAAAGTCAAAATACCTAGAATACACTTGGGTGATTAATTAGTCGATTTAGATTATAGGGTCACCAAGGTCATTTTATGACCTGTCTTGTTCATCCCTCACATCAGGCACCAGTGAGCAACTTGGAGGTAGATTCTTTGATCAGAACTCCAAACAAATAGATCATTCTTGTGAAGTCAAGGTTTCTAGTGAGTTTCCCATCATCAGACGGAGCCAAAGAGCCAAAATACCAGCCATGGTGAACACTGGAGCTCAAGAAGCTACTCCAGCCACGACCATGTGCTACTACAATATGATCAGGCGAGGAAACACCATGAACACAGGGACAAAACCACAAGAAGGGGGCTCACAGATGCTCGACAAAGTTGAAGGAACGACGATGATTGGAAAAATACCACCACGGCCCAAGAGTAGACCACGACCACAAAGAACAGGGCGAGTTTGAAGATCTAAAACCACAGTAACTAGGCAGGAACACGTATTTTGGGAGTGAGAAAATCATGTTGAAGGCGTGGCAAGTCCAGTGAAGGCATTTCCATTTCCAAGGGACCACCGAGATGTCACGGCGACTAGCGCTGATATGACCCTCAATGCAAGTCTACAGGGTATGTCACCTGAGACAAGGGCATGGCAAACAGGCAATGCGGAGGCAAAGAAGCATCGTTGGTGATGCTCTCTGGGTAGCCAATTGTAGAGGAGGGGGGGCAGGGGCTGATGGAGCGGGGCAATGGTTACCAGTTGTGAAAACCGAGCAGCTCAGAGTGCTCAAGGGAACGGGAGGACCAATTGGAGGAGGAAGAAAGAATGGAGGTTTGAGGTTCTTTTGACATCACTACATAGGCAATAGGGGTTCAGGGATGGCGGCTACAAGTCGGGGTGTCCAACGGGGAGAGCCCTAAATTGGGCCTTTGTACACAGAGGCATAGAACAGATGAGTTAGGGTTCGTCTAAACTGGAAGAAGCAAGAAAATTCAGTGGAGAGAAAACATGTTGAAAGATGGAGAGATGAGGGAAGGAGCGACCGGGGAAGGAAACAACCACAATGTGTCTAGGCTTGAGAAACTATCGAGAGGTAGGAGATAGCTTTCAGGCCGTTTGATCAGGAAAAACTTAAATGGTGACCATTAGATGAACGTCAAAGTAGCAAAATAAAACTAGTAATGTGTGACAGTGATTAAAATGAGGAACATTAGGTTAAATATGACATAGAATGCAAATTTGAATTGATTGACATTGAAAACTATATGTAACTCTTCACTACATGATTTGAAGAGTCAAATTTTGTCAAAATGACACCAAATGATCCACAATTCAGTTGAGACGATGTCTATAAGACAACTAATAAAGCAACGTACGTCCGAAGTATATGGTTAGATTATGTCGTCAAATATATACTATTCTACTCTTCTAAACACGACCACTCGTCTCCGTCCACCTTATTCCCCTTAAACTCTTGACTCTTCATTTCTATACTCCATGTTCTCACAATATTCGTTTCCGTTAATCCTATTTGCTGAAAACAACATGGAAAAAAAATTACTATATATATCCTTATTCCGAAAATATCCTCTTATTGTCATCTATTTGTAGCCCTAATTTCGCTTTAGCGTTTGTTTTTATGATGGCCTCCACGCGCACCTGGTCTCAGTTTCCATCGTGGGAGAATATGCTGGGGCTACTATCATCTATTAAACATCTTATTATTAATCATGATTTCATCATCTGTGAGCAGCCGCACCCCGATCCAGCATCTACGCATGGGAGAACTTCAAGGAGATATTATCATCTACTCTTGGCTTTGAAGATACCAAGATCAATGGAGATGATCCACTTTCGTAATCTATATATTGCGTGATGCCTTCTTCATAGATGCTTCGTTCCACCTATTATCTTGGATGCCGCAAGATCTAGGCTGCTGATGTTATCTTATTATCTGGTCCCGTATAATCTATCTGTACTGCGAGTTCTAGACTACTGATATTATTTGATTATCACCTCCCAAACCGTCTATCCGTTCATGACAGTAGCGACTGCAGCCAATATTGATATTATCTGATTTTCTCCTCCAACTGCAGAGCGAGTTAAGACCTTGCTTAACTTCTTCCTCAAAGTCGATCATCTACTAAGAGGGATTAGATTCTTCAGTGCTATTGTGGGATATCCAACGTCTGAAGAAAGGAAACTTTAGGACTATTAATTCAAATATCAAATAAACTTCACACTATTGAGATTGTCAGCGTGAGGCATGGGGAAGAAACATCAACCACGAAAGGAAGAAACTTCATAATGGTCAATTGATGAGTTTCTGGAGTTTTCATCTATTCCTTGGACGTGATACTAATAAAGAAGGTAATATTGCACTTAGATCTTGTATATCTTACATATCGTCAGAATTTTTAATAACAAATGACAATTGACGCTTCGGTTCATATTTATATTTGCCCATTCACGTACAGTTTGTTCGAAACATTACAAGAGACTATCGTACATTTGCAAGACCTCCTTTGGTAAAAAGTACATTCAAATTTTGTTATGTATGTGCATTGTTTTTATTATTAATAGTTGAGTAGTGATTGAATGCCAATTATCCTCTAACTAATTGTGTTGTCGTGTCTATGCGGTTTGAAAACAATGGTAATCTTACATGTTGGCTTGAAGCTTAGTAGACAGTCTTCATTGTAATGAAATTTTATGTAGCTTATTATTTTTCACAACCAAAGACATTAATAAGACATGTAAAATCGAGTTTGTTCTTAGTTTATATGTTTAGCATTGACATGATGTTTAAAATTGTGATGAATATGTGTTTTTTCAATGATGGGGAAAGAAACCCGGAGGAAGACCCACATTTGTAATCCCACCCCGACAAGGCAAACCCCCATCTCGTCCCACCCCCAACTATCTTCACAATTGGGAGAACAATGTAAAGTCACACACTATCCCAACTTTTTTCTGACAAGACCAATTTTTATTGACACTCGAATCTGGATCCCTTCACTAGAAATGGTATTATCTACTAATGTAGCGGTCAGTTGAATATGTTAGACCATATATAAGTTATGAGGCCACTGTGTTAGCCTATAGAGCATACAAAAGCCGACAACCTGACCAGAATTGACTCAATAGTACTCAAATTAATGAACAAATAAATAGGTCTATTTGGTCAAAACCGGTTGAGTCTATACGGCATGCAACTGCTGCCTTAATATATGAACCATGTGGGAACCTATGAAACCATTAAGACCAGTGGCGGAGCCACATTAAGGCCAGGTGAGGCACGTGCCTCACCCAACCATTGAAAATAAACCCCATAACATCAGTGTCTTTTGGGATGTTGTGCGATGGTATGTTCGTCGAAGCATTGGCTCCTGACGTTGGCAATCCGTGGTGTGTTATTTACGGTTTGAGTTTATCTGCTCAGGATTTGCTGTTCCTAATTAAAGAAGGTGTAGGCTGCACCTTGTATGTGATTAAGCCACCTGTTAAATAAATACAATCCACACCCTACAAAACCCTACAAACCGGTAGGTAGTGACACGTGCTGATTGATAAACGAAGGAACAGCCTGCTCCTGATAAAACCAGGAACAGCAAATCTGTACTCGAGTTTATCGCGATCTACGTGGGGACATTCATTTTGGTTGTTTGCGTGAATAGTAACCGAAAATGAAAGCAGTCAAAGCCCGCCGGCATACTGTTATTTACACGGTTTGTATTGCCCGTAATCAGGGGCCACTATGCAACCGCAAGGAATTGCTCGCAAACGTTCGGCGAATGCCCGGCGAAACCAGGATCGCAATCAATATTTAACTCAGGCTGAGCGTTAGGTTTCTCTCAACATGTTTGTGGCCGCCGGAGAGGATCTCAAAGGAGGCGTTGGGTAATCCTTTGTTAGAGTCATATAATGCTTTGTTTCATGACAAATCCGTGCTACTTTGGATTTTTCACGACACACTGAATCGCTTTTCTGATTACATTCTTTTAGTTTGCAGTTTGTTCTATGCATATATATTAACAAAGAGGCTCGTCTGTTGGAACTAGTAACAGGGTCACATAGAAATGAATCTTTCGTATCATCCTCCAATGTTCATTCGTATCATCCTCTAATGTTCTTTGGTGTTGCATAACACTAATCTACACATGACCATAACCGGAAGGCATTTATAATTTCCATCCAAATTTAAAATATTTTAATTTACTAGTCTCGTCTTTGATACTATTCCTTTGTCTTTTGTGCATTATATTGCATGATTGGTTTTAGCTTTTAACATTTGACGCATTTGAATATTTGAATTTTTCACATTGTAGTCACTAATTAGTCTCCAAAATGGTGCCTCACCCATTCTGGTATTCTGGCTCCGCCACTGATTAAGACCCGCAAATTTATATTGACTTCATACTCTCATTTTATTTGTAATGAGAAAGCCCTCCGAGCTCAAACCGTGTTTAACTAAGCCCTATCAA
This sequence comes from Alisma plantago-aquatica, assembly GCA_963693085.1. Taxonomy (NCBI): domain Eukaryota; kingdom Viridiplantae; phylum Streptophyta; class Magnoliopsida; order Alismatales; family Alismataceae; genus Alisma; species Alisma plantago-aquatica. The sequence goes on from OY856413.1 coordinate 152,629,179, forward strand.
CGACACGCCAGAGACATTGTGGCTGCTCCCCCAAGCATCATGCTCATTTGCTACCATTATTAGAATGTACTAAATTCATTATGATTGTGTTGTGGCTGATACATATGAATCAAACTACTAATATAACCTCTAATACAATGTGAGCTTGTATAATTTGGGATATCAGATTTTATTTCTTAAACCTAATCTTTCTTATTTCATAACCAAGAATTTAAATATGTATTTTATGTATCTGGAATTCAACCACACATTGTTTTGCGTCAACATTTTGTGTTGAAATTGAATATATGATATCAAATATTACAATTCATTTTAAATGACATTATTATGTTTTGTGATTACAAGGTCATAAAATTTTATTGTGGATGGTATGGCTTTTAGTGTTACCAGAGCGAAGAGGTTTTGTATTTTCTGTCATTTTAGAATATTAAAAATATATATCACCACACGGGGATGTCGCCCACAAACATTTAATTGAGAACTAATATTCCCACACCCTTATAGTGACGACACTTCTCTAATTGGTAGAATGAATTATATGTTTTGTGGATATCGATATCTAAGTACATATTTTCTTTTAGCGTGGCTTTATCAAGATCAATACTTTTCTAGATATAATACATTATGTAGATAAAGCATTGGGTGCAAATATTTATTTTATATGGATGTCGACATATTGAAAATGTTTTTTCATTATTGAAAGACGATGTCAGCAACTATAGCTTTATATGTATTTATGGATCGGAAGGACAATAACGCACTATCCTAAATCATTAAAATCACACAATGTAATAATGATTCAATTCTTAACTTGTAGCTCTAGAATGTTCTTTTATTTTTTTAAATTGTAATTATTTGATAGTTTTTTCTCTATATAGAGATAGATAATAACTTAGATATAAGTGAGGAACTATCCTCATGGACACGGACACTCATGATAGTTTTCTCACTCAAGTTTGTAGGGTGGATATGAAGATTACATCTTTCTAAGGCACATCTTTTTTTAATTTGTGTACATTTTACAAATTCTACTGCATGTAATATATTTGACCAGTACAATATCTATCATTTGATTATGTTGATTCAAATTTTAGTAGTTCTACTTCTTATAAACACATGTTGAAGATAATTTTAGGAATTTTTAATACTTGCATTTAAACACAACACCAGATGTTTGTGCTTCCTAGAGGAACATCCAAACCAATATAATGCTAGCACACCCTATAAGGCGTTCACACCTCTTTGTTTATAAATTCTTATATGCACCTTCAAATTAACTATCTAATCTTACATAGCTTTACGCCTATTGATTAGATTCTTACGCAATGTCTATTTACGGATCAATTCTTATTTTGTTTTTCAAAATCTACAATAAATCAACTTATGTTTTGTCCTTCTTGATCCATGTTTGCAAAGTCAATCTAATCCATAAAATGTTTTCAATACTTATGCTCTTCTATTACTAGGAACAATAAATTGTTCTTAAATGATTTTCTTACTGACTAGAAGTTTGTTTGAATATTAATGATCTAGAATGATTTAATATGTAAATAATTGGGCTAAATTATAATTTTCAAGGACTTCATAAAATTTATGTTTTCCTAACCCTTCTATGTCCATGTTCAATTTGACATCTCTTTATTGTTTCTTTGTGTATTTTTCTATTCCTTTCTCTTACATGTTGATATGTTCTATATTGTGGTTGTACATTGATATAACTCACGTCAACCTTGTGCAACAGTCATATGAACTGAACAAAGTATTTCAGGACATAAATGCTATTATCTATCTTAAAATGTTGTGGAGTTATTCTGGCTTTAAACTTCATTCACATATCCAACAATTTGTGTATTGTATCCTAATTACTCTTTTATGTAGGCTATTCTTTCACCATTTTGAAATGAAATAAAGCACTTTTTATAGAGAAAACAAACCTTCTTTAACAATTGGACACCTCTATTTGCAAGATGCATGTGTAATATGATACTGATGTATGAAAAATTGAGAAAAAGAATAATTCAATGTTCAATTAAAATTTTAAACTAATGAGGACCTAGCTACTTTTCAAATTTGTATTCGTGGCCCTTCCCTTGCAACCTACATGCGAGACTTTTACCTAAATCTAGGCATGGTTCTTTTGGGACTAAACCTAAAACATACCTTGAATCAGGGTGTTTCCCCCCAAATATTTGGTTTAATGTATGTAATATTAATCACATGAAATCTTACAATGTTTATTTATAAAATAGATAAAAAATCACACCAAAAATGAAGTCATTGTTTTACACATTATTCTAAACAAAGAATCAATCTCTCATTTTGATTGATTCTTTGTCTCTCCCCATGGACACATTTTACACTTAAAATTTGCATTTAGCAAGAACGGTAAACCCCACCAACATATTTTTCCTCATTGTGACAAGTTCGGAAAAGACTCTTGATGTCTCCATGTAATCAATCAGAAGCCACCACCACATTCATTGAAGGCCATTCTGAGCAGTACACTAGTTGTTTTACATGATAAGCTCAGATTACTAACTAGAAATTAAAAAATAACATGTTTCATGACAACATTCTTTCTTCTTCCTCATCTTACCTCTTCTATTTTCCATTTCTAAAAATCTTGCGACTAATGCTCTAAAACTAACATCTAATGTAAACTTGGGAAAGATATTGCATAGTATGTGACATTATGTGGTTTTAGATATATTCTATAACACAGATAAAACTATAGACATACAATATTAAAATATAAATATATATTAATATTTGATTGTTATTTAATATCACTGACATTAACACATTTCTGAATCAAGAGCATTTATCAAATATGTTTAAGTTATCTGTCACATAAATCATTCACTGAAATGAACTGAAAAAATATTACTATTCACTATTTACATGTATCTACGTGCGCGCGCGCACACACACACACACACACACACACACACACATATATATATATATATATATATATATATATGAAGTAATTTCTATTTTCTTTTTGAATACCAAATAATAAATGAATTACACGTGTAGATGTTGTATTGTAACAGAAACAATGTATACTACACATTGCATCTATGCATGCCACATAATAAATACGTGGATGCATACATGAACCATATGCATATGAAGTGTGGCTGGACATAGCCTCCTCCATGTCTTATATGTTTCTATTTTATGTTGTTCCCAATGGATGATGGATCATCTTTATAGCATCCTCATCTTTTTTACAACCATTTGGGGGGTGTAGATGCTAATGTTAACTTGGAAAAAGTAGTGTCATAATTGTATTTTGTATGTTTGGATGTCAAATTATAAGCATAATGTTTCCAGTCACCTTCATAACAAGATGATCGACTAATATGCATGTTAAATAACATGACTAAAACTTTAAAACATGTGAATCATTTGAGACCCCAGTCATTGATATAAAGAGATAAATTTGGCTTGATGAGTGTTATTCTAAGTGTAGTATAGCAATGAATCAAATATTTCATTTGAAAAAAGAATATGTCAAGGTAGGACTATAGGAGAAGACTCATGTAGGAACTTTTATTGATTCTATACCATTTACTAAATATTTATTATTCATATCTAATTAATAATTTGCAATTGATGAATGACCTTGGCTTCTAGATCTGTTAATACACTTTCCATGTGTGAATGGTTCATTACATGTGAACTTACATGACCAACAATTCTTCAATGAGGAATGACCTTGGCTTCTATATCTTTTAACACAATTTACATACGTAAATGGTTCATTGGATGCAAAACTGACATGACCAACAATATTGATATCATTCTAAAAAAAATGACGTGCCTATTGGTATTGAACTATTAAGAATTATCATTTTTTGAGAAAATGTAAATTGAACAAAGTTATCATTTCTTAGGATCTTACGATTTGACACATTCACATGTTATTGTATTTCTTTAATTTCTATATAAAGCATGTCACAATATAAGTGGATAAAATCTATGCTTATCTAGAACTTGTCTTTTTATAAAATTTTAGATATATGATATCATGTGATCTAAAAATTTCACTCATGTTGTCTTGGCAAAAAATAAGAAAATTTGTGTCCCATATATGCATCTCTTGTACTCAAGAAACAAGTAATGATTAAGGTATTTGGTTAGACATTTTAGCTATTTTACTCTCTACAAGAATTTTTTGAATTGTATTCCTTCATTGTGTGTCTTGACTCCACAAGTGAGATGTCAATTCTACTTTTGACAATGTACTATGTGAGTTGTTAGGAAGGACTGCAAGGAGAGGGTGAGATGAATAATTACCTTCATGCCTGCACCAACCAAAAATAAATACTACCTTCTTTGTCTCGATTTCTAATACAAGTCTATTTGATTTTAGTTTTCATTAAAAGTATCCCCCATCAAATTCTACCTCTTTCATAACTTATCTCTAGACATATGATGATTTTTAACCATAGGTGTAGTGATAGTTTAAATCTCTTATTTGTTGTAGTATTGTGTTTATAAAAAAAATTAGAGACGTTTTTCAATTACAATCTCATATCTATATATATGGAACAACCAAATTTTTCATACCATATAGATATTTTGACTAGATTATTAGCCATTATCAACTAAATTTTCAAGGAGTTAGGTAACTAATCAATTTCAACTATTTTGACAAACATATTATCAATGTTAGTATAAACGTATTGATTCTTAGAATCATATTATCTAAATATTTGATTTCTCTTGCTAACCTAAACATAAAATCCCTTTTTGGTGAAAATATAAAATAATTATCTCCCCTTGAAATACACATCTAATCACTCAAAACATATCATCTGAAAAGGTAACATTTGTAGGTGAATTTCATTTTCAAGCACCAATAACAATGTAACAAGAGACATTTATGCATCTACTGTGTAGGATGACACTGCTAAAGACTAAATTTGTACACACCTTGTAACTACCAAAATGGAAGAATATGAAAATAATCAAATCCAAAGAATCTCCCTTTTTAGTCCAAATTATAATTATATGATAAACATTTGAAATGAAAAAAAATGATCTTGTAATTATAGGCAGTGGAATGCTTAGGAGCCAAAGGGAGCTGAATGTATAATAGTTAGCTAGCTTCTTGTTTGTTCACCATCTCAATATCCTCGAAGAGAACGTTTTCTCACCCATCAGAACCAATTTATAAATTTAGGTTAACCAGTGACTATTGAGCATAACATTTGTTGTTTAATGTGGACAAAAAATGTAGTTTACATATATTCATGATTCCTTAAAAAAGTAGCCCTATAAATGTTGATATAGGCTTGTGTACAGTCCAACTTGAAAGTCATTCTCTTTTGTATTTGGACTACATCCATCATGGTACATAAAATAAATATAAGAACTCAAAATTTGAATATAATGATATATGTCACATGCATCCGCCTTAACAAATAAAATAATCGAAGTTATATCTATCTCAAATGATAAAGAATGGAATCCATACCACATCCAATATAGAATAACAAAGGAAAGAAGATTGTTGTTCTTATCTTATGGAGAGTAGAAATCATCTTTCAATCAAACAATATTAAGAGACACCACATATGTATTACTACTATGGAGAAAGAAAATTCAACTTCAAAATTTGTGAACAAGATTTCTTCTCAATGTCTCATGATTTGTGATGGTAGGTACAAGCATTACTAGATATGACTACACATTTACTTGCCTAGGGGAAGTGGTGGTTGGTGCATATTTGGATTAATGAGATGTGCTACATGCAATGAAAATAGTATTTATGAACGAAAAGAGAATGAGTTGAAGTGTGAAGGAAGGGAGAGATTTGAAGGCCCTACCATAATAGGCATTGGTTATCATTTTAATGAGAGACAAAAATCAAAAGGGAGAGAGAGAAATGTAAGTCTTTCAGACCTTAAATCTTTTAAGTTTAATGAAGGAAAAAACTTTTCAACATATTTTTATGGATAATCTATTTTTGGCTTTATCAACATATTTTTGTGGATAATAGTATTTATTAATAGAAAGAGAATGAGTTGAAGTGTAAAGGAAGGGAGAGAGTAAAAGACCCAACCATAATAGGCATTAGTTAGCATTTTAATGAGAGATAAAAACCAAAATGGAGAAAGAGAAATATAAGTCTTCCAGACCATAAATCTTTTAACTTGAAAAAAGGAAAAAACCTTTCAACATATTTTTGTAGATAATCTATTTCAACATAAATTACGATAAGATCATTACATATTGTGTATTAACTCCAACTATTTTACTCATTTTTAGATTGAAAACTACTGAACTTACCTAACAAAAAATTGGCAATGTTTATCAGGAGAGATGTTTAAACACTTAAAGTGGATATTATTCTCTGACCCAATGATGGTCTATGCAAAAAAAAGCATAACCAAAATGTTTTTTATGAACAAATCGGCTTATAGAATATTGAAAATCATAGAAATTTTATGAAAATGTTTAAATCCAAATCTAAAAAAAGTGCATGTTTAAAACAAAAAAGTCTTCTTTAAGATAGACCATTGAGCAAACTAGCAATGATATAAAAAATTAAACAATGTTCATTTTCATTTGTCAATTTGTTATCATCATACAAAACATTCCATCTATATTTTGTTTATATCGAACTACTATACATAGGGATCACGTGCAAAGCACGTGCAATTACTAGTATTACATATATGTTCCACGGCAAATGGTTTCATAGTACTTTGGCCTATTTCCTTATAGCCCTTGTTAATATGACTGGTCAAATCTATTTTATAAAAAATGTAATTCACAGATCTTTTGGTCTAGTATCCTACAATGATACATGTTATATATGCATAATGATATGCCTAAATGTGTAAATAATGAATATACATATATATATATATATATATATATATATAAGTTTTTTTGTCTAAAACTACATTGGCATTCTCCTACAAGATTCTGAATAAATTTAATCTTATGTTTGCTGAATTTGAGAAGGTTATGCAAACACATAGGATATAGAACTAAACAATTGGAACCAAAATCATCCTATAAAAGTAGTTGGATGAAATTTTCAAGAATGTGGAAAAAATAGATGAAATATTTATATTATTTTTTATAATTACAAATTGGTCATCCATAATTTATATGACTATTTATACTAAATGTGAAAATTGAGGAAGACAATGAATAAATAATATTCCTTTTTTTTCTAAATTACAAATATATTTTTCTTTAATTGAATAGATAAACGTGCACAGGTTTGTACCTAGTGGTTAAACATGAGAGGTGAATCTTGGTATAGCATGTGCGTTGGCTAAATGGATATGCGATGCATATCTTAATTGTGCTCAAGTAATTTAATGTGAATTTATGATAACAACATCCATAGGATACGATGTTTTCTTTCTTTTATTTTTTTGTCAGTCGCACTTTCTTCACCTGTATAACGGAACGTCTTGTGCACCCTTATTATGCATGCATGGATTCAAATTATTTCATCGCTTAGAAATGTATTAGAAGATAATACAAATTGGTCATAAATATCGTCTGGTCAAAGAAGCCAATATGTTGAGGAAAAGAACAAATTACATTTAGTCGCATGTCATTGCCTCATTGGCGAAAGGATACATATGCATAGAAGGAGGCATTCAATGATAACATCAATTGGATAAAGGCTGTTGTCGTCGGTTAATATGAAATGCACCGAGTTGTTAGGATGCTTTCAAACAATTTAAGATGTATGTGCCATTTTATCATTAGGACGACTCATGATTCAATCATGCATTTGCCTTGTGGCTTCTAATTGATAACGACATGATTTTGATTCTTGAGGGTAGTTCTTGATTCAAATGATTACTTTTAGCAGTTATAAAGAAATTTTCACCTATGCAGGAGTGCTATAACTATTGCTTATTTACTCATTTATAGGCTTGTATACTGCCAGCACTGCCACTTCAGCAATATTCGTTGATGTGGTGCATCGATTCTACTTGTTTGTTAATGTGGCTTTGTCATGTATATATAGGTTTAATTTATTGAATTGATCCACTCACTTGTTAGATGTCAATAAGCATATATGTAATTATCATTGTTAACCATGGCTCTGGTCATGAGTGTTCCAAGATATGAAATTGTTAAACATCGTTGCTGATTTCTTATTCTAGCCATGAAACTATGACATTTTATAGGAGGGTGATATTTCAGATATTGAACTTTTTCATATGTTATAATTGAATAATGCATAGCAATTGTGATTATTCACATATTGTTTTCTTTATGTTCTTTTTACAATGACCGTGGTGCAAGGTTTCAAGAAAGACAGACAGAAAAATTGTAATACAACCGTGTTGGATCAGTGACACTACCATGCCTCGGAAACACCAATTGATCTAAATGGTGGTTGAGTTTTGATATATCATATGAAGTGGTTAAATGGATATACATGCATGACTTAGTAGTAAGTAAGTAATTAATTGTGAACTTGTAAGACGTAAGATGTATTGTTTTTTTTCATGGTTACATCACCCCCAGGACACAAGATTTCTTTTTCCGTTTCTTCTCGATCACACTTTCCTTGATTGTATAAGTAATCGCTTTGCAGAAGCTTTACCATGCATGTATGGATTAAAAGTTTCCTCGTTGTGAAATATGTTAAAAGTAAATACACAAGGATACAAATGATCATATGTCGTCTAGCCAGAGAAGACAACATTTTTGAAAGAAGAAGAAAAACAGCACATTGGGCCGCATGTCATTGCCTGGTGGCTTTTCTTTTTACATTTTTAAAATTTCTCTAGGAGACCCCGCCTTTTTTCGAACACACAAAGAGTTTTTTTTGTTTTTTTTCTATGGTGGCCTAACATGATTCGAGATTCAATCGTAAGACCCGTGAGCACAACTCTGACAGGATTTAGCTGTTGAATTTACCAATTAAGTTTCCCATTACCTTGTAGGGCTATATATATATAGAAGGATCCAAGGCACTTGGTATTGACATATAAAATAATACCTCTTAAAGTTGATATATGCATAACCCACTATTGGTAGCCCACAAAAAAGTTATCATCCCTCTTTCATATAATGGGGATTTTGATCCACTTCTATCTGAAGGTGTTAGTCCAATCAATCATTATATGTTGTTTTGTTTTACTCTCCTCTAGATCCCTAATAGGATTCAGACCTATGACCTATAGTATAACTACTAGTAGGCAACCTACGACTTGTACTATAACTAGTAGTAGGATTTACCATCTGAAATACTTATCATATGCAAAAATTATTGATTCACGATTAGGGAGCTCCTGAATGGCACAACATTAGAAAATTAGTAGTTGCATGTGAATTTCTCACCATAATGTATTAGGCTTTGAGTGTTACCATTTAGGATGATCCATTAACAATCTTGTCCGGAAAAGTTTCCCTGAAATTATGAAAAAAGAGACAAAAAGAGTTGAGTAGTGCAAAAAACTTGTAAACCAAATTAGCACAATTCATCTATTATTATGTAAATTTCAAACATTTTTATGTTCATACATGGAGCTACTTAAATGGATGTAACGTAGTAACTATATGAAGTACACATTTAATGTAGAAATATATATGCAATGCAATGAGATAGTCGGGATGACCTTAGACTCTAAAGTAAAGTATGAGAGAAGCAATAGGTAGACATATTTCAATTTGTCTGAAGTCTTTAGGCTATTCAAAAGAAGACTTCTTACAATTACAAAACCTTTTTAGCACGTTACTGCATTAATTGTTAGGGCACATTGACATCCTCCAACGTTCAAATAAGCCACCTAATCTCACTCTTGGATTCCCCAAAATAAAAAAATTTCATTTCTTAATCTTGTAGGTTTATAGTATATTCAAGTTGGCAATTTGTCTTTATGTTGTAAAGCATCTCTTTATGATAATAATGCCATACCTACAAGGTTATAAAAGATAGTTGTGTTGTGCTAAAATTAAATGGTCAAATATACTTCCAAACATGCACTGAGATATAACTAATTTAATACGATATTTGGAAGAAGAAGTTTCTTTATAATCAAGGTATTTTATAATTTTTTGTTCTTATCACACCTCAATTTCCTATTAGGCTTTTGGAATGGTTAAACCAAATAAAAAATGAAAAAAAATGAATTTGATGATTTTACGACAAACTATATTACAATGGACACTATTTGCAGGTCAAAATGGGTTGGTCTATGATATACATAAAGCAAGTGCTTGCCTTTAATCTAGCTTTATCCTATATATGGATGTTTCACTATAAACACATTTATTGGATTTAGTTCATTGTGTCTTAAACATAGAAATATGTTTTGATACTGAAAATCATTTTATGTTACTTATGTAATATCACATGTATACACTTATATGTATAGATGTTTATATGTATACATTTATATGTACCTAACTTAGGTATCCAGAATTTTAGGTTTAAGTTTCCCTCGGCTTAGACCCAGTCAAAAAAAAATTTTGAGTCACAACTCGGTGCACCCATGTTATTTTGTGTACTAGGTCTGGGTCAGTTCATCTGGGTCAAAACATGGGTAGGATCATCTCGACCTGGTCCGCTAATCATCCAATATAAAACTAGATTTGCCCCAAAATTGTCCTTGACCTAGATAATTAGTATAGTTCTAAACTTTAATCCATTTGTTGTGGAAAACTTTCTTGAAACTCAGAGAAATAAATTCATAGACCCAAATTGTTAACAAAGTTCTAAACCAACACCAACTTAGATGTAAGACCTTCTTGGTGCCCACAATCCCAACCACATCTCTCTCCCCAATCATCATCATCTTTCTGATAGAAATATCAACATAAAAATCCATGAACATCATTGTTTCCTTCATATATTGATCTTGGAAGATACAAATTTGATGGTTGTCCATATTAAACAATGCCAATAAGTATATTTTATCTATTAGTCTCAACACCTAGACTAAAATGGGAGAATCCTAGGTCATGATGGGTCAGTGAAATATTTTATGATGTTGGGATCAAAGAAATCAAACTTGGTGGATCAATTGTTACTAAGATATAAATTATTCAATCTTTGTTAAAAATCTAGGCACAGATCCATTCTAGTTGGGATATCTATAACTTGATAATTTTAACATTTATGATGTATTTCTTACGTGGTGAGTCATGGGAAGGGGAATGGTGGGAAAACAAAAAATATTGTTTGGTCAGTATGGTGATGGAGAAAAGAAAGTTTTCATTAGGGAATCCATATGGACATTTGTCCTATTTTTATCCCCATGGAAAAGCATAGTGAAAGAATTTTTTTCTTTAAGAAAGTTAAAGCTCAACTAATTATTAAGACACATACACAAAAAGAACTTTTCCAATTTTTTCCTTCTCATCATCATCATCAAAGATGCAATCCCAACCATGTTGGGGTTGTCTACATGGATCCTTCTCTTCCAATCAACTTTGTTATGGGTCATACTCTGATCAATATCTAAAGATTCACAATCTCTCTTCATAAGCTCTTTCCAATTTAATTTAGGTCTTCCTCCACTTCTTTTAGTTGTGCTTGACTCAATAACCTTGCTTCAAATAGGTGCACTTGTTGGTCTGTGTTGCACATGACCATACCATCGTATATGGCCATAACACAACTTGTCCTCGATGCTCACCGACCCCAATTAGATTTTGATATAGTCATTCCTTAAACAACCTTTTATCATGTTCCCACACATCCATCTCACCATACACATTTCAACCACATTCATATTGTTGAGACCTTGTTTCTTTACTGCCCAACATTCACTCCCATATAGCATGGTTGGTCTTATAACTGTTCTGTAGAACTTGCTTAATATTAGAGGGATCTTCTGGTCACATACTAATCCAGTTGTATTCCTCCACTTCAACCATCCTTCTATGATCATGTGACAAATATCATCTTGGATGTCACCCTCCTTATTAATAACAGAGCCCATGTAATGAAACTTATCACATATTGGTACATCCATTCCTTCCAACTTGACCCCACCATTAACAATTCAAGTTTGGGTAAAATTACAATGTATATATTCAGTTTTACTTCTACTGATCATAAATCCTTTGGATTGTAATGTATATCTCCAGAGTTCAACTTAATCATTTAATATATCTTTTCTTTCATCAATCAACACAATACCATTAATAAATAACATGTACTAAAGGATATTATGTCAAACTTGCTTTTTTAACTCATCCATGACAAGAACAAATAGATACAGGGTGAGTGTCAATCCTTGATGTACCCCATCGATGATAGAAAAAGTTTTTATCTCTCCTCTAGGAGTCCTAAAACTTGCAGTTCAGCCATCATTCATGTCTTTAATTAGGTCAATTTATTGGATAGGCACACCCTTTTTATGCAAAACCCACCATAACACTTCCCTGGGTTCTCAATCATAGGTCTTTTCCAAAGCAATAAACATCATATGAAGATCTATGTTGTTTTCTTTGTACTTCTCCATAAGCCTCCTTGTCAAAAAGTAGCATCAGTTGTTGATCTTCCCGGTATAATACCAAACTAGTTGTATGATGTGTGTGTAATCAATTTTAGCCTTTGCTCAATAATCCTCTCCCAAAGCTTCATAGTGTGACTCATCAAATTGATACCTCTGTAGTTTGTGCAACACTGAATATCTTCTTTGTTCTGACATCATCTTTGTCTTCATAATCTTGTTAAAGAAATTTGTTAACCACACAGCTCCTTGATCCCCCATACTCTTCCATACATCAATGAGAATACCATCTAGACCACATGCCTTTTTCATTTTCATCTTTTTTAAAACATTCTTAACCTCAGAAAGTGAAACTTGTTGTGCGTAAGTGATATTTCTTGCATTCATATCACCCGAGTCTCTCGCAATGTTCACATTATCATCTCCATTGAAAAGCTTGTAAAAGTAGTTTCTCCGTTGGTTCTTTATATCATCATGCTTCTACAACACTCTGACATCTTCATTCTTGATGCATTTTACTTGACTCAAGTCTCTTCTTTTCCTTTCTCTTATATGGGCCATTTTATAAATATATTTTCCCCCTTATCTAGTGTCCAACTTATTATATATCTCATCAAAGTGTCTGAACCTTGCCTCTTGAACCACCTTCTTAACATCTTTCTCTGCTTATTTGTATATTTGAAAAGTTGCATCATCTCTGGGTCTGGGCAAGCTCCTATAGACATCCCTTTTGAGTTTAATAGCATTTTGTGCTTAATTATTCCACCACCAAGTCTCTTTCTGTGGAGTCCCACATCCTTTGGACTCTCCTAAAACCTCTTTGGAAATTTTTGTTATGGAGGTGCTCATACTTTGTCACATAGAGTTAACATCAATATCCAAGTCCAAAGTTCTCTCCTTGATGAGTTTATCATAATATGTCAATTTCTTTTCTCCTTGAATATTACTCCACTTGATCCTTCTATCTTGAATGTTATGCTTACCTTTTTTGATCTTCATTTTCACATCCAAAACCACTAGCCTATGTTGGGTGGTGAGTTCTTCCCCAATGATCACTTTATAGTCCTTGCATAGTTTTCTATCCAACCATACAATACAAAAGTGATCAAATTGGATACAATTGTGCCCACTCTTGAAAGTAATAAGATGAGGATATCTTTTCTTGATATGTGTATTTACCAAGATCATATCATAAACAACTACAAAATCCAATATCCTCTCTCCTTCTCCATTTCTACTGCCATATCCAAAACCTACATGAACTCTCTCACATCCATCATTGCTACTCCCCACACGACCATTTAAGTCACTCTCAATAATGATCTTCTCCTCTATCAGTATTTCTTGGATCAGTTCATCCATGGTATCCCATAAATCCTTCTTTTCCTTATCTAGGCAAATATTTCCCTCCAAGGTTTTTGTGCAACATCATTTACTCTTCCACTAGAAAAGTATTTCTTTCTAAATACTATCTATGTACCATATTTCGTTCCAAGTATTTATTGTAACTAACATTTTAATTAAGGTATCCATTTTCAACTAAAATGTCTACATCCATATTAAAAAAATCCCTTTGAAAATATAAATCACATCAATGATTTTTTTAGAAACTCATTTTCCCTCCATAGATATTTCCCCTCCAAGTAAAGAACCTCCCTCAAAATAAATTCCATGCCAATAGTTTGATATGTAACAAAACTTTTGCTTCCATTCGAAGTAATAATTTTGCTCTGAATATTAGTTTTCTTCATAATGAGTGATGCCAAGTCATAGTCAATATGATTGTAAAAAAATGATCATGTTGTATTTATCAAGAAAATCTTTACTATGAAACTTTCATTATTTTTTTATTTTCAATAATGTATTTAATTCAATGACGTTAAAAAAAGTGTTTACCTATCAAAAAATTTCTTTATATTCTATAGTAATCTAATATTGATTATTGATAATAAATTTCATATGAGAATTTTTTATTTTACCTTGACTTGATGACAAACTAGATATTTTTCCACAAACTCTACCACATCAAAATTCAATAATGGCCACCCAATCAAGTCCTTGATATTATGGTACATTTTTGTACTATCAAGATGCACAACATACATAGAAATATATCTTTTCTCAGAGTTCAACTCTAACTTAATAAATAGAATGTATACTTGTAAGGATTTTTTTTAAATAGAATTCTCTATCTACATCCCCATACACATGTAACAAACAACATTTGCTAAGTATTTTTTCATCCCTTTTTCTCTTCTCCATGGGATTGTCACAAAATAACCATTTTTAATTATTTCCCCTTCCCCATCTCCTTACCGTTTATCCTCCCGTCCCCCTTTCTTATCCATTTTGTTATCGCGTACCAAACATAGCCTTATGCTGAAGGATTCAAATCTGATGTCCCAAACTTGTTGTCCTATATGTATCTCTTCAAATCTTCTTGGTACACATACCACATTAAATTTTTTAAGGGTGTGTTTTTGAGTAAATGTAAAGGCCTGATATTATAATCAAATATTGACAAATTAATATTAGAAAATATAAATAAAATCTCTTTACAATCATGATTTACATATGAGTCATGAAAATTTTCCATAGTCATGAAAATTTTCCATTATTTATAAAATTAGGAATTGGTTCCTTTCTACACTTTGACAAGGGACAACTACTGCACGTATCTTCTAGGTCTTGTATTGATCTCCTGTCAGGAGCTCCCAAAGGGAACAAAACCATACATGGACCCTAAGAAGGGAAGAATAGGTCAACAAAGCTGGTATAAAATTGATATTTGTAAAGTAAAACAATATGAATCTATCTACAAGGATTTTTATGACCATATATAAGAGTTAAATAATGCAGGCAAGTATCAAATGGTAACAATGAGTTTACAAGTTCAGTGACATTCAATATCCAACTTTTAAAACTAGGAGTTCAATTTTCATAGATACCACATGTCAATGTCTAATTGTTGCAAAATCCATGTGTTCTCTCCTTTAGAGAAGGACAACACCAACTAAAATATCTAGTATATTGAGGGAACCTATGTCCTTAAACTTTTTGTAGAGGTGTGGAAGTGTGATTCCACTAAACTAGGGGTACTAGCCTACCCTTTGCTGACATCAAAATATTGTAATACTATTTTCCAAGAATAATTGTTGGCGGCCTATCAAGGAGGAATTCTAAGGTTCAAAATCAATTTTTGGGCCAACCAACCTATCTAAGCATGCACGCCATCAATGAGGGAAATCACCTCCAAACAAAAACAGAAATTTCATACCTTCAGTAAAATCCAGCCTTACCAGGTGTATAGCTCCAAAGTTTTCAAGATCAAGATTCAATCATTTCCAAGAGTTGGTGAACAAAGATATTTATAATTTGGAACAATATGGTTCTTATTTTCTTGGAATCTATTGGTATTTAATTTTTATTTTTTTACCACTAATATCAAACATTATTACCTAAACATCATGATTATCATCTAATTTTCTAATAGATCCTTATATGTATTAACATATAATATTACAGTTCTAGGGACATCATGACTACTAACATATATAGATAAATTACACGTTTGATATGATTGGATGTATATATTATTGTTCAAGATATCAACTTAAATCAATTACTTCATTCAGAAATTGTAGAAAATAATACAATAAAATGCATATTTTTGTATTCTAGTGACCAATATATATGATTCCCTAAAAGTCAAAAGGCTCAGCTGGTTTAGATAATGACACAATTAGGTTTCAAATTCATTCTTATTCTACATTACATGTCATTATCATTAAGCCTATTACCTCTATTATCTGAATCAATACAAATACCAAAGGAAATCTGACGGACAAAATTAGTTCTAGAATTGCCAAGGACCAATTTACAGGTTCCCTCCTATGGTGGCAGTTGCCTTCCTTCTGGTCTACTTACTTGATGATACTAACACAGAGCTATTCCTACATATCTGATGGCTCGTAGTGTTGCCTTAGTCATCCAACACTCAAGTCTCTATAAAAGTTGGAGTTACAACTTTAAATGTAGGTGCAATCAATGGTCCTTGTGGGGTCAAATCAAAACAATCATCTTTTCGTCACTAGATCTAATGAATCTATGTGATCAAAGCATCATTGGTATGTGGTGATCAGTTGTCACAGTAATCTAGTCATTGAATGTATCGGGCTACTCAATCATCCTTCTTCCGATTTGTACACAACCCAAGTAGTTTTTGATCAACCACGATGGTTGGAGATGAGAGGAATTGGTGATACTTCAAAGAATGACTTATGAGGTTTAATGATGGGTGGAGATCTTGAAGCCAAGAACTAATTTCTTAGTGGCTCTAGGTGGATGAAAGGGCTTGAGGGTGATGAAGAGGAATGGAAGAGAAGGTGAGTAGTCCACAAGTTTTGCAGTGGTGACTAAGGCTGGATGATTGGATGTGTTGCAGGTTGCAGTTGGGCGATGGTAGGTGGTTATGGAGGATAAGAGAGGTTAGGAAGATGAAGATTATTTGTAGTAGATAATAACCAAGTTGTAGGTATGTACTTGTGGTTATGGTGGAGGATGGGGGAGTTGTAAGTATATAGAGGTCTGGCCATGGTCACAGTGGTTATGGTAGAGGATGGCTTTGTAGATTCATTGCTGGCAAGCTTATTAAGCATGTTCAAGCAATGAGATAAGAGGTATTGATATAGAGGAATCTGAGCGTACAATTTGTTTTCTTCTAGGGTTCAAGAATCTTTACTTGTCAGTGGGGAATTGTGAAGCAACTGGCGGCATGGCTAAGGTTGCATTATGAGTAGTGGCCCAACCGTTCCCAAATGGTCTAGTGGGTTTGTTACAAATAGAGATGAATCCATGTTAGGTGCATGGTTTGTGATCTTCATGGAGAGGACAATCTAGAGCTTTTTGAAGGCCATCGTAAATCACGTTGAGAGGGAGGGTGATCGTATCTCTATATGTAACGACAAGTGACAAAGGGGTTACATGTTAGGAAGAATTATTGTTTGAATTTCTACATTCATTATATCTAATAAATAGCATATCCCATTTATTTGCAAATTTCATAACTCCTACACTATAGTGTAAAATTGAAATTAAAATTTGACCACTTTTTTACCTTCTAGTAAACTATTTTCAAAAATACTAATACCTATATTTGTATATCTAACTCCAATGAATATATATGCCTAAAATTGTATATTTAATTAATTTATTAAAATTGATTCTAAGACATTATGTAAAATAAAAATCATTATGAAGAAGATATTGAGGTGTCAATGATTTAAATTGTATGACTTGATGTACAAATGATACTCGAGACTAAATTGAGGGACTCAATTCTAAATATTTGTCATGTGAGGAAGATGAACTCAATTAAACACAAGAATCATTGAGGAGACTAATTTGTATCAAAGGATGATAATTTACAACAATAATTGAATAAGCCTTGGAATGAAGGAATAAGTTCAATTTAGGAGAAATGATGAATTATAGCACAAGTAAAACATTATTACCAAATTTCAGTAAGTTCCAAATATCTACCCCTTGAAAAGTATTCTTTCCTTGAAATCTTTACATCCTTGGTCTAATCAGGTACTACTCTTGAAATCTTTACATCCTTGGTCTAATCAGGTACTACTCTCCACCCCTTAAAAGGATATAACTAGATATCTAACGAGGTGTGAAGAGTATATCAACTAATATATGATATTCTTATATTTCTCTTAATCATTCCTCTACAAAAAAAATTAGGGTTTCTCATATAGGGTTTTCTCATACCTTCTTGATTGTGACTTATCTCAAGAAATCATCGATAAAATTCCATAAAATCATTTTTCTTGATACATTTAGTATTATTAAGAAAATAATTGTTGACAAGAAAACTTTTTGTTTCAAAACTAAAAATGGCCAAAATAAATGCGAGAACTAAGTCACTATCACCTCATGTCTACATTCTAGCTACTATTACTCCATCATAATAATTTCTTGACACATTTTGGGAATTTAGATTTTCCATGAAACATAAATAGTCATGTAAGCACTGAGTGATGCCTGGTCCATATAACTCCTCTAGGGTCATGTACACATTTTTAGGTTAAGAATCTATGTTGCAAATATCAAAATTTGGTGTTACACCAACAAATTATAGTTGTCATAGCCAATCTTAATACTTTATAAATTTTTCTAAATATTATTTTCACTAATCTTTATATTACGTTTTATTATGTCAAGATTTTAGAAACCTCATTTTCATCTCCATTTTCAGTGGGTATTGTTTTAAATCAATATAATGCTAAGTGTAACATAAGCTATCCAAAGTTTTAAAATATTTGAAAATTGAAAGTTAAAAAAAATCTAAAGGTACTATCTTTACCACATTTTACCATTTAACTATCTCACTATGGATAGGGATGCAATTTTTAATTTTAGTTTTTTTTGCATCTGTAAAGGTATAATTTTGGATATGGAACTTGTTTTTACATTTTCTTTTCACAAATATGATAGTTACATAAATAAAAGTAGAATCTATTATTAGACTCTCAGCTCGTCATACTTTGTCAAATGCATCAGGATGCATTTTTTGTAACTTTTTTTAATTGGTTAGCGACTAAGTTCAAGATTAGGGCTTTCTCCAAGTAGTAGACATTGCTTTTTCCAGGTCAGTATGTAAAGTGAGAAACCCCAGTATCACCAAAGTTTATTGGGAGTAACTATGCTATAACTTTCAGTAAATATCCTTCTTGAGACACCTTAGCTCATTCCACTTACATAGTGATGAATTATTCTTAATTATAAAAAATTTAGCAAATTATTTATATTATAACAAACTGTGAGATATTCTAACATTCCAAATGAAATTTATTAGATGTGATTATTTATACATTGAACTTACCATTTTTAGGGTATATGCCATGATATTTATATACTCTATTTTTTGCAATTACTGGTGGTTGTACCAAACTGTATAGAAACTCTATGACACTCTAACCATTTGTATACCTATAGTACTGATTTTAATGTTTTGAGGGACATATTCGAAATCTACATACATATATCTTAAACACTTCTTCCTTGATAATATCTCCATATAAATTTATGCCAATGAGAGTCCAAAAGCTAGTAGATAAGCTATGTATGTTTCATGAATTTCTAAACTGAGGTACATACCTCACATCCTAATCTCTAAGTGCACCCTACTTGTAGTCTAGGTACATCACGATAATTGTTCCAATGATACTAGGGTTTATTGCAACCATTTTCATATGTTCTAGGTGTACTACTATTTAACCTTGATTTCTACAAGACGTTCATGGGTGTTGACTATTTATAGGCTCTAACACCATGTTGTGAGATCATATGATCATATACAAAATAATATAAAAAAATCTTTTTAATAACATATTTTACATTAGAGTTGCGGAAGATATACATAATGTATAAAATTTGACATAGGTTCGTATATGCACTTACACATAGGACAGATCTTGTACGTATTGATCACCTACCCATAAGTTCCCAGAGGGAACAAAACCACACATGGACCCCAAGAAAGGAAACATAGGTCAACAAAGCTAGTACCCAATTGATATTTGGAAATTGAAACAATATGAACCTATTTACAAGGATTTTTCTAAACAATTATAAGAGTTAAATAATATAGGAAAATATAAAATGGTAAAAATGGGTTTTCAAATTCAACAAGATTCAAAATTCATTTTTTGAAACTAGTAGTTCAATTTACATAGATAGAACATGTCAATGTCTAGTTGTTGGGGAAGCCATGTGTTCTCTCCTTTGAAGAACAACAACACACTAACTAAAATTCTTAGTATACTGAGGGACTTATGTCCTTTAACTCTTCGTACAGGTGTGGAAGCATAATTCCAATAAACTAGGGGCAGTAGCTTGTCCATTTTTTATGTTTGAACATTGTGCTACTATTTTTCAAGAATAAGTTTTGATGGCCTTTTAGGAAGACTGGGGTTCAAAATCAATTTTTGGGCCAACTAACCTATCCGAGCATGCATGCAATCAACGAGGGAAATAACCTTCAAAATAGAAACATAAATTTTATACCTTTAGTAAAATCTACATTTCCTAGGTATATATCTTCAAAATGTTCGTGATCAAGATTCAAATATTTCCAAGAGTTGGTAAATGGAGATATCTACAATTTGGAACAATAGGTTATTATTGACATGTGGTATTCAACCTATTTTTTGTTATTAGTGACTAGGGTTTTAAATTTTGAATTTGTATTGTTATATATTATCTCACAATTTAAGGTTTAGATCCCTTTTACCACAAAGATTCATTTTTATTCTCATAAGACTGATTATATCAGTTACATATAAGTGTCGATAATATTAATGTGCATTCTCCAAACTTAGGATTTCAAATTTCACTCCCTTTCTTATATGATATATATCATAATTTAGTCAAACATGGTCAATGATATCGACTACATGAGATCTTGTCTATTCAAACACCTGTTTACAGAGATCCAAGGGTGAAATATAACATACTCCCTTAAATGAACACACATGTACTAATATTTAGATAGTAATTACATACATGTTTACCAATACTATTTTAATGATCATTTAGATACATGAAAGGACACAATATCATATATAATTACAAACATAATGTAACCTTAAGTCATTTTCAAAAACCCATTTTAACATGACATGAAAGAATCCTCCTATCTCTGATATAGACTAAAGATCAATACATGTCAAGGTAGGTCTTTATGATAGCAAACATTATTACCCAAACATCATCATTATTATTTAATGTGCTAATAGATCCTTGTATGCATTAATATGTATTACAATTATAGGGACATCATGTATACTAACATATACATAGATAAATTGTCAGTTTTATAGGATTGTATGTATGTATTATTATTCCACATATCATCTTAACTCAATTACTTCTTGAATTCAGAAATTGTATAAAATCATACAATAAAATAATTTTTTTTGCATTCAAGTAATTATTATATATGATGCCCTAAAGGTCAAAAGGGACACTTGGTTTACATAATGACACAACAGTTTAAAAAGTGCATTCTTATTGTACATTACATGTCATTATCTTTAAACATTGTCTTTATTATTTGAGTCAATAAGAATACCAAAGGAAATCTGACTTGTAGATTCACTTCTAGAATAAACAGGGACTAGTTTACGGTTCCCTCCTATGGTGAAAGTTGTCCTTCTTCTAGTTTACTTGTTACATATTACCAAAACGTAGCTATTTCTTCAGATCTGATGGCTCATGGTGTTATGTTAGTCATCCAACACTCATGTCTCTGAAAAAGTTGGAGTTACAACTCCAAATGGAGGCATAATAAATGGGGTCAGATCAGAATAATGGTCTCTCTTGTTGCTAGATCTGGAGGATTTGTGTGTTTGATGCAACATTGGTCTATCATTATCAATTATCATAGTGATCCAATGATGGAATGTAGAGGCTACTTGATCATTACCCTTCTTCACATTCACAAACAACCCAACTATTTTTTTGATCAATTACGGTGGTTGATGATGAGAGGAGTTGGTCAGGCTTCAACAAAGGTCGTATGAGGTTAGATGATGGATGATGATCTTTAGCCATATAACTAATTTCTTGGTGGCTCTGGGAGGATTGAAGGGCTCGAGGGTGATGAAGACAAATGGAAGCAGTAGTGAGTGGTCTGTAGGTTTTTTGGTGGTAAGGAAGTTGAGATGATTGGCTGTGTTATAGGTCAGAACTGGTCGAGGGTATATGGGGATGGAGGAGAAGGGAGGTTAGGACGATGAAGATGATTTGTAGTAGATAACAATTCAAGTTGAAGGTGTGTACTCATTTTTATGGTGGAGGATAGGGGAGTTGTAGGTTTATAGATGTCTAGCCATGGTTGTGGTGTAGTTGGTGGTTTTGTAGGTTCATTGCTGGACATGTTCTTGGGTGTGTCCAGGTGACATTATAAGAGGTATTGATATAGAGGAAGCAGGGCGTGAAGTCCAGGTTCTTCTAGGGTTTAAAGATCTTTACTTGTTAGTGGGGAATTGCAGAGCCACTTACAGCATGACTAAGGTTGGATTATGAGTAATGGAACATCCATTCCTAATTGGTCTGGTTGGGTAGTTACAGAGATGGAGCGGAGTCCCGGTTAAGCTAATGGTTTTGTGATCTTCATGGAGAGGTCAATCTAGATCTTTTCTGAGGCTATCGTATATCAGGTCAAGGGGGATGGTAATCGCATTTCTATATGTGATAGTAAGTGATGTCGGGGTTACATGTTAGGGAAGAAGAAGTGTTTTAATTTATGTATGTGTTATATCTAATAAATAGCTTAGCCCATTCATTTGCAAAATTTATAACTCCTACACTATAAGGACAATTGAAATAAAAATTTGACCACTTGTATACCTTCTAGTAAATTATTTTCTAAAAATATCAGTACCTATATTTATATATCTAACTCTAATGAATATATATACCTAAAATTATATATTTCATTAATTTATTAAAATTGATTCTAAGCCATTATGTAAAATAAAGATCATTTTATGCATGTGGGGTCTAACAAGATATTGAGGAGTCAATGATTTAAATTGTACTAATTGATGTCCATATGATACTTGAGGCTAAATTAAGGGAGTCAGTTATAAATATTTCTCATGTGAGGAAGATGAACTCAATTAACCATAAGAATCTTAGAGGAGACTAATATTTATTAAAGGATGAGAATTGACAAAAAACTAAATAAGCCTTGGAGTGAAGGAATAATTTTAGTTAGGCATAATAATGAACTATAGAACAAGATTAATTTTAGTATGGATTTTATTATGCTAAAGTAAATGTATGATAAGAATTTTCTACGACACGGCCGACCTACAACAATGTTAGGCAAAATTGGATGACCAAAGATGCATGGAAAACAATGTGTTTCAATTTTCCAAAAAAGGGATAAAAACATATTAGGGTAATAAATCTCTAGCCTTTTATTTAATTAAGTGTCACATAACAAAAAAAGTGACAATGTATCCACCACATTTTGCACAAAAAATGAGCAAAAAAGATAGATCATGAGAGACACGGTGTAAACAAAGCAATTATCCATGCTGGATAAGAAAATAGAAAATAAAAGAAAAACTAGAGATTATATCCAAGGATCTATTTAAAAGAGGGTAAGGATGAGCATCCCCATCTTACCTGATAAATAGGTATCAAAACACTATTAGGTTGTAAGGAAATTGAGTGATTCAGGATGGTTTAATTAAAGAAAACATGAAAACACGATAAAAGAACAATTTTTTTGTGGGTGAGCTTTTGAGGCTGAAGATGTCTGTGAGCTTCCCATCATGGCCCCAAAACTTCTAATTTTAGGTGTGTCATGGCCCTAATCACCTCAGGACCTCTGACGACAGAGACCGATCATTGGTAACTAGGACCAATGCATAAGATGTTACAGGATGACTACTAGAGTTATGCTTAGAGAACTAGATCTTATTTTTTAGAATTAGTAGAAAATGACAACCATAAGAGTGATAGAGTAGGTATAGAAAATGATAAATAAAATGCATAAGGCAGATCAAGTCAATTGCAATAGTTTTAGATCAGATAGAAACATACAACAGATTCAACAATTATGTGCAACAATTAAAGTAGTTTATCTTTCTACAAATCTAGTAGAGAATGTTGTGTTATAAGAAGGATCTTCTGATTATAAACAAAAACATAAAGAGGGAGATAGTCATTTATCTGACTTTAGAAGAGATGAGAGGGCTCTGGAATACATTAGGTATGGGGATCTATTTATAGGTAGATTTTAGGGTTCAAGATTCTACGTAGAACCTTCTAGAAGAGGTGGCGTATCGCTTTGATGTGCCACATAGGACTTGTAGATCGATTTTATCCACTACATGGAACCTGGAAGATTACTTTGATTTACCCAGAGTCACAGGGTGGAAAAAAAGGAAATATCATTTTTCTAGTAGCTTCACTGTTCTTGAAAAAAATTAGAGAAAACTTGCACAAAAAGATAAGTTGGAATTATCTCTTGGATTTTTCTAGAGAACCAGTTGAAGAGAGGAATATTTAACTATGAACAATTCAAATGGTGAAAGTTGTTAAAAAAGATTCTATTTAAGGCAGAATTGAAGAACAATTGCACTTTCGGTCTGAAAGAAGGTTTTTTTTGTAGACGAGCACAAACCATGTGAAAGTGGGTGAAAATGGTATATGTGGCAATTGGGTAGGGTGTGGAACAGATTTCATCATTGGCCAGAGGATTGGCATTAATCGTGAATTTTTTGAGTAAGAAAAAATGAGGCGTCAACAATTTGCCTCTCTCAAGGCAAGGTTCGAGATAAGAGTGAGAACCACATGCTTGAGCTAAGTCCGACCTCCACTTTTAGTCACAAAAGGCCAAAATGGTTAGGCTCATTAAGGATGTTTTGATAAACCTTGTGGAGGGTGTAAATCAAGTATGTGATGTCTCTTCCTTCAAAAGTTGTTTTAGTGAGGAAACGATTGGGAATGAATGATTTATCCAAAACAAGGGCAACTTCTGACTTGGGAAGTTTCCTGTATTTGACTAATCATTCAATCCCCTGAAGTCTTGATGAGTGTCTCCCATCATAGCTTTAGTTCTAAAACCAGCGCATGACTTATTCTCCCACAAACTCATGCCTTAATGAGTAAATGGCGGATGTGAAAAAGCAAATGGAGGTGTAGTTTGTAATTGAGACATTAAGATCCAAAGTCTTTGATTACTGAAAATAGTGGCAACTACTGTGCCAGGATAACATATCTTGGAGAAAAGAGTAGTCATCCATCTTTCTACACATGTTTAGTTTTGAGTTTTTTTTAGTGGGCCAATTGAGATTCAAGACCAGAACTCTTAAAAGGCACAGTATGAAGAGTTTTCGTATCGGAATAGGGCTTATATCATCAAGAACGGTGAGTTTCATTTTTGACAAGCCTTTAGATTTAAAGTGACTTTTATGGACAATGACTGAATTGGTTAGTTGTCTAATTGATTAAGGCATCTGAGATTCAACTGAGATTGGACGTTTAGACTATCATCCACTAGTAGATTGCCTCCAGGATGAGTTTGTTGGATCAAGGGATCTAGAGGGGGGTGAATAGAGCTTCACAAATCTCACAAAACAAATTAGACCTTCAAATTATATTAAGTGCAAAAGCTTAAGCATACAACCAATTTGAAGTCCTAACTAACATGCATAGCAAGGATGAGAGACAAGGATAGCATACACTTGGACAAAGTGATTTAGAGTGGTTCCACACTTCAAACTAGAAGTGATTCAGTCCACCACCTAGAGGTGGTTAGTCTCTAGGACTTTACAATCTTGATGCTCTTATATTCAATTACAAGAAAAATCCACATTCATCCAAGGACTTAATACTTCAAGAAAGGATCTTCAACCTACAGAAGGAACTTACCCACTTGAACCAAGAAGTCTTCAACCTTCAACAAGGACTTACCCACTCCATCTTCAAGTCTTTGACCTTCCAGGAATTATCTATCCTTCTTGAACATCCTCCTTTCCTATCTCCTTCACTCAGAGATCTGGATCACCATGCTTTCTTCAACCTTAAAGAATAGCAACTCCTTCTCCTTCACTCGGAGAAGATCTTCAAGACTTTTCTTCAATAAGGAAAGGGGGTAGGAAGATGGAGGTGGAGAGCTTTACATGGATATTAGGAATAGCTCTCTTACAACAGATCCTAACTCATTCATATTCATGGATTTGAATTGAGAGTAGAGAGAAAGGGGATAAAAGGGGTGAAGCACTCTCAACTAAGCAAGAACCAAGCTATACAATGAATGAGCAACCTTGGAATGAACTCCAAGTGGTCCTATTTATAGTTGGGGGTGCCCCTTTGAGTTGGGGAACACTTAGGGTCAAATTATAGCCATTTTTGCACAAGGCAACAAATCTATTTTTGTCCAAACAAGTCACCAACAGTTAGAATTACATTTTCTGTGTTTTCTATAAAGTACATTCGGTCAAGATTCAATAAAGGTAACTCGACCGATCAGATAAAAGACAAACCCAATTTTCAAACCATCAGTTGAGTTTGTCCTGGGGAAAATCGACTGACCAATGAAAATAGCATTTGGTCAGTAACTTGATTGATCGAGTTCTATGAATGCACAACCCGACCGATGCACTCTTCAAAGAATTGATCCAATGGATCGGTCGAGATTGTAACTAGACCGATCAACAACCTGTGATCAATTTTTTAAAGTGCTTAAAAAGTGATTAAAACTTGGTACTAAGTGTCCCACATAATTTTCTCATCTTAGTTACAAGTCATATCATCAATACAAGTGATTAAAAAATTCTTTTAAGGTCATTTACATGGATTTCCTAATTAGAACACTTGCATTGCTTTTGACTTGAACTTTGATAAGCTAGGGCTTGTGTAATTTGATCCTTTTCATGTACCTAACACCTGAAATCAATCTTGAATACACATATTAGATACAAATGAATGGAATGGTTAAGTCATTATCAAAATATGGACAATGTATAACCTCTAGGTCAGCATTCTCCCTCTTTTTGACAATGACAAACCATTCCTCAAACATATTGAAAAGGATATAGAAATTATACATTTGCCTTGTGAATTAGGGGGAATCAAGATTTGAACAATGTGAATTGTGCCCCCTCAATCTATGCTTACTTTAACCTACATAGTTGGTCTATCTAAGCAAAGTAATTATAGCATACATGTACTATATGGTCCTTTGCAAGTAACATGATAAAACATAAAATGAACAAGAAAAGGATCTCATAAGCAATAAGAAGTAGTATGACAAAGAATAGCAATATGATTGAGTTTCAAGACATTGAAGTTCTCTCCCCCTTTTGACATTATCAAAAAGTGAGGGGGGTAGAATAGCATATAATCAAGTCTTCTCCAAACATAATCAAGCAGATGTTCAAACATGCAATCTCATATCATATATCAACTAGAGACAACAGAAACACACATGCTAAGTCATAATCAAAATATGGTGAAATATGGCACCAACTGAGGATATAACTAATCAAAGAGTGCCATTAACATAGATTACAACTCAGAAGCATGTTCTCATAAAAGTAGCTACAAACAAGAAGTGATGAAAACTGAAGATAAAATAGTACATCTCAGATAATGTGCCCAGATGTTTCTAATACAAAATAGCCTAGAAAGATATATATGATCAACAAACTAGACTAGAAACTAAGAAACAACTAGACTATCTATGTCCACATCATCATCAACTCTAGGCTCATAGTCCTCGTCTCCATCTAAAGGTGCAGCAGTAGTGGCTTCATCACCAGAATCACCACCAGAGCCATCACCATCATCAAAAACATCCTCACCATCACCATCATCGTCATCAACAACAACAGTCTTAGCATCAGCCTGGTCAGTCATCTCCTCGTCTGTAGGAGGACCAAAACCATGACCTGGCCAATGAGAATTTTGCTCATCACAAGTCATACAAGATCATAGAGCTCATTGGCATGAGGGAAGGAAGGATAAGAATTGCCAAGATTGGCAAGAAGAGTGGCCAAGGGGCCAACAGGCAATGGCAGGTAAACGAGAGCAGAACCACCAACAACAGAGGATGTTGTAGCAATAGCGGAAGGCTCGGGGGTAGGGTAGTAATGATGATATGCATAGGAAGCATAATCACTACTAGGGAAAGGCTGGTAGGTGGGGTAGGGGTGTGCATAGGATAAGTTCATGTTTGACTTGATTGAACATAAATCTTGGTGCAAGTGCTCCTGAGCCTAAAGGTTGTATGCATGTTGGCATCATGTAGCCCATTAGGGTTTCATTGGACACACGAAACGAGGCATGACTAGGTCAGGGTGGCTGAGGAGGTGGAGCTTGGGTCGAGGAGACAGGGGCAACTGAGGCAGAGGTTGAGGGTGAAGCACCAGATGTGGTGGAGGCAAAGACAAGAACACACTTCTGAATTGTGGTCTCATTGATACATACACCCTTCCTGGCAAGTTTGTAGTGGAAGTTAGAAAAGAGTGATTTCTCAGTGGCGAATTGAAACAAACCACAAATCAGGGCTGGATAAGGTGGATGGGTGTCATGGGTGTTCTTGCCAGAGTCAAAATAGGTCATATGGTAGAGAATGTATCTTGACCATTTGACTCCAACATTCTCAAGAATGTAGTACATTATGACCACATTGTTCTCTACAATATCCGTTTGATTTTTCTTGGGATGGATGTTGTAATTGACCACTAGGGCTAATATACACTTTCTAAGATCAAGGGAGGAGGAGGGCAGGGTGCTCTTCTTCTTGTAAGGAACATCGGGTTTCTTCAGGTAGTGATGGATATCAGAAAGAGTGATCTCATTCTGCTTGTAGAAACCCTCAGGATCTAAAAGGTCAAAATACTCCCCGTAATCCTTACGCCAAGTGTCACTCTCATCGTCTCCTGAAAAGAAAACATTCAGGAAATCTTCAGAGATGTGAAATATCTTCCCGGTGATCATGGATGTAAGGATCACTTGAGTATTTGGTGGGGGTACTAGGGTGTCGTAATTCCAATGCAAGTTAATGTAGAATTTGTGAACTACTTTTGTGCTTGTCATAGAATTATGAAAGCAGTCACGTTCGACAGCCAGGGTAGATAGGTGATGAATGACTAGCAACCTCGCCACTTGGTCTATGATAGCTTGATGCCTAGGGATAGGCTCAAACAAGGCTCTAAATGGAAAAGGACTCCTTGGGAGAAGGTCCTTATAACTATTTACAGCCTCTATTGAGATAAAGGAGGTATCATTAAAAGGAATCAAGTGAGATGACGAAGAGGATGACGAAGCATTTCTAGGGGCAGGTCTCTTTCTTCTATGAGAAGTCATGGAGGTAAAAAGAAGGAGAAGAAGAGAGAAAACACACAAAAAAACCCACCAAAACCATTCACCTAACAAGGTAGAGCAAGAGGGAAGGTCTAGGGAAGCCTATCTAGGTCAGAAAAGGGCTAGGATAGGGAAGGTAAGGGTTGGGATTGAGATCTTAGGGCTAGAAGTAGGGGAATCGATCGGCTATTCTCTAGTTGAGAGGGAGAATAGTCGGCCAAACCCAACTTAAGTTGGCTTCAGCCTGCTGATCGGTCGAGTTCTAAGAGTCAGAAACTCGACCAATTGGTCCATTTCAGAACAGTTCTCAGCCACGGATCAGTCGAGTTTATCCTGGGGAAAACTCGACCGATGGTCAACCTGAACTAAAACCATCAAACTTTTTTTTTGTAAGGGCACTACTGAAAAAGGATTACATGGGGTGAGTATGAATAAAAGGAAAGGAGCAGGACTCTAGTTCCTGGAGGTACAAGTGCTTTAGAAAATTCGGACAACTGTCCCAGTGTTCTTCCCATTCTGGCTGTTTAAGATGGCGCTTCACCAGCAGATCAACAAACTTGTTTTGATCACGATGCATATAGCTAATATCCGAGGAGTCCTGGTTGAGTAATCGTTGGATGGTCAGCACCTGGAGCCGATATTTGATAGGGGTTGGGCACTTTCTGGTAATCCACTCCACAGCGTTGCCAGAATCACTAAGCAGCATAACATGAGATAAGTTTCTATCAGCAGCAACTCACATGCCATCGAGAATGTCCCTCAATTCCCCATCCATAGGATCCTTTCCTGAATGTTTACAAGTACGACCCTCAATCCACCGCCCGGTGGTGTCCCGGAGAACCATCCCTGTAGCTTTAAGGTTTTTGGAAGCATTGACAGCCGTGTCGACGTGCAAGATAACATAGGAAGTGTGAGACGGTAGGGCCAAAAGAGAAGATATGGGACTCCTGTTATGGATATTAACCGGCTTGCTGAACGCAATGTTAGCAGTGGCCAAGCTTGTCCGTGTGTTGGATTCAAGAACCGTAGGTGTATAGCTGTGACCCTCAAAGATTGAGAGATTGTGATTCTTCCATAACCACCAGCAGGTGATTGTAAAGAGCAGCGCCCAGTTATCAGTTTGACGCATGTGTAAAAGGTTGTAATCCAACCAGTCCTTGGTGTAGCTGTGAAGAAAGAAAGCGGTGGCGGTAGTGGGGATGATGTGTAGCCAAGCTTGCGTTGCTTCTGGACAATCACGCAAGGAATGCAGAACGGTCTCCTCCTCCAAGTGACATCGGGAGCATCTTGGGTCATCAGTAAGCTGGCGTATGAAGCACATAGTGTTGGTGAAGAGCCGTTCATGGAAGACAAGCCAAAGATTAAGTTTCATGCGCTGCTGGATTTTCATGTTCCATAACTTAGTAAGGACTTTAGATTGATCGCCAACAGGTTGGTTTGAGATGCAGTCGTAGGCAGAACTGGAGGTGCAGTCACCATTCGTGGAGTGCAACCAGACTCTACCATCATCACCATAGTCTGGTCGAGGTGTGGGCATGCTAACGATATCCTGAACGGATTCAAAAGTAAACCAAGCATTCAAGAAGTCTTCGTCCCAGGAGCCATCATCCATCACCAGGCTGGCCACCTGCAAATCTCGGATCTCTTCAGGGACGTGGAGCCTCAGATTTAGGGAAGGAGTGAAACCCTCACCAACCCAAGCATCAGACTAGACAGAGGTTTGAAGCCCGGAGGAAAGGGCCATTCGAGAGTTAGACTGAATGAAAGGCAAAGCAGTGCTAATGCATCTCCAGATATGAGAGTCGGACGCTTTCCTCCCTTGAGGCCGTCGGTATTTCGCCTCCAACAGTTGTACCCAAGGGACCTGTCTATGCTTCACAAAATCCCAAGCTAATTTCATGACGAGAGAAAGGTTGAAGTATCTGGCTTTCTTGATCCCCAAGCCTCCATGGGATAGGGGTTTTGTGACATGCTTCCAAGCAACCAGGTGCGAGCCTGTTGACTTGGTGGAACCCGTCCATAAGAAGTTTCTCATCAGCTGGTCAATACGATCAGTGACTGAGCAAGGTAGTTGAACCATCTACATTGGATAACATGACTGAGAGAGAAGGACAGATTTAGTAAGTGTGGTTCTTCCTGCAAGCGAGAGGAACCTATTTTCCCAGGATGAGATTTGTTGATGGAGTTTATCACAAAGGTACTGGTAGTGAGATTTTCTCTTTCTTTTGTACAGAATAGGGACTCCCAGATGACGACCGAGATTATCTGTTTCCTTGATTCTCAAGCGATGGAAAATCTGAGAACGGAGAGTGTGTGGAGTGTTATGAGAGAAGAAGATCGATGATTTCTCATGAGATAGAAATTGACCCGAAGCTTTACTGAATTGCTTGAGACAAAGGTTGATGGTCGCGGCTTGCTTCATCGAAGCCTCCCCGAAGAGGACAATGTCATCCGCGAAGCTCACATGGGATATAGATATCTTCTGCCTGGTTAACTGTAAAGGCTTCCATGAGCCCCCATTGATTTCCTCCGTAATGAGTTGGCTAAACCTCTTAAGACAAAACACAAAAATGTACGGCGAGAGTGGATCACCTTGTTTGACACCACAAGAAGGCTTGAAAGAACCAACGGATTCTCCATTCCAAAGAATAGTGGTAGTGCCTGATTTGATTAACCTCATAATAATACTAACGATATTCACCGGAATTGCGGTTCGGTGGAGGGTGTCTTCAATGAAGGACCAACTTAACTTGTCAAATGCTTTCATGAGATCGAGTTTGATCGCCATCGTGTGTGTTCTAGCTTTCCTGGACTCCATGGAATGCACTAGTTCTTGAACAAGAACTATATTATCACCAATCCGACGCCCAGGAACAAAGCTCGATTGGAAAGGGGAAACCCAATCATTCATGTAAGGCTTGATTCTAGAAGTAATGATCTTTGATATTAATTTGGTACAGACGTTGTTGAGAGAAATCGACCTAAGTTGAGAGCACGATTCCGGTGCCGCCACTTTAGGAATGAGAATGAGTGTAGAGTCTGCGGAGTCGTGTACAAGAGGGAGACCAGAGAAGCTGTCAGTGACGAATTTGCAAACTTGGTTCTTTAGAAGGGGCCAATTTTTCTGGATAAAGGACACATCAACGCCATCTGGGCCTGGGGCCTTGAGTGGCGCCATGGCATGGAGGTTCGACCAGATCTCCTCAGTTGAGGGTGCTTGGCCGATCTGCTCAACAAAGGATGTGGCAAGCGGAGGGAATGAGCATGTGAAAAGCGCACTAGCATGTTGGCGAACCAGGGGATTGGATTCTTGATACACGTTCGAGAAGAAGGAAATGACCATGTGCTTTAGCTGATCTTCGTTTTCGACCCAGCAACCAGAAGAGTCTTTCAGCTTCACAATCTTGTTGCGGTGTCTTCTAGATTTGACTAGAGATTGGAAATATCTGGTGTTGAGATCGCCTAGTTTGATCCAATTACAGTGTGCTTTCTGCTGCCAATCAATCTCCTCCTACCTTATAATTTGATCGAGTTCGACTTGGAGGGAGACCGTCTCATTAGCTAAAATCTGGTTGTGACCCAAGTCCAATTGGAACTGGTTCCACCTGATCTTGTTGCCAAGCTGCTTCTTCCTGCAGTGGCGCTTTCGGGTTTCATGCTGGTCCCAGGCTGCAGCCTTGGCAAGAAAAGCTGTGCAAGCTTGATGAAGTGGGACTTGAGAGTTCCACTATGTTGAGAGGAAGTGTTTGAAGCCAGCCATCTCTTCCCATCTTGTGCGGGTTTTTAAGTGAATCAGGCCACGCCATTTGTGGGATGTACAGGAAAGAAGGAGAGGGGCATGGTCAGAGTTGTTGCGCTCAATAACCTGAATCGAACGAGAGTGAGAATCCTCAAGCCATAGATCATTACCCAGGGCCCGATCCAACCTTTCATGGAGAAACCCCCGGCGGAAGGTGGTACACGTGCCAGCAAAGCCGAGATATGAGAGCTTGCATTGGGTCTTTGTGTCGATGAACTCTCTGTTGCTCGCTTTGTCAAAGAACGAGCTGCCGAACTTCTCTGATTGATACATGACGGTGTTGAAATCTCCAATCACCACCCAAGGTTCAGTAATGGTGGAGGACATAACCGAGAGATGATGCCACAAGAAGCGCCTACTACTCTTCGTAGTGCCCGCATATATAAACGTGCAAAGGTGTCGCTGATCAATCCGGCAATGGATGAATTGCTTATGGGACACAAGGATTTCCATGCTAACGCCAGCCTTCCAGAGGACCCAAATACCGCCCGCGAACCCTACAGCTTCAACACGATGGGAGTGAGGAAAACCTAGTTTCTTAATGACAGAGGTAGCTTTTGCACCGCTACACCGGGTCTCATACAGACCAATGATCGAAACATTGTATTTCCGGACGATTTCTTTAACAATGTTCTTGGTATCATCGTCACAGATACTCTGAATGTTCCAGATTATGAGGTTCATTTATCACCTTCGATTAAGGTGGAGTTACTCATAGCCTATGCTTCCTTCTCCAGATCCGGTAGCAGAGAGGTTTTCCCTCATTTGCGAGTCGATGCTCTCCTCGGATCGCCTGCGTGCGTGACCTTCCGATTCCTCAAGTGTATGCCCGGGGAGCCCTTGGCTGGACTTCGATATTTGGTGTAGTTTGCCGGGGGTTGCCACCATTCCCGATGGTGAATGTGGTTGTGACGAAGGGGTGCTCATGGATGCCCCGTCTTGGCAGTACCTCGTCTCCAGTGAGTTTTGCGACGGTGTGATCATCATCTTTCCGGTTGCTCGATTGGGGGTTAACAGGGGGGTATGTCATTAGCCTGCGGGTCCTTTCCCAGGGAGTTAGCAACTTTAGTCTGCTTGTGTTGTTTCTTTCGCAAGCTCCAGTCAATACCAGATACACGTTCAACGACTTTGTCTACATCGAGAACTTCAGTAATGTCATCATCTTCCTCAGTACCTTGCAGCCCCTAGAACCGATTGTTGTCATGGGTAGGTTTCCGTGCTACTTCACCCAAAGGAGGTTTCTTCTGTCTGCGGGGGATGGGTTGTGCATGGATGGCTTCAGAGAACCCCTCACGACGTGTTGGGTTGTCGGTACAATTTTGCCCACATCGACGATGGCGTGACGTAGAGCATTCTCCTCCTCGATTCTTTTTGGGCATTCCTTCTCGAGATGTCCGGCTCGTCTGCAATGAAGACAGATACAAGTGATGTTCTCGTATTCCACGTTGTACTTGATACCATCTATACATATGGCGGGCGTCAGTGGGGACTGCATATCGAGTTCCACAGCAAGCCGCGCAAAATGGCCTCGTCGCTGTTGAGTTGTATTCAAATCAACCTTTACAGTCATCCCTAAGGTGTCACTGATCTGTCTAAGCAAGGTTTCTTGGTAGAGATGGATGGGTAAATTAGGGATTCTGATCCACGCCACTAGTCTTGGCAACGTGGCCTTGTCCGGCAAGAAACACGGGGACCAGCATTGGACGGTGAGGTATGAACCGAAGATAGGTCAGGGCCCACCGGTGAGAGCTGTTATGTAGTCTTCCTCCGATTGGAGTTGGACGAGAAAGAAGTCATTGGCCACGTCGATTAGGTTGAATCCACCGAGCGGCTTCCATAGCTTAGATATTCGGTCCCGCAGCGTAAGATATCCGATGTTTCTGGAGATAAGCTTAACAATAACCGTGAACTTCCACGGGCAGAGGAGGTCATCCATGGCTTCGTTCCGGATACAGAACACAGGGAAGCCTTGTTCGGTGGAAGTCTCTATGTCCGTCGGTAGTAGGTTCACCCCATTAGTCTTGACGTCGATCTTGATGAAGTTGTGTGGATTATCAGGAGGACCTTTCCCCAGCGAGTCGCGATAGGACATCTCAGTGGTGTTCGAAGGACCAGGGTGGTCCTGACCAGCGGGGCGGAGCGGCGGGAAGGAGTTGTTGGCGATCACAGTATCGACGTCCATGCAGGCCGGGGAGGACGATAAGGGTTGCTCTTCCCTACGTCGGCTAGAATAGGTGAAACTCAATCCGAAGTTGCCAATCGGGATGGAGGTCACAGAGCGACCAACACCCCCGTCGCCATCGTCGTCGGGGTCTCCCCCCGCGCTCACAGAGGAAACCCTAGCCACCATTTTCTTAAAACCATCAAACTTAATTTCTAGCAATTTGAAAGCTAATTAAATTCATTTTTCAAGTCTATTATGTATATTGAACATACTTAGGCACATATCACTCAACATTGGGTACTATTTAGCGATAAAAACCTAAAATTCAAGAAATGCCCAAAAATAAGCAAAACTAAGCATGTCAACAAGCAAAATTTAGAAATTTTAGGCAAGGAAGGTGATATAAGCATGAGCAAGAGATATAGAATAAAAACAACTAGCTAGATAATATGTCAATATCATCTAAAGAAATTATGAGCAGCTTAGATCTAATGAAGCTAAATTTCTCTCTAGCTAAAGGTTTGGTGAAAATGTCTGCCAACTGATTTTCCGTGTCCACATGCGTGATATAGATATCCTTTTTGGCAATGTAATCACAAAGAAAATGATGAAGAACCTCTATATGTTTAGCTCTACTATATAATATAGGATTATAAGAAAGATTGATTGCACTAGTATTATCACAATAGATAGGAGAAGCATCAAAATGTATGTTAAAGTCTTGGAGCATTTGCTTCATCCATAGGACCTAGGCACAACAACTTCCAACTACAATGTACTCAGCCTCGGTAGTTGATAATGCCACGGTGCTCTATTTCTTTGAAAACCAAGACACCAAGCATGGTCATAGAAGGAAGCAAGTGTCACTTGTGCACTTTCTATCAATCAAACATCCTGCGTAATTAGCATCACTATATGCTAAAAGAGTAAAGTCCCTTGACTTAGGGTACCATAGTCAAAAGTTTTGAGTTTTGGCTAAGTACCTAAAAATCCTATTAATAGCAATAAGATGTGATTTCCTAGGACTTGATTGAAAGTGAGCACACAAGCTAACACTAAACATCAGGTCTAGAGGCAGTTAAGTAAAGTAAACTTCCAATCATACCTCTATAGAGCTTCTCATCTACCTTCTGACCTTCTTCATCTCTATCAAGTTTGGCGGTGTTGGACATGGGTGTGTCCATCGGCTTCATGTTATCCATTCCAAAGTGTTTGAGTAGCTCATTGGTGTACTTGCTTTGGTTGATGAAGTTTCCATCTTTGGTTTGCTTGATTTGGAAGCCGAGGAAGAAAGTAAGCTCACCCATCATGCTCATCTCGAACTCACTCTGCATAAGAGAACTAAACTCCTTGCAAAGATCAAGATTAATTCCACCAAATATGATATCATCAACATAAATTTGAATGATAAGGAAATTTCTAGAAGTGTGTTTTAGAAATAAAGTAGAATCAACTTTGCCCATGACATAGCCATTGTCTAACAAAAAGTTCTTAAATTTTTCATACCAAGCTCGAGGTGCTTGTTTGAGTCCATAGAGAGCTTTTTGTAGCATATAAACATGGTTAGGTAGCTTGTCATTTTCAAAGCCCAGAGGTTGAGCCACAAATACTTCCTCCTCAATTGTACCATTCAAAAATGCACTTTTAACATCCATTTGATTTAGTAAGAAATTCTTATAACTAGCAAAAGCAAGTAGCTTTCTAATAGATTCAAGTCTAGCAACAGGAGCATAAGTTTCATCAAAATCAATACCTTCCTGTTGATTGTAGCCTTGAGCCACTAACCTTGCTTTGTTTCTTACCACTTTTCCATTTTGTCAAGCTTGTTGCGGTAGACCCATTTGGTGCCAATGATTTTTTTGTCACTTGGTCTAGGAACTAGAGTCCACATTCAGTTCTTCCCGAACTGCTCTAGTTCCTCCTACATGTCTAGGATCCACTTGTCATCTCCAAGAGCTTCCTTGATGTTCTTTGGCTCCAGCTGTGAGATGAAGGCACTGTCTACTTGTTCTTTTTGTAGGCAGCTCGTGTCTTCACCCTCTTGAATGGATTACCAATGATTATCTCTTTTGGATGATTCTTTGTGAAGCGAGGAGTGGGATCCTTCTTCTCTTCATCTTCTTCTTCAACCACCTGCTTACCTGTTTTGTCGATGTTGAGGTCTTTTAAGATTGGAATTAAGTCATCTACAACATCATTATTAACAACATTCTTTCCAATAGCAGGGTTAGATTCAATAAATTTGACATTAATGGATTCTTCAATTTTAGACAGTTCAATATTGAAAACTCTATAAGACCTACTTGTAGTGCTCTAGCCTAGGAAGAAAGCCTTGTACAATTTCAGATCAAACTTTTTGAGAGAATCCTTTGTGTTTAAAACAAAACAAGGACATCCGAAAATGTGAAAGAAGTCGATGGATGACTTTCTACCACGCCATAACTCATAAGGGGTTTTCTTCAAAGATGGATGCGTAAAAACTCGATTCTGCACAAAACATGCGGTGCTAACAACTTCAGCCCAAAACTTCTTTGGAGTATCATACTCTAGAAGCATGGTCCTAGCTATCTCCTGTAGCGACCTATTCTTTCTCTCTACTACCTCATTTTGTTGAGGTGTACGAGGAGAAGAGAAATTGTGTGAGTAACCAGATTTTTCACAAAAATGCTCAAAAAGATCATTTTTAAGATCTCCCCCATAGTTATTATGGATAGAAACAATCCGACAAGAACCTTTGTTTTCAACTCGTTTACAAAAGCTTGAGAAAACATCTAGAGTATCACTTTTAGAGACGAGAAAGAATGTCCAAGTATAGCGAGAGAAATCATCGATAATCACAACACAATACTTGGAACCACGAAGTGTTTGAGTTCGCATAGGTCCGAATAGATCAATATGAAGAAGCTCAAGAACTCTTTTGGTACGAAAGACTCATTTGGATTTGGAGGACTTGGTTTGCTTGCCTTGTGTGCAAGGTTGGCATTCCTCATCCTTTTCAAAATCCAATTTAGGAAGTCCTCTAACCAATTCCTTTTTTCTCAATTTCTTCATTTAATGCATATTCATATCACCCAACCGGTGATGCCAAAGAGATATATCATTTTTATCCACAACTAAGCATCTGTCAAGTATGATCTTTAGAGCATCAAGCACAATAACATATAGATTACCATTTCTAGTTCCCTTATATATGACATTGTAAGTGAGGGAATCTTGAAGCAAACAATCTAGAGAAGTAAATAGAAGAAGATAACCATTATCACAAAGTTGGCTTACACTTATCAAATTGTGATGTAGACCATCAACAAGCAAAACATTTTTAATACAAAACTTGTTTCCTACATCACCCTCACCTATTACCTTACCCTTTTTGTTGTCCCCAAAGGTCACCGATCCTCCTTTCTTTTTCATGAATTTGTTGAAATGGCTGAGTTCACCTATCATATGCTTTGAGCAGCCACTATCAACAATCTACCTTCTTTTGACCTACATGAAAGAAGGATGTCAGTTCCCAACTCAAACTTTAGGATGCAGGGTTAGCTTGGGGACCCATTTCATCTTTGGGTTGGTCCCCTTTGGCTTGTAAGGAAATATAAGTACAATAATGATCATCACATTTACAATGAGCACACACCATTGGGTTCTTAGAGCTGGAAGTCTCTCCATGGAAGAAAGGAGGTTCCACACTCTTCTTCTTACCCTTAATCTTGTTCTTGCTCTTACCCTTAAGAGCAGTCCCATCATATCCTAAACCACAAGTACCAATTTTTTTGGTAGAGTGTTCTGGGGCAGCATTGAGGGATTTCTTTCTGGTAAGAAACTTTTGCAAAGAAGCTCTTAATTTAGCATTATCATCACTAAGATTAATGACAATAGAAGATAAGCTAGCAAGATCATCTCTAGCATGCAACAGGTCGACCTCTAAATAGAGGGCTTTAGTATGAAAAGAATCATGTTCTAGAGAAGTGCTAGCTATCTCATTACTTTGCAATATAGGTCTAGAGGATAGATCATTAACTTGAGCAAGCAACTTAGCATTTTCATATTTAAGCAATTGAATTTCTCTTTGATAAGCATACGTTTCTTGCTTCCTAGCTAAAATATCTAGAGGGGGGGGTGCATAGAGCATTTTGGAGTTTTAAAAAATAAATTAAACACTTGAACAAGAAATAGGAGGAGACAAGGAAGACATAAGGATGTAGAGTGGTTCCTACCTTAGAAATCTATGGTATTCAGTCCACTACATGATTGTTTCCAACTGGGATTTTGAAAGAAACTTATTTTATTACCTCTCAAGGATGTTACACAAAATACAATTGCTTTCCTACACCCTTTAAGTAGCCTTCACCTGAAGTAGCCTCAGTCCTCCTAGAAGCATCCTTCTGAAGTAACTCCAAGTCCACCCTTGAAGTAGCCTTCACCCAAAGTAGCTTCAATCCTTGAGGCAGCCTTCTGAAGTAACTCCACATCACCGGGAGAAGCCTTCACCACCTTGAAGTAGCTCCATGAACCTCCTTTCAATAGCCTCCAACCTAGGACTAGTCAAGGAGAACAAAATACAATGAAAGGAACAAGATTGGAAGAAAGAAACAATGTTACCAATGAGTACAACACTTTGATCCTATATCAAGCGTATTGATCTCCTATCCACTATAGATGAGTGTGGTAGTGTGGTGGCTAGGAAATACTAAGCTATAGGACACTAATTTATAGCTCAAAGAAATATATTTCAAGTGTAGCTTGCTTGTTTCTCACTAAGAATGAACCTCCTTTCAATAGCCTCCAACCTAGGACTAGTCAAGGAGAACAAAATACAATGAAAGGAACAAGATTGGAAGAAAGAAACAATGTTACCAATGAGTATAATGTTTTGATCCTATATCAAGCGTATGGATCTCCTATCCACTATAGATGAGTGTGGTAGTGTGGTGGCTAGGAAATACTAAGCTATCAGACACTAATGTAGAGCTCAAAGAAATAGATTGCAAGTGTAATTGTATGCACAAGTGATACTTTGAGTGTCATAAGTCCTCTCCTATTTATAGGAATAGATTACAAGTGCTTAGGGACGTTCCAGACACTTTCTAGGGTGTTCTTAGTGCTCAACTAGCCGTTAGGTGTCCATAAATTGCATTGCAATGGCTAGTTGTTTAGAGCTAAAAATGCAATCCAGGGAGTAGCTCAGTCGAGAAGTTTGTCGACCGAGATGTGTCTCGGTCGACCATTTATTTGACTGAGTGGGAGCTTGAGTAAATGTTTTGCAACATTCGTTTCCAACTCCCAACTACTTTTCCAATTCAGTCTAATGTCTATAGAACCTACTGGAAGGTCTATTCTCGGTCGAGAAAGAGTGTCGACCGAGAGTTGATTTGGTGTTACATGTGCAGGTCATTAATCAGTTCTCGTGTGTTAGACTAAGGTGATTCTCGGTTGATAATTTGGTTGACCGAGGATGTCTCGGTCGAGAACTTTGTCGACCGAGAATGTCTCTGTTTCAATGTGTTGAGTCATATACTAAGTGTGTGTATTAATGTGCAATTGTGCTTCTATCTTAAGGGAGGTTTTATCTAAGTGTTGTGAGTGGATAGGGAAGATCTAATGCTTTATTTTCATGAGATCTATGTACTTGTACAAGTTTTTACATTGAATACAATCATGAAAATAAGAGCAATCTAAGCATGTTGATCTTCCAATTTGTATTGATCTTCAACTATCCACTTCCCTATTTGTTTATCCCCGAAACACTTCAAATAACAAGTTATATCCATAAGAATGAAATATTTGTCATCATCAAAACAAAGGGTTTAATAATGTTTAATTTAGCCAACACTAGCTTCGTTAATGAGGTTAAGTTCTACATTTTCAGTTTTAAGAACATCAATCTCATCTTGTCATTTTTTGTTTTCTTCCTTAAGAGTAGCAATGGTCTTAAGGTAGACACCATTCTCAACTTCAACTCCATTGTATTAGAGCTCAAGATCAAGAAATTTCCCTTGCAAAGTATTAATACTATCAAGATGCATCTCTTCATTTTGATCTAGAATCTCAATCTTAGCATAAATATCATCTATAATCTTTCATAACCTTTTCTTTTTATCTTTGCATTTAGTAAAAGATGATCGGAAAGCATTAATCATATCAAGAAGAGTTTCTTTAGACAAATCATGCAAATTAACTTCACTTACCTCACTTACCTCACCTACATCATCACTTGTAGAGGCCATGAGAGCAAGTTGGCATTCTCCATCTTCGGAGCTAGAAGAACTTGAGGAAGACTCCTCCCAATCTACATGAGCTACATCCTTGCTTCTTCTTTCTTTCTTCTCCTTTATCTTGTATTTGCCTTCCTTCCTATACTCCTTGTCCTTCTTGTGGCTATTCTTTTGGTGGCTCTTCTTGGCCTTGGGGTAGTCACTCTTGTAATGGCCTTTTTGGCCACATTCATAGCACCTAGGAGTAGATGAAGAAGAATTCTCTTTAAAATTCTTGCCCTTAGAGTATTTAGCTTCATGCTC
Source organism: Alisma plantago-aquatica (assembly GCA_963693085.1). Classification (NCBI taxonomy): domain Eukaryota; kingdom Viridiplantae; phylum Streptophyta; class Magnoliopsida; order Alismatales; family Alismataceae; genus Alisma; species Alisma plantago-aquatica. Next base: position 152,671,017 of record OY856413.1, read on the forward strand.
ATTTGGGCCTTCATCTTCACTTGAGGAAGGAGTAGGGGACTTGAGAGAAAGTTGTTACTGTGGAACCATCTCTTCAATTTGAGCTTTGAAGGCAGTGTCCTTGATCTTCTTGGACTCATCTTCTCTCTTTTCTTCTTCTTCTTGCTTGTCTAGCCTTGGCTCATCAACTTGGAGGTTGCCAACCAGCTCCTCAGTTGACAATTCACTAAGCTTGTACACTTCTTCAATAGAGGTCACCTTGGGCTCCCATCTCTTTAGAAGAGATTTCAATATCTTTGAGTTAATTGTGCCTTTGTCCATCACACTACCAAGGGCTGCCAATCCATTTTAAATTATTAAGATTTGTGTACATGTCTGCCACTCTTTCATTCTTTCCCATCTTGAAGTTCTCAAGTAGACCACCAAGCATGTAGATCTTTGCTTCCTTGACTTGCTCTATTCCATCATAGGTGACACATAGCTTGTTCCAAATATCATGTGTGGTGTCCCATGAGGAGATCTGGTTGAACTCGAATGGGGTGAGGGTTGCATAGATGATGCTCACGCCTTTGGAATTGAGCTAAGTTTGCTTCATTTGGGCTTCCGTCCATGTGGAGATTTCCCCCTTTGGATATTCATACTTTAGATGCACCACCTTCCACATCTCGTAGCTTACTCATTGGAGGTAGAACTGCATTCTTCTCTTCCAATAGAGGAAATGGAGAAGCTTCGCTCAAAGTTGAGAGATCCAAGTGATAAATTCCCCATCTTCTCCTACTTGAGGAAGTAGCTTGGAGAAGACCAGTTCTGATACCACTTGTTGGATCAAGGGCTCTAGAGGGGGGTGAATAGAGCTTCAAAAATCTCACAAAATAGATTATACCTTCAAATTATATTAAGTGTAAAATCTTAAGCATACATCCAATTTGAAGTCCTAACTAACAAGCATAACAAGGATGAGAGACAAGGATAGAATACACTTGGACAAAGTGGTTTAGAGTGGTTCCACACTTCAAACTAGAAGTGAGTTAGTCCACTACCTAGAGGTGGTTAGTCTCTAGGACATTGCAATCTTGATGCTCTTATATTCATTCATAAGATTACAAGAGAAAACCACATTCATCCAAGGACTTAATACCTCAAGAAAGGATCTTCAACCTACCGAAGGAACTTACCCATTTGAACCAAGGAGTCTTCAGCCTTCCACAAGGACTTACCCACTCCATTTTCAAGTCTTTGGCCTTCCGGGAATTACCTATCCTTCTTGAATGTATGCCTTTCCTATCTCCTTTACTCGGAGATCTGGATCACAATGCTTTCTTCAACCTTGAAGAACAACAACTTCTTCTCCTTCACTCAAAGAAGATCTTCATGCCTTTTTTTCAATAAGGAAAGGGGGTAGGAAGATGGAGGTGGAGAGCTTTACATGGATATAAGGAATAGCTCTCTTACAACAGATCCTAACTCACTCATATTCATGGATTTGAATTGAGAGTAGAGAGAGAAAGGGGCTCAAAGGGGTGAAACACTCTCAACTAAGCAAGAACCAAGCTATGCAATGAATGAGCAACCTTGGAATGAACTCCAAGTGGTCCTATTTATAGCTGCGGGTGCCCCTTCGAGTTGGGGAACACTTAGGGTTGAATTATAGCCATGTTTGCACAAGGCAACGGATCTATTTTTGTCCAAACAAGTCACCAACGGTTAGAATTACTTTTTCTATGTTTTTCATATTCAATAAAGGTAACTCGACCGATCAGATAAAAGACAAACCCACTTTTCAAACCATTAGTCGAGTTTGTCCTGGGGAAACTCGATCGACCAATGAAAATAGCATTTGGTCAGTAACCTGATCGGTCGAGTTCTATGAATGCACAACTCGACCGATGCAATCTTTAGAGAATTGATCCAGTGGATCGGTCGAGATTGTAACTCGACCGATCAACATCTTGTGATCAATTTTCTAAAGTGCTTAAAAAGTAATTAAAACTTGGTACTAAGTGTCCCACATAATTTTCTCATCTTAGTTACAAGTCATATAATCAATACAAGTGATTACAAAATTCTTCTAAGGTCATTTACATGGATTTCCTAATTAGCACACTTCCATTGCTTTTGACTTGAACTTTGACAAGCTAGGGCTATCCTTTTCATTTACCTAACACCTGAAATCAATCTTGAATACACATATTAGATACATATGAATGGAATGGTTAAGTCATTATCAAAATATGGACAATGTATAACCTCTACGTCAATAGAGTTTTGTTACTGATTTGTCTTCTATCATATAGATTAGTGATGTTCCTCAACTTTCTAGATCTCAGTCCTAAAAATTAGAGATTTGAACCATAACTTAGGGTCATGAGTCATAGTCGATAATTTGGTTCATTTTTTAGTCATGATCTGATATTGTAAGAAGATGTGTGCATGAAAGCAAGCCAATAACCCAAGTCACAATCCTGGATTAGTCAAATGGTTTGTTTTGAGAGGTGATCTAGATTTTGATTGTAAGTCACGCGTAGAGACCCAAATAAGAAAGCTAAAGAGTAGGGATCCTATTCAAGATGAGGCTCATGGTCTAGTTTAAGGTCTTGGTCACGAATCCAAACTGATTGGAAAATGGGGCTTTGAGGTGGTATAATGTAAGATTGTGATCTGGGATCCTGAATGATTGAGAAAAAATGATGTTTGAATTTGGTCCAATTTTAGGTCGTAATACGAGACTTTAGTAGGTTTTAGAAGTTGAGTTTGTGATTTGGTTAAATTTAAGGACATGAGCCATGACCTTAAATTTGAAAATATGTCTTGTGATTTTGGTCTAGTCTTAGGTCATACTCCAAGACCCTGAATTTTAAAAGTTGGCTTATGATTTTAGTCTTTATGTCATAGTTCATGACATCTATGATCGTATGTAGATCTGGTGGTAGAATTTTTGGTTTTGAGTTATCTTGACATTTTAAGGTTTTTCTACCATTTTTTATAATTTTTCAAGATTTTTTTGGGGTTCTAGAAATAATACTAAGAATCTAGGAACCTATTTGCAATTTTTTGCATTAGTTTTTTTTTCTTTAAAAGAGAGGGAATGGGAGGAGGGTCAAGCACATCCCATTTCTTCTTCCTTCACTCAAGTAGTAGCAATGACTATCTCAGAGTATCTTAGGTGACTGTGACAATGAGAGGAGAGAGGAAGAAAGGTGATGTATAGAGGCAATCCACCATCTCCAGGCCCGTAGATCAGGTTGTTTTAATGTTGTTGGGAGGTGTTTCTCTGGGTTTCACATTGTGGCAGAGGGGGACTTCTGGTCCCCTTTGTGATAGTGTTTCAGTATGGTTTTCAGCTACATATGTCTTAGGGAAGGTTTAGCTTTCATTCTTACACTTTGGTTTTGGCCCTTGGTAGCAAAATCCAAATTTTGGCTTCTCTATGTTCTTTGCATGTAGAGGTTGAAGATGACCTCGATACACACTTTGTTTTGTGATCTCACTGATTTCATCACTTTTTTGTTTTCTCTACCACTTGTTGTCTGATCTAGATGATTTAGGTGATGTGGAAAGCTCTTGGTATTGACGTCATCATTGTGAAGATGGATGTTGATGTGTAGACCAGCAAGATAATGATTGTGATGTAGGGACCAAGGCATACTGTAGGTATAGGTGCTTGCCTTTGTGATTGAATGTGTCTTCTCTATGAATATTCTGAATGACATTTTCTTTGAGTAGGTGACATAGTCATGCAATCATGATTGAGGGAGGATTTCTCCCTACTATGAGATATGTCCATCATCCAGTCATGTTGTGGATGAATCTGCACCATCCCCGACCGTCGAGTGGGAAATGAGGTATAACTTAGAAACTTTGCTCCTTGTTATTTTCTATCTCTTTGTAATTCTTGAATTGGGATTTTTCATGATGTAGCAATGATTTTGATTTTGTCTTCCTCTTTATTCCTTTTGGGTATCTGATTGTCAAATATTTATTGGCAAACCTGTTGGAATGAGATGCCATACTTGTATGAGAGACTAGTGGCTGAAGAGGTGTCCTGATGTCCTTGGATTTTCTAAAACTTAATCTGATGTGTGACGTCCAAATTGAAACCTCACCTCAGCAAGAATTCCAATTTAAACCCCACACACTAGGCTAAGAAGAAGAAAATTAGAGGAAGTCAGAAGGAAACAATCGGTAGCACATGCACGTGAACAATAATAAAACCATGCAACACATATTCACCATTCAACATATAATTACAACATGAATTGTTACAACATTTGACATTACATATTGAACAACAAACTACAACATATACATGTACTACCACTAAACAACATGATATTAAGACAAAAGGTCCACCTGTACATCAGCTCGTCACACAACTCTCAACTATCCTGGTTCTTCAAGATCATATGTCTACATCACCTAAACAAAAGATTGCATGTGGTACACATCAACACAATATTCAAGAATATTTTACTCAGTACACCTACATGTCTTTTTATATACCTCTCATTACTAAGCTTGGCAATAAGATAAAACTAGAACCTGACAGTTATAAAGAAATATAAAAAAAAATCATATACTTGCACAATGATGTTCATTAACAATAGAGAACACATATTTTAAGCTCATTTTCCATTATATATCCATACATTGACCGCTGAAGGTTTTGATGCATTCTCTTGGCTCTCAAGGATCTCAAGATTAAGGCCTTTATGATCTCCTGCCAAAGAGTTAGATCATATGTACAATGTGACCGACTACCAAAGACTTAAGTCACTTACAAGAACTATACTACCAAAGAGTTTAGTACTTTCATATAATGGAACAAATATATTATGTTTCATGTGTTCATACCCATAAGTATGGAAAATCAACCAAGATATTATACAAGAATAATCATTTCATCCAATATCGTATGCCAAGTGTTTACTACACATATAAAGCAAGCATACAATATAATAAGCCAAGTAAGAGGTAATGGCGTACCTTGATCACATATATCTAATCACATCCCTGATGTCAACTATGTATCCCAGGTCAAACCCTGATCAAGACAAGATCATATAATATGATCAGATTCTCATCATTATTAACCCTAGTTATGTCTATCAAGGTTTAGCTTAGTTCATTAGGATATGTGCATCATTACTTGCATTCTTGTCTTAGAATTATCTTACTGATGTCGTTTTCTAGATTATCGGTCATTATCTAAACATTAGGTTCCATATCCTTTTTATGCAGATAGTAACCCTAATTTATATACATTACTCCAATTAGGGTTTCAAAACCATATATTATGGGTCATCACCATATTATCATGAAATCTATATATCTAACTGATATCAAAGTTTCATATTAACTTCCAGTTACAGATATGAGGTTGTTTTGTGAATTCCATCATTTATTGAGCATGTATGCATTTATTGCATTTTATTTGGGGTTATTAGCCTTAATTAGCCATATTGAGCAATTACATGATTTCATGCATCAACATCATAATCATTGACCTCAAATGGATTATACATACCATTTAGGAGATACTAGAACATTCTCATAATTTTAGGCCATAATTTGATATTTATTATCCATTAAACAAGTGCAGAACATCTTACATGATATCATTGAGACTAGTGCATGAAAAGACTAACATTATGGTTTCATGTGGTTCTACTCATTTTTTGAGAATTTTGGTACCTTATTTGTAATTTTCTGATAATTGAGCAAAATACTACGAATTTTATAAATCCTGACATTTATTGAAGATTTACCTTTTTGTGGCCAATCAAAGAATGTGACATGGCTAGTGTGGGGGCGTGGCTCCTCCTTCCCCTGGCCTGCGTTGAGTTTGGCCAGTTTGTTATGAGTCAGGTGGTTTGTCTCGGTTCAGTTGTCTAGGTTTGGCTGGAGCCGGTCGGTTCATTGGGTTTTTCCCTGACTCGAACACCCCCCTCTCAGTTTCTTCACTCGCAATCTTACGTGGACCTGGAATAGAGTTGATGTTGCCTAGCTTCTCTCCAGCATGCAATTGGCCATCCTACAACACTCCTCGAGAAAGACTTACACTCCCCTAAGCTTTGGCCTCCCTCCCTCTACGTCGCTGAGCACCTTGCTATGGTGTTGGTGACTCCTCTGGGTGGATTGAAGAGCCCGATGCCATCGCTAGGGAAATACGATGAGTAATCTATCCATGGAATCTCCTCCATCATTGATTTAGTTGCTTCCAAAAGCTTCAGTGTAGTCTTGGGGTTGCATTCAGTTTCTGAAGTCAGCCTTAACACCTCCAGGTCCCCATATCCACAAGCACGCCAGCCATGGACGCCGCTAGCATGCTCTCGCATGTACACCACCCTTCTCTAACATCAAATAACTACGGAAGCACTCATGAAGCCACCAAGAACTCAAGAAAAGCTTCCAACTTTGTTGGGATGCCCTGGGGTGTTTCTCCAAACTCGACCTCATTATGTAACATGTTCCTTCCTACGGCCTATATGTGCTGCTGGAGAGGCAGGATAGGGAAGAAGGCACTACTCCCAACACTGGTCATGAAAAGACTATTGTAAGGGGTCAGTCTACTCGTCTTGGTGAGGCAAATATAACTACTCAATTGTTCCCTTTCTTATCCCACACCCATGACGAGGTGGTGGCTGAAGTCACTACCTCCAGTCTTCCCCACGATCTCCACTTTAGTTGGAGGTAGGGGGCAAACATCTAGCCATACAAAACAAGCCATCCGATGACCATTGGGATGCCACAATATGAATCCCAGGATTACCCACCTGTGGAGTGTGTGATATTGTATTTAATCAATGCCAAAGTTCCTAATTATGAACCTTGGTCCGAAATACATCAAAATGCACATTAGTTTGTTATATTCAAACTTGAATAACTTCCTATAGGGACCTCCAATTGCCACCAAATCTTAACCATAGCTTTACTACCTCTCAAGCTATTCTACTCAAATTTGGTGACAAAACTCAGCTATTTGATCATCCATTTAAATTCCTCAAAATGACATAAACTTTGGGATATTAATCTTGAAATCAACATCAATCAACACCCAAAGTTCACAAAACACTTAGAAACCTCAATGTAAGTCAAACTCATAAGATTCACTTGTCTTATTAAATATTTAGAGATACCAAAATTTTAGTCCATCACATCCTACACATCTTAAAAGAAATTTCGTCCCTGAAATTAAGCAAAAATCCAGCCTTTCACATCATATACATCTAAAAAGAAATTTGATCCTCTAAATTAATCCATACTCTTACTTCAAGGATAAACCAAAAGGTCTTCACTCATATGAAGGACACCGCTCTAGGTGAAACACATCCAAAAAAAAGCCCCATAATCATATCCAAACCACTATTAGGAGGTTTTAAGACATCTAAGGTGGATCACCCCTACATGCAAAGTTGAAACAAGGCTTAGAAATTCTAGTTATGTCATGTCATATTTCATATCTTAGGATCTACATCCTCATTTTACCCAAGCATTAAGGATTCCATCAATTCATTTATCATATAGATTATAAAAAGGTGTCTTCATCATTAAATTAAGTTTTTTTTGTTACAAAATATTCATTATGCACTAATAGTAACACCTTGTATGACATATGTCATTAATATGATTCACATCACTTTCATATTTGGTTACAAACTTTGTTAGTGCCTTCATCACTTGATTAACCCACAATATCACATTATCATCATTATTCATGTATATGGTTTACCATTTCTACATTGAGATCTATCAAACCATCACTATTAATATATCACATCTTGATATTAGATCACATTATTCCATATATTATATCATGGTTGTACTAAAGAAACTTACGTCAGTGGCTTGTTAAACATATATCAAAACTTTATCTAGCCCAATTGAGGCCCTCCTGACCCATATCATGAGGGTAGTGCCACACTCAGCCTCTCTGAGCTCACTCAACTCTATGAGTATCTCATAGGCATATACTTTATCTTTCCTCTCTTAGTCTAGGGTTCTCATATTACCTCATTGGTACTAGTTATAGCCTTAGAAGCTCTATCCACATAAGCGCAAACCAAAACGTGCTATGAAATTCTCTTTATAGGTTCTGTACCTAAAATATGTGCTTACTCAAAACTCTCTTATATATGCAACCACTAGATTCCTACAAGGTACCATCAACCAGAGCTTAAGGCTTTACATAAACTAAAACATAGTTACCTCCTCCAGGGTCTTAGGAATCTCTCTCCCTCACCCAGATGGTAGGTACTCATATTCTTATTCACATGTGCATATATAAACATCCTCTCTCCGACTCTAGGGTTTGGTCCTCTCAAGTACATCTAGGGTTCAATAAATCTATAGGAATCACGCATAATGAAGCTCAACTCATTCACTCAGGAGTATTCTAGTTTAGGGAATATCATATCACATATTTCTCATCATTCTCATATCTTGGAGTTTAGGTTCTCTAACCTTCTCCCAATGGGTCTCACTCTCTCTGGAGTTAACCCTAAAATTGGTCCCAACACTAGAGGTCCTCCCTTGCAAAAGAGCTTGAGGCTCATGCTAACTCTCATCTTTTTCTTAGCTTAGCTTATCTTATCTCATAAGATCCTAGTTACTTGCATCATCAAAACTCATCTTTCATCCTCAAAACTGAACTTAAGTCCTCAAAGACAAACATATATCATCATAAACTATTTTATATCATCTCTATACATCTTAAATCATTGTCTAATCTTATTCCATCTATTCCATCTATCACATATTCCAACAAGGCTCTAGACATCTAATCTAGAAATATTCTCTCTTCTAGATTGATGCCATACACTTTCACTTAGGTTGCATGACCACCTCCTACTCGTACATGTGTGAGAACACATTTTTATATTACTTACATATATAATAAAATATGATATAGTTTTTTCTCTGATATAGAGAAAACTACCAAGGTTCAATCCGATTGGAATAAAAAATCAAATCCACAAAACTAATGCCCCATGCATAGTAGAGAGTCCAGTGTCATGTCACCTAATGAAAAGGGTGAGAACAGGGTGTAGACTAGTGTATCTACTCTAAACAATGAGCACCATATGTCTAGGGTTTCTCCTCCCTTGATGTAAACCATTTCCAAATAACACAACATCCCATACTATTGGAACAACATATAATGACTTTCTATATAACAAGCACCAGTCTTGACCTAGTTCTCAAACATCTAGGTGCTAACCTAGAGGCTAGGTCAGATCTAGTCTCTATAAGATGACTAATCTAACCCTAATATATTTTTAAATTATAGGTTCTTTAGTTTCAAGTTGCATACTGAGCAAATGTCAGGCTTTGCTATTGGTCACACTTTCATACCACCTGTGACGTCCCCAGATTTTCGAAAAATTAATCTGATGTGTGACATCCAAATTGAAATCTCACCTCAGTGAGAATCCCAATTTAAACACCACATACTGGGATAAGAATAAGAAAATTAGAGGAGGTCATAAGGAAACCATCAGTAGCACATGCACATGAACAATAATAAAACCATACAACAATGTCCACCATTTAACATATAATTACAACATGAATTGTTACAACATTTGATATTACATATTGAACAACAAACTACTACATATACATGTACTACCACTAAACAATACGATCTTAAGACAATAGGTCCACTTGTACATTAGCTCGTCACACAACTCTCAACTATCTTGGTTCTTCAAGATCATATGTCCACATCACCTAAACAAAATAATACATGTGGTACATGTCAGCCTATAAAGAAATATAAGAAAAAGCACATACTTGCACAAAAATGTTCATTAAAAAAAGAGAACAAAGCTCATTTTCCATTATATATCCATGCATTGACCACTGAAGGTTTTGATACATTCTCTTGGCTCTCAAGGAGCTCAACATTAAGGCCTTTATGATCTCCTGCCAAAGAGTTAGATCATATGTACAATGTGACTGACTACCAAAGAGTTAAATCACTTCCAAGCACTGTACTACCACAAAGTTTAGTGCTTTCATATAATGGAACATATATATTATGTTTCATGTGTTCATAGCCATAAGTATGGAAAATCAAGAAAGATATTATACAAGAACAATCATTTCATCCAATATCATATGCCAAGTGTTTTCTACACATATAAAGCTAGCATAATATTTAATAAGCCAAGTAAGAGGTAATGGCATAACATTAGGTTCCATATCCTTTTTGTCCACATATTAATCCCAGTTTATATACATTACTCCATTTAGGGTTTCAAAACCACATATTATGGGTCATCACCATATTATCATGAATTATATGCATCTAACTAACATCAAAGTTTCATATCAACTTCCAATTACAAATATGAGGGTGTTTTGTGTATTCCATCATTTATTGAGTATGCATGTATTTATTGCATTTTATTTAGGGTTAATAGCACTAATTAGCCAAATTGAGAAAATTGCATGATTTCGTGCATCAACATCATAATCATTGACCTCAAATGGATTATACATACCATTTAGGAGTTATAGGAACATTCTCATAATTTTAGGCCATAATTTGATATTTATTATCCACTAAACAAGTACATAACATCTTACATGATATCACAGAGATTAGTGCATGAAAAGGCCAATATTATGGTTTCATGTGGTTCTAGTCATTTTTCTAAGAATTTGGTACCTTATTTGTAATTTTCTGATAATTGAACTAAATAATATGAAGTTTATAAGATCCTAACATTTATTGAATATTTAACTATTTGTGGCCAATCAAAGAATCTCATGTGGCTAGTGCAGGGGCGTGGCTCCTCCTTCCCCTGGCCTGTGCTAAGTTTGGCTGGCTCGTTGTGTGTCAGGCGGTTTGTCTCAGTTCAGTTGGCTAGCTTTGGATAGAGCCAGTCGGTTCGTCGACTTTGTCCCAGACTCAAATGCATGCTCCCCCCTTCTCTTAGTTTCTTCACTCGTGGTTTTGTGTGGACTTGGAACAAAGCCACTTCCTCCTGGATTCTCTTCTATGTGTGATCGGCCATCCTACAATGCTCCTCAAAAAAGACTTATAGTCCCTTGAGCTTCAGTCTCCCTCCCTCTATGCCTTCGGGCGCCTTGCTTTGATGCTGGAGACTCCTTCGGGCAGATTGAAGAACCCGCCGCTGTCGCTGGGGAAACTCTGATGAGAAATCATTCTATGGAAGATCCTCCATCATCGATTTGGTTTCTTCCACAAGCTTCAGTGTGGTCTTGGGTTTGCATTCAGTTTCCAAAGTCAGCCTCAATGCCTCCACATCCTCGTATCCACAAGCACGTCGGCCATGGATGCCACTAGCATTCTCTCATAGGAACACCACCCTTCTCTAACCTTGAATCACTACGGAAGCACTCACGAAGACAAGAGGAACTCGAGCAAGGCTTCCAATTTTTGTGGGATGCCCTGGGGTGCTTCTCCGAACTCTACCTCATTTTGTAACTTGTTCCTTTCTGCGTCCTATATGTGTTGTTGGAGAGGCATGATAGGGAAGAAGGTGCTTCTCCCAACACTGGTCACAAAATACTATTGTAAGGGGTTCGTCTACTCAACTCAGTGAGGAAAAGATAACTGCTTTGTCATTCCCTTTCTTAGCCCACACTCATGACGTGGTGGTGGTCGAAGTCACTGCCTCCAGTCTTCCTCATGATCTCCACTTCAGTTGGAGGTAGGGGGCAAACATCTAGCCATCCAAAACAAGCCATCTAATGGCCACTGGGATGCCACAATATGGATCTCTGGCTTACCTGCCTGTGGAACACATGACATTGTATTTGATCACTGCCTAAGTTCCTAATTATGAACCTTGGTCCAAAATACATCAAAATGTACATTATTTCATCATATTCAAACTTGAATAACTTCCTCTAGGGACATCCAATTGCCACCAAATGTTAACCATAGCTTTATTACCTCTCAAGATACATTCTTATCAAATTTGGTAACAAAACTCAGCTATTTGATTATCCAATTAAATTCCTCAAAATGACATAAACCTTGGGATATTAATCTTGAAATCAACATCCAAACTCCACAAAACACTTAGAAACCTCAATGTAAGTCAAACTCACAAGATTCATTTGTCTTATTAAATACTTAGAAATTCCAAAATTTTAAACCATCATAGGTGCAATTTTTGGAGAGGATCGACTTTGGTTGTATTAGTCATTGTGAGATCACACATAGAACCTACTTCTTCATTTCATTGAGCACTTCCTTCTAGATACCAGTACTTTTTAGTTTTCTTTTAGTAAGTTGGGCATCACCCTAAGTGAGTTTATTAGGTTTATTGGTTTAGGGTTTGGTGGGACTCCCATTAGTTCTCTACCTAACTTACAGGAGTCAGATTGCTACTTCCTGGCTCAGATTCTAGGAATGAAACCTAGACATATTGAGATGGCCTCAAAGTATGAGGTCAAGTTTACTAGGATAAGATCCACCTTCTTTTATGAGGACAACAAAAAGGTGACAAGGATCTATTGTATGCAACCCTAAGGGCCTAGGTTAGAACCTTGATGTCTGAGAACCATGCATAGATTTTTTCTTGTTGTATATAAAGTCTTGAAATATCTATTCTCCACTACAATGTAGCAGTATGGGGCATTACATTATTCGTAGAGGTTGTCCATACATGAGGAGATCCTTAGACATATGATTCAAACATGTTTCTAAGGATCTACACTAGTGTTCACCCTATTCTCACTCATTTCACTAGGTAGCACAACACTAGATTCTCGACTATGTCTAGGACACTTGGTTTTCTGATTTGGTTTTAATTCCAATCACCTCATATCTCGCCAACTTTCTTTGAAGCATGTTTTATCAGATAAAAAGACTATATGATATTTTATTACATATATGTATCCTTGTACATGTATAAATAGGAGGTGGTTATGCAATCTAAGTGGAAGAGAATGACATTAGTCTAGAAGAGAGGATAGTTCTAGAAAAGATATCTATAATTATATCTTAATATGTGATATTTAGTTAGGTAGATGATATGATTCAAGTTTTATATAATGAGATAATTTGGTTCATTATGATTAATTTTTCTTTGAGGACCTAAGTTCGCTTTTGAGGATTTGATATAAGTTTTGAGGATGCAAGTATATATCGCTTTATAAGATAAGATAAGTTGAGTTAATACATTTTTGTGAATCAACATGAGCCTCAAGCTCTTTCATAAAAGAGGACCTCTAATGTTAGGACTGCTTTTAGGGTTAACTCGAGAGAGGGTGAGACCCAAAGTGAGAAGGTTAGAGTACCTAATCTCCAAGATTATAGAAATATAAGTCAAATTATATGTCCTAAACTATATTACTCTTGAGTGGTAAGTTAAGTTGCCTTATGCATGATTCTTACAGTCATGTTGAACCTTGGATATCCTTGCGAGGACCAAACTCTAAAATTAAGTGAGCTTTCTACTTATGTATATGTGAATATGAATATGAGTACCTACCATCTAGGAGGGATAAAGAGTCCCAAGATCCTAAAGGAAATAATAAATATTAGTATGTTGTGAAGCCTCATGCTTGGGTTGGCGGTTCCCTACATAGGACTCTAGTGGTGTGTATAAGAGAGAGAGAGAGTTGGGATACATTTTTTCATGGGTGTAGATCATTAAAGAGAATGTCATATTATTCTCTAGTTTGGATTGTTATCAAATGGAAATATTTTTTGAGAAGTTAATGATCAATGCTAATGAGGTAGGCCTAAGAACCCTAGACCAACAAAGGAATATAGATCTAGTGAATAAAGTTGATTAAGCTTAGAGACACTAAGCATGACACTTCCCTCATGATAAGGGTAAAAATAACCTCATTTGGGCTAAATAAAAATCTTATATATGTTTGACATGCAAAGTTTTATGAGTTTTTGTAGAACAACCACTATATAATATATATATTTTTTGATCTAATATGGGATGTAATGTACAATATGATAAGATTGAAAATCCCTAGGGATGGATTTGATATATCTATTCACATTTGGATAGCTATATGCAAGAATTATGATTAATGTCAAATAGCTGGTTGGACTCCTAGAGAGTCTCTAATAAAGTTTACAACATAATATGATTAAGTGAAATGATACAACATTAGTGATAGACATTGAAATTGGTGTTAATATTAGTGCCCAATAAATATTTTGAGTATAGTTCCAAAAATCAGAACAACATAAATGATGATGACACCTTGATTTGGTCAAGATGGATAAATTAGGTTGAATATAGTTAACTCCCTCATAAAAAATATATATGAATGTTGGAATCTTAATGCTTGGGTGAAATGAGTATGTCAATCTCAAATGGAAATTTCACATGATCTAACCTAAGGTCTTAAACATGTTTCAACCTTTTGAGGAGAGGTGTTTCACCTAATTTTCCATGTAATCCTCCTGGAAGTTTTTCATTAATGGTTTATATCTCTTGTTGTCAGGGTGTTTCACCTTAACATGTGGCCTACTTGTGAATTAATATCCTTTTATTTTCCTTGGAGTAAGAATTTATCTTAGTTTTGAGAACAAACCTTATTTTAAGATGTGAAGGATGTGATGGAATAGGTTTTGCCTTAATTTGAGGATGAAATTTCTTATAAGGTGTGTAAGATGTCATGTACTGAAGTTTTAGAATCTCTAAATACTTAATGACATAAGTGAATTCATGTGTTTGTGTTAGTGTTTTGGTAAAGTATGGAAGTTCTTTGATTTCGAAATCATGGTTAATATTCCTAAGTCTATGATTTTTGAAATAAATATTTAAAAAGAAAAATTGTTTGGTTTTACCATCAAGTTCGAGTGAAATGTATATCTAGCTATGTCATAGATATGTTGAAAATTTCATAATTTTTTATATTTCAAGAAGGAGATCTTGAGCTTTGCAAATGATGTAATAAGATGTATAATCATGTATGAAAAGCAAATATACATGTATATTATCTTAGGCATTTATAAAATATCCTTTTCACATTGTATGCATTTTATATTGTGGAGTGTGGCTCAACAGAAGCCCTATATCCCACATCCATGGGTTGCGCCACATGGGCCTGAGAAACTGTTGATTGTTAGTAGATGGCTTCAATCTGGGGAATAGATGATGGATCTAAATGTTGTATTTTTGTTTTGAACCTCCAAAATATTGAGGATAAAATATGGGGGTGGTGAGTTCCAACCTCCATGACGCCATCCCCAAGAAGGTGAGTTGAGAGGATAAGCTTACTGATTAGATACCATTATGGGGATAAAATGAGGCATTTGTCACCTTGATTGTGTCATTTGACTATAATATGAGAAAGAATGATCCTCCCCTTCTATTACTTCTCCATTGTAGAGAGTAACTTGGGTGTAGAAGATTGAAACCAAGTTAGATGAGAGATCATATAAAGAAAGGTAGGGGTGCATGAAGTTATATGTCAATGGAGTCAACTAAAGGTATTTTCAGGCTCCTTTTTAGTAGTGGTATTGGCCGTCAAACCCTTTATCACCGAAGAATAAGACCAACATCAGGGGCGATGCACGACTGATCCAACTACAAATAGAGGTTGTGCTTCATTTTTGGGAGGCCTTGTATATCCTTTGGAGGCTTTGGTTTGGAGCTTCAAGGAGTCGAGGTGTAACATACTTAAATCTAGGTATTTGTCTAGTATTTCATTATTATCATGCCTATTCAATTATTTGATAAAATTCCTTTTTATATAATTTTAATTAAATTGGGTTTAGTTGAATCAAAGAAAAAAAATGTTTTCAAAAATCACCTTTGATACAATATTAATGATAGATTAATTAATTAAGCCTTGAACTGCCCATATATTATAGCTATTCATCCATTTCATTAGTTTTGACCTTAAATGGTCATCCTTAAACGATTATGATTCTTCATCATGAAAGGAATTTAATATAATAAGATAATGTATTAAATGGATTAGAAATTCCATTAAATGCACTAATTGGTTGGGTAACTTATAAGTAATGGCATAAAATATCATAATGTATTGTAATGGTAACACTAACATTAAGATTGGGATACACACATATTGATTAGTAAACATGTCAAATTTTAGTCAACCACACATTGTTTCCCCTCCCATTTAGTTGATTTAATATATATACATACATATATATACATATATATGTATATATATACTTATATATGTATATATATATATATATATATATATATATATATATAATGCTTTGATTTCCAATCAATGATTAAGCCTCCATTTATTTCTTTTTTTTGACATATAATGCCTCTCCATACTTGGTTTTTCCATTAATGCACCATGTGCGGTTGCCATTTTTGCCGGTAATGCTCCTCATTCTAGGCTTGGAGGCCCCAAATGGTTGCATCAGACTGGTGCCATTTCACCCCCATCTTCTCTTTCATTCTCATCTTCCTCTTCCTTCTTATTCTCTTCCATGCTTCCGCCCCTCACCCTCTTCCTATTTATACTCCTATGGTCTTTTTGTCATTTCCTTCCTCCATCCGCAACATGTACCTAAACCCTAACAATTACTAGAGACCACCCTTGCACCAAGGACTAGTCACATCAAACAGACCATGCCAATAACTATGTATTCCATTAACATCTATACTTGTTGCTAGTGTCTTCCTCACCATCGCTAGGGAGTCACAAAAGAGAAACATATCCACCTTATTATCACACCTGCAACGTAGGGGGGACATTCTTCTCTATCTTCCAGCATTGACTTCTAGTTCCTTGTCCCTACCTTTCAAACCTAAACTATAGTTACTCCTCCATGGAAAATCATCACTGACATTTATTACAAACTTAGTGGAGGCCACAAGAGTACCCCTTCATCCACCTCAGTATCCTCCGTACACCATCCTTCCTATTTCCATAGAGCTTTGATCAACACTTACATTGATATCAACGTATTTTCTTGGTGAGGAAGCTCCATGAGTCACATGTTTGAGATCTTATTCACCACCAACAACATCATCGTCATTGTAAACCTAGATATCTAGAAGCTCTCACCTTGGTTTATACTGAGTGATGCACTAACCTTTGAAGAAACTATGTCAAGCCTTGGCTTCTTTACTATTTTCAGTCTCTCAAGCACAACCATCATTCTAAACCTCTCTCACACCTTGTAGGAAGCCAAGAATTTCAAACTACCCTCCCTCTTGTGACCCTTTAAATCTCAAATCAATGTGAAGCTTCAGTTCCACCCACTAGTCAGATCTATATTAAATGCAGACAACCAGTGGGAGTTTTTGTACATCCTCAACCTATCTCAGTTCCTATATTACCTCAGATCTATTCTAGGGAGGAGACATAGTAGGTAGATCTTGCTAGGAGTGTGAATTGTTGATGTGATTTGGAAAGTGATTGGTATAGCAACCTATACATGTCTCCTCAAGACATGGTAATATGGAAACCAAATTCATCTCGAACATTAAGTGTACTTGAATAAAGATCGATCATGGTATGTCAATCCACACATGTTGACTATTAGGCATCTTTTCCATCTCTTATTGTATTACAGTCTATGGTAACTTACTTAATTAGATAATGGTTCACAATCTCAATGTATACATGTACTTAAAACCAATTATGTTGGTTGATAGAATCTTGGTTTTGTATAATTCTATCATGTGATATATATATGTATATATATATATATTATATTGCTAAATTTGAATATACAAATCATTATATTCAGCCCCTATTATAATCCTACTATTTTTAAATTAGTTGATAGTAATATTTAGATAAGATGAATAATAATAATTTGGATGTCGAACCATATCTTATTATGGTGACATATATGCACGTTATTTAAAAATTGGCGATTCATTCATCCCATCGCCTGGTTTCAAACTCATTACCTCTCGGTCTTACATCATCACTTTTATGACTGGGGTGCCACTTAATTGTCACATATATGTACATTATTACACCAATATTACTTACAAGTTATCAATTTTAGTATCTCCATTTATGGAATATCCTGATGAGAAAATGAATTAGTCAAAATATAGTAACTAAAGAATTAGATACTGGTCAGAACCCTACATATAAAAAAGTAATTATTATAAAACATAGATTAACTATTCATGTTAATGCACCTATAAATATATTAGTTTTGGTAAGATTTTTTAAATTTCACTAGTTAAACAATGGACTAGTCAATAATCATTATTTATTTGTAAAGTTGCTTCTATATATTATTTTAGTCCATGGTAGGAAACTAATATCCAATGTAGATATAAATTTTAAATTTATATTCATGAGAGAGAAATTACACTAAGATCTATAATTTAGGAAGAATGCATATTATTACCCAAACTTATATCTAGTCTATACATTTTTAGAGAGGTGCAAATAACAATGAATATTAGAACTAAAATAGATAACTAATGAGTCATATTATCACTTAATAACATCGAAATTACTAATATGTCATTAGGTGATATGGACTAGGATAAGAAACAAATAAAAAATATATTAAGAATGTATACACATGTTTGCTTTGGTTTGACGAATATACATAATATGTTCCTAGGATGAATACTTGACTTTCAGGATCAAGTGTGTCTATTGAGAAAACATTTAGTCATGCAAAACAAGTATGCACAATCCTTATTTAATATTTATGCATTTATTTTGATTTGATATAAATTTTCCCATAATGAGACAATCTTGATATCTTTACTCCTTATTTTAAAAATGCATGCCCTTCTAGTAGAAATTGTTCTTAATTCTCTGATACTCTTTTCATTCACATTATATTGGGTTTGTAACCCATCCTGTCATGTTATTTAATCATGTTAATAATTTATAGACATAAGTCTTTCCTTCTATTAGTGCATGTCATTTTAGACTAATTTAACTAAAGTAGATGCTTTTGCATAGCCATGATATTTATATAAGGATGTAATTTTTCATCTCTGGTGCGTTATTCCACACTTACAAAATACACGGGCTTCCTTTTCCACTCAAACATGCTATTCCACCATTCCTATTTTAGGATGATGGTCCTTGATGACTTGGCCATACTTTATTTTTTTTTAGTCTAAGTTATCTATAAGAAACTATTAATTTTTGTGATATTATGGATTGTGAAATGGCAAGACTAGTCATGTATTGATCAAATGTTCATATCTATCATTCCTCTAATTTCTTTCTCTTGTTTATACATTATTGAACTCACCTACTTGTTATAGCCCTCTCTTTAATGGGAATGCCCTTGTTGTAATCCTTTTGTACTAAAATGCCTAAATGTTATTTATTATGCACATACTCAGAAGTGTCAGGATGTGTATACTTTTGTTTCCTTTTATTGGGTGTCATTCCTAAAACCACCTAGCTTTAGGAGTTTTAGATGCAATGAATCTGGAGGTCACCTCCATGATGTTGATATGAGGATAGCTTGGAATGGATGGTTTGCCCTCTTCATCTAGACTAGTGTATTATGTATTTGTACCCAATTTGATTGTAGCATTACTTCTTATGTTGAGGAACAATTGTATATGAAAAAGGTGTATCTTTGTAACAATTTTCTTTTTGTTACTTATAAACTTTTATGCTTTACTATATATACCATTTGAGAAATAAAAAAGTTCCTTCCTTCATTTTAGAATATGATGGGTTTATCTCTCAATTTCGTTAATAGTGGATCCCCTTTCAAATCCCACTCTTTACAATATGTTATCAGAGCATACGAAGTCAGTAATTTGGCTATTTTGAGTTATCACATGTGTTCCTTAAATGCGGTAGTTAAGTAACAATTATAGGTTGTTTATATACATACCTTTGAGTCGTGGAATAAAAAATAGGGTTTCAAACCTTGGTTAATTTGGTCACTTCCACTCTTTAAACTACATATGTCATTAAGACTTAATTCTGGGTAACCCTAATCACTTTCACCCTCTTTATGGAGGTGTGAATGTCACCACATAACAATTGACCCTTCTTGTGTTCATTCCTATATCCCTTTATCTAAGAGGTCATCTTGAAAATTATGAAGTGTAAGTTTATTTTAACACTAATAGATAGGCTTAATCCTAGTTCCCAATTTAGACCCTTTTATTTTGCTGTTATTTGAGCATGACTCGTGTACACCCACTTTGGTATTGAGCATGAATGAATGACAAAACCAAAATCCTAATTAAGTTTTAGATTTGAGATTACTCCCTCTATATTAGATGATAATATGAAGTAGCAAAGCTTTTGTCAAGCATTCCTTGCCGCACAATGGAGTATCTCAACATATCTATGACTAAGGCCATCTTCATAAGGGGTGGGTACCACCCTCATTGAGATGGTTATGCATAATGTGTGTGGATTGGTGGATGGAACCTATTAGTTCAGTAGAATGTTCTTAGGAGTTAACATCTTCCATATTCATAGTATAATTAGGTTACCTAGTGAAAGAGATGATGAGTAATTTGACAACATAGATTATGTTGAATTGTGGATACACTAAGGTTGTATACCAACAAGCAATGGGAAAAGCGTTAATCTCTTCTAGTGATGTTGGATGATCATAGGACTCCCCTATATCTCAAGATGAAGTGATGATAGAACATTAGTAGGTTTCTAGGGTAGTGGTATGTGATTGACTTGGTTCTTAGATCCATTTTGGCACCACTTTTGGATTCATGTCATATAGTTTTCATCAACAAACTTATTTTCATTATTAAGCTACATGTACAAAAACAAAAGCTTTCCGATTTTATCAATGGTTTTTGTAGCCAACTCACCACCATAAGGAAGTTTTTTGTAATAAGAAACCTTTTTGAATACAACCATGTGCTTGGTTGTCAAGTCTAAAACCCTCAACCAAAGTATGAAGTAGTGAGTAGGAGACAATTTTTTATATATATGACTTGGTAGATCTACTATGAATTCCTCATTTTGTGGTCACTTGGAAGATAGGATTATACTTTAAGTGGTGGATTTTTGAACCTCAATTCTTAGAAGAGTAATTATACCTTAGGAATGTCTAAGATTAATAATGAATGCATTAGGTTACACTTGGGTAATTTCCTTAACAAATTGTTAGAAAAATATATATTACCCCTTAACTGGTGTAGTAAAACCTTATTAAGATGGGTACCAAGGACATTAATTGGATAACCTAAAAGGAATCGATAAATAAGTTTTACTCATGAATTCAAAGTAAGTTCCTTGGTTCAATGGGCTTAATTGGATGATAGTATGAAGAGGGTATTTGGGTAAGTAAAAATAATATTAAAAAAATCTTCAAGTCTTATGCCCTAACTTGTTATAAAGATAATGACTTTACTTTGGAACTAAAATGAACATTTTAGGAAACTATAAAGTAATGAAATTACATGTTGTTCCCTATTTTGTAATAAAAATTTAACTCTTGTTAAATTCATAATATTTTATAAATAGGTAAAAAATGTGTAGTTTAACTGAAGTCATACGTATTAGTGAATCAGGCTAGGAATGTGATGATATTGTGGAGGAAATCATTTTAAGGGGTGGAGTGTTGTAATATATTTGAATCGAGGTATTAGTCTAATATTTTTGTATTCTCATGCCTTTTCAATTATGTTATTAGAAATCTATTTTTCTCTCATTTTAATTAAATCTGGGTTAGTTGAATCAAGAAAATAAAAAAAAATAACAAAACACCTTTTATACAGTATTAACTACAGATAAAATAATTAAGTCTATAATTTTCCATATAGTTATTCATCCATTTAATTAGTTTTTCCCTAACTTGGTAATCTTGAATGAGTCTAATTCATGAAAGGAATTCAAGATAATAAGATAATATATTAAATAGATAATGAATGACATTTAACGCACTGATTAGATGCTTAATTAGAAGTAGTGACATAAAATATCAAATTGTATTATAATGGTAGAACTAACATCAAATTTGGGATCCTCACACCTTGTTCAGTTAATATGTCAAATTTTAGGTCAATCAGGCATTATTTCTCCTCCCATTTTTTTGATTTAATATATATGTATATATATGCATATAAATGCATTCATTTCCAACCATTGACTATGCTTTCATATATTTCTTTTCTATTTGGCATGTAATTCCTTTCCATGCTTGTGTTTCCCTTAACGCACCATGTGCAGTTGTCGATCTGTCGATAGTGCTCCTCACACTAGGCTTAGCAGTCCCAAATGGATATAGCCAACCATCGTCATTTCTTCCCCTCATGTTCTCTTTTATTCTTATCTTCCTCTTCCTTCTTATCCAATTCCACTCTACCTCCCCTAACCCTATTCTTATTTATACTCCTATGGTCTTTTTTCATCTCCTTCCTCCATCCACAACAAGTCTCCTAAACCCTATCCATTACGAGCAACCACCCATGCACTAAGGGCTTGGGCATCAAGCAGAACATCGCAAAACCCTATACTCTATCAACCTGTATACCTACTGCTAATGTATGCCTCATCATCACTAGGGAGTCATGAAAGATCATAGTTTCCACCTATTGATCACACATGCAATGTAGGGGTTCATTCTTCTCAATCATTCAACGTCAATTGTTGGTTCCTTGTCCTTGTCTTTCAAACACGAGATGCTACTACTCCTCCATAGAAAATCATTGCTTCCTAGGATTACAAAATCAATGAAGGCCATGGTAGTACCCCCTCATCCACCTCAGTGTCCTCCCTATGCCAACCTTCCCATATCCATGAGTGTTGATCGAAACCCACACCATATCAAGACTTCACTTGGTTAGGAAGCTCCATAATCCACTAGTCTGATATCTTCATCACCATCAAAAACACCATCATCACTATATACCTGGATCTCTAGAAACTTCCACATTGGTTCAGACCCAACAATGCACTTACCTTCAAAGAAGCTATTTCAAGCCTTAGATTTTTAACCATTTTTAGACTCAAGCATAAGCCATCATTCTAAACCTCCCTCACACTTTGTATGATGCCATGAACTCCAAAAAACCCTCTCTCTGGTGATCCATTCAATTTCAAATCAACATGAAGCTTCAAGTCCACCTACTAGTCATATTTATAGAAAATGCAGACAACCAGTGGGATTCTTCATACATCTTCAACCCATCTTAGTTCCTATAGTACCTTAGTTTTATTCCTAGGAGGTGACATAGTAGATAGATCTAGGTGGGAGTTTGCATTGTTGTGATCCCAAATGTGATTGATATAGAAGCCTATATGAGTCTTCTCAAGCTATGGTAACATGGAAACCACATTCATCTCGTCCATTAAGTGTACTTTGATCAGGATCGATCATGGTATGTAAGACCACACATGTTGACTGTTAGGCATGTTATCCATCTCTTCTTGAAATTCAGTCCATTTGAACTTAGTTAATTATATAATGAGTAATAATAGCAACATAGACATGCAATTAAAACCGATTAGATTAGTTGATAAAATCTAGGTAATTTATCTTGTTATAATATGATGTATATAGTATCACATCGGTAAACTTGAATATAAACATTATTAGATTCAACTCCTATTGTAATCCTACTTCTTTTAAAAATTATCTAATGGTAATATTTAGATAAGATGATTAATGCTAATTTGGGTATCTAACCATATCTTATTATGGTGACATATAAGTATATTATTACACCAATATTGCCTAGATTATATCCATTTTAGTATCTCCATATATGGAATATTCTGATGAAATAATGAATTATCAAAAACATAGTAAATGAGTTATTGGTCAGAACCCTATATATACAAAACATTTAATTATAATAAAACATAGATTAACTATTAATGTTAATGTACCTATTAATATATTATTCTTACTGAGATTTTGTAAATTGCACTATTAAACAACAGATTACCCAATGATTGGTGTTTATTTATGAAGATGCTCTATATAATCATTTTTTCCATTTAAGGAAACTTATATCCAATATAGGTATGCATTTGAAATATATGATCATGAGAGAGAAAATACACAGAGATATAATTTTGGAAGAATACATATTATTACCAAACTTATAAATAGTTTAGACATACTTATACCTATGCAAATAGCAACGAATATTAGAATTAATATAGATATCTAATGAATCCTATGATCACTTTACAAGATCAAAAATACCAATATGTCATTAGGTGATTCACACTAGGATAATAAACATAGAAAAATATATATTAGGAACGTATACACATGTTTGCTTTGGATTGACTAAGATACAAAATATGTTCCTAGGATGAATACTTGACTTTGGGGAACATGCGTATATATGGAGAAAATCTTAGTCATGTAAAGTAGGTATGTGCAATCCCTATTTGATATTTAGGAATCTATTCCACTTTGTTATACATTTTCCCATAATGAGTCACTCTCGATATCCTTATTCCTTATTTAAAATTCCTAGACCTTATAGTGGCAATTTTTCTTAATTTCATGCCCTTCTGTGCCCAATTTGATTATAACATTACTTCTTATGTTGAGCAACAATTGTACATGAAAAAGATGAATCCTTGTAATAGATTTGTTTCCACCTCTTAAAAACTTTTATGCTCTATAATATATATACCATTTAAGAAATAATAAAATTCCCTCTTCCCTCCATTTTGATATAAGATGGTCTTATCTCTCAATTTAGTGAAGAGTGGATCTCCCTTTGGGTCCTGCTCTTTAAATGAGGCATTTCGCCTCTTTTTCTCTACCATGCCAAAACCAATCACGGCGAGCTTCACATGGAAGCTAGCCCATGAGTAGGGGAGCTCTAAACCCATCTTTCTTTAATCCTCCTACACAACACTTAAACAATGGAGACACTAAAAGAGTCTGACAAGGAGAGTAGCATCACCTATTCTCATTGAAGGATATCTATGTGGTACAGGCCACATCACGAGAGAACAAATGCCCTTGTACATTATTGAGTTTGAGAAGTGAGATAGACAGAGAGAGAGAGAGGGATGTAAGTCTGTCCCCATCAACATAAACTGGCCGAGCGAGCCGTAAGACTCAATTACTCACTTGGTACTGCATGGTGGCCATCTAAGAGATTAACTACAGAATTCGACGACTTTATGTTTTCCCAAAAATGTCATTACCTCTAAAATACCCAAAATTTGCGAAAAATATAGTAATCAACATGGTTGATAGAAAAATACAAAAAAACTACCAAAATTCTTAGGAAAACTAGTAGAGTAACATGGAGCTATTACCTAGATTTTAGTGCTTAAAGTTTTCAAGATATCATTTACTATGTATTACACTTGTCTCATGAGTAATAAATAGCAAATAATGACCTAAAATTATGATAATGGATCAATAATTCTAAAATAGGACATTAAGATCTAGATGTCAAATATTATAATTTTTTAGCGTGTAATTATTTAATATTATTAATATAGATAATTGGGTTAATAACCTTAAATAAAAGGTAATAATTACACATATACATTTCACATCTTAGAATTTACATAACACCCTCATATCAGTTGCTAGAAGCTAATATGTAACTTTGGGATCAATTTTGTGCTCTTAATTCATGATGATATGGTGATGACTAATAACATATGTGTGAAACCCTAATTTGATTAATCTGTGTAACCTAGGTTAATGTGCAAAAAATAATATGAAAGAAAAGTCCAGATATACTAATATGTTATATAATATTAGCAACCTAAATGCATGCTGACAAGACAACTAACCATGGGAATATCAGCATGACTAAGCAAAACACTCAAATGAATCATGACTAGGATTAATGATTAGACCCTAATGATGGTACATGTAATCATGTCTTAATTAGGGGTTCACCAAGGTTATATTGACCTTATGAAAATGTTCTAATTAGGATATATCTTTCCAAGGTACACTTTACCTCATACTTGTCCTACTATAAATATGGTTGTACTATATTTGTACAAAATACTTGTCAAATAATATTAGATGAAATAAGTGTTGTATATTACATTTTTTGTTTTTTATATATACAATATTGAACACATGAAGCATAATATATTTTATTCCATTATATATAAGCTATATCTTTTTGGTAAGCAAAGTGTCTGTAAGTGATCTATCTATTTGGTAAACATATCACATGTACAATGATCTATCTCTTTGTTAAGAATATCATAAGGCCTTAAAGAATCTATCCCATTGGTAGGTAGATGCATAGAAGACATAATGGAAAATGTGCTTAACATGTTCTCTTTTGCTAAAAAATAACATTGTATCAGTATGCCTTCCATTATATTTGTTAATATCTACCAAGTTCAAAATTTGTTTTATTGCCAAGTCATATTATTAAAGAGGTACATGTTTCTTGTAGCATGATCCACATAATATTATATTATACTAGGCTGACATGTACCACTTGAAATCTCTTTTTTAGGTGATGGGGATGTGATCTTGCATAATCAAGATAGTTGAGAGTTGTATGGTGAATAGATATATAGGTGGACGTGTTGTCTAAAAGAGCTTATTTAATGCAGTATATGCATTTGTAACTATTTATTATTCAAGGTGTAATTTTTGCAATTATATGTTGAATAGTGAGATTGTGTTGTTGTGGTTTGTTTATTGTTCATGTGTATGTGCTACTTTGGTTTCCTTTGATTTTCTCGTATTTTCTTCTTGTTATCCTCATATGTGGTGTTTAAGTTAGGATCTCCATTAAATTTAGACGTCATACATGTGGTCAAGGCGTTGAAAATCTAGGGATGTCATAGTGCACCTCCAATAAAAGTAGGCATACCAGCGATGAAGAATCAATCTTACAACAAACTCTAATCATATGAATGATTTGAGAGAACAATGATGTGATAGGTATGCCTATGAATTCTATATTCACATGCTTGAGAGACAAATTTTATTGAAAAGAAAGATTTATATAATAATACATTTAATTCACTAGTTTGTAATCGGCTAAGCTTGTTACATATATGTGTCAATACTTCAAATATGTAATATATAACTATATATTACTAATATTGTAATATGATAGGTTGGTGAATAACTTTATCGGTTGGCTAGGATAGATAGAATGTTGAGATGAACAACTTTGTGATATTGCTACATACATATACTTTGGATATATATATATATATGTTAGTGTACTAATACTAATGATATTATTACATGTGCAAAAGTCTATAAGTATATATATTATATTTTAAGAGATGAAATCCATTTAATAAGTATTTTAATCACAACCAATATATTTTGATTAAAATGAAAGTTAAGGTGGAAAATACAAAAGTGAAACTATTTAATTATGGGTAATTGTATACTTGGAAATAGAATATTTGATGAATCTTATTTTAGACCATATGGAAATGCATTCCATTCTTATATTCGTATATCAATGATGCATAATTAGGTTAACATAAATAATCGAGACCTATGTAAGAATGTATAACTAGTATACATTAAAATACATAAAACTTAAAGATTAGATTCTTATTAAGGGTATCTTAATAATTCGTATCTAATACAATTAACATCCTTGACTGTAATGACTAAATGGAATTATATTTGATAAAAAGTAACATTTCAAGTTCTAACATAGGAAAAATAATTACATACATGAGTATGAGACCTAGATGTAGATATAGAAACAATAACAATAGATAGAATATGGGATAATAATATAAGGTGGAAATTTAATACCAAATAACTCTAAAATCAAACAACATTTGGTTCCCCATCATATAGTAGCAATATTATCCTAATTTATAGATTTTCCTACTTCAATTTGTGGCAGCACTCAGGCTGTGGTTTATGCAAAACTTTGGAGTTCATGAGGTACTAAAATCTCAATTAATTATTATGTTTTTTATCCTTCTTAAGCTTCATTCATAGAATTTTGGAAAGTGGTGAACTCAATTTATTGACTATCCTTGCCTTTCCTATTTGAAGGTATTTACAAGGAATTTGAATATAAATATTGTTGAATGATTGAATAAATTTAAATTTTTACATTGGCACAAATCAATTATTGTATTTGTCTTTGACTCCTATATTTGGTAGGTCATATCCCACACCCTTGCGTAGTGGATATTGGACATAGAGGTCCCCCCGGTACTAGTTACTCCCATAGATAGATGTGTCATTCTCTCATAGAGTGGAGGATACTCGACACCTAGCAGTAGTAAAAAAAATATCAGATTACATGTGTCCATGCAAAAATCCTTAAATGTTGAATATTTTGATATTTCGAATCACTAATATTCTTTAGTACATCTTGTTTTGCAAACAATATTGCTAAATAGCTATTTGAAATACTCTTGTGAATTCTATCTTATGCATCATTATTCAATACCCATTTTGTTGAACTGAATCTTTTTTTTGGGTCTATGTGTGCATTTATTCCCTATGGGAATTAATGGATATGTGATATAAATAAGGCATAGAAGACACACATATGATATGTCCTCTATGGAATAGTGGATAGAACACATTTATATATTAAATACTAGTGCTTATATATAGGCTTCTTGTGAGCTCTAATTATGAATCATGAATGTACACAAGATTTGTTAACATATTGTGATTTAAATTTGACAATAATGATCAGGTCTCTACACTTCTTGTGCTCACAATACTAAGATATTATCTATTATTTTTCCAACTCTATAAGGACTTCTGGTATTCATTCATTTTCTAATTATCCTAAAAAATGCTAAATCATGGTCTCAAGATATATTTCTTTGAGGATACTACTTTCTCAAAGATCTTTTGCCACATTCTCAACAAATATTATGAATTTTAGAACAAGATTTCAATGTAGGTCTATCCTTCTCCAATATTTTTATACACTATGATCTAACCTTATCCCTTTGGAACAAGACCAATTTTGGAAACATCACAAGAAGATAGTTTTTTTGAAATGACCTTATTCTATGCAAAAGTAACCCACTAACAAACCCTACATTGATTAACTTTAGAATAGAATGACTAGAATCTTCCCAACAAGATCACAAAACTATGCACAATAAAAGATAAAAAATAAATGAATTAAGGAGGGTGACCCCAACCACCAATTCTTCCACAAAACTTATAATGGAATAAACAAAGCTATGCATGTCTAACCTTTCTACTAATAATGTTATAACCATCAATCGACATATCAATATTATTCATTTACAAAATAATAACAAAGGATTTTATATCCATCACAAAACATACCACACTTTCATATTTATTTGGAATTCCTTGTTCTGTAAGAATTCACCTTTTCCAATAGTCTTACTAAGACTTTCTCTAAATGAAATTCATAACACCACTTCTCAACCTGGCATAGATAAGTCTGTACCCAATTATTTTATCCTTTCTCTTTTACCATGATACAAAAATAAAATTAAGAAATAAATAACGAACCTCTTCAATTGCATTCACTAGCACATTGGCATATCACCTCAAATTGATATCTTGAATCACACTCAACTTGTCCTCATAAAAATATGGATTTCAGTAGTAAACACTTCTGAGATATTACATTAATAAATGCATCATATATATTGATCTTGAAGGATTTTAGCAACATTGTCGAACCTCACATTCCTTATATAATGAGCTTGATCAAATTTTCCAACCTACCCAAAATGTATATATCCTTATATACGAACCCATCCATTCTTCCCATTACATTGGTAACCCACTACTAGACCTCAAACTTTATTTTGATATATATTTTTATAATATAGAATGCAAATCTCTAATGAACTAAATGAAAGGATATGGATTCTACAGAATGGATATTTGAATCAACATCAATATTTCTTCACCATATTTCTTAATCTTGGTTGAAGCATCAACATCCAGTTACTTGTTGTAAAGTTAAAATCGAATCCATTAGGAAGCTCACATTTACTTGAGTTTTTTCTTTTTTTTTCTATGTAAGTTTTGGTAAGACTTCTAAAAATGTACACCACCATCAACCTTCTTGATAATATTAAAAACCAAAAAGGTTTTGTGAAGATATATCTACTTAGTTTAGGATTAAATAGTCATATTATGCAAATTAAAATGAAAAAAACTTAATCAAAACTGTCTACATTTTATCTATTTTATCACACATATAGGATTTACTTATAAATTTTCATAAATTCCTGGTCATATATATCTATCACATAGTTGTTTATTACTCAAACCCAACCTCCAAATGACTTGAAAGTCAATGGATGAAGGATCCAAGAGTATCTCCATCATGGTAATATCAAAGAATGAATTGTAAGAACAAAATATTAGCATACATGAACAAATAACAAGATGAATGCACCAACATAAAATATTAAACAAGTATTATTAACAACTTTACATATTGGTGTACAATTATACAAATTTTCTCATGTACACTAGATAGATCTTATAATTAGTACAACTGGAACACTTACTTACAAGCCATTAACTCAGAAGCCATATCTCAACCTAAAACATATGTGAAACAAATGGGTAAACATGCAAGGTGTTGAGTACAGAGCAGAAAGACACATATATATAAGATCTGCATAAATTGATAGATTTAAATAAGTGAATGAACAACAAATTAACGAGGTAAGTACTTAGAAAAATTGAACCTGTGTTGTATGTTATTTTACTCCAATGATGTTAACAATATCTTGTATCATAAGGTCTTTGACCAGCTTCTCATTTGAAGGGCCAACGAGGGTGCTTAAAGCTCAATGTCATTAGCTAACCCTATTTATCGACACAATCGTCCCTATCTTGGTACCTCAAGTAGGATGCCCATCCTTGTGTCCTTACCCCGATAATACAGGTAGGTACACAAAGTTTCTACAATGGAGTTTTATATTATCCATTCGAGTTATAAGAATAAGATAACAAAGCACCTGATACAATACCACAACACTACATGGCAATATTTGAGCACGTAAACAAACATCACACATATCTAGGTTCAAGAAAAGAAAACCATAACCATATAATTATTTAATCATGTACCTGATTCATAGATTTTTAACTTAACTTATCCTTTATTATCTAGTCATAAACCACATTAGATACATGTACTAGATTCTCAGCATTAACTTGAACTAGTTCCATTTTAGGGTTTAGTTCAAGTAAGGTTCAAAGTTTTTAAATTACATGTTTGATGCTCTATTACTGATTTAGGTTACATCATGAAGGTGAAGTTCACATTTCAAGTTATTTTTATGTCCCATCTATTTTTTTGATGATTTCAATATTTCTCTCACTTAGACATATTTTATGGTCAAAAAATAAAAACATGATTAATCTTCTGCAAAACCATACAAGACTTGAATATAAAAACCAAGGTTATTATCCATCCAGTCATTGTGCAGTTTTCCAAAAGGGGGAAGATCGAATTAATCTTCCCTTCATGCCCTAGTTGTTGGATCCATCGTAGCTATAAAATTTTGGTAAAAAATACATAATAAGGGTAAAGGTTATACATACTAGTTGTCCAACAACACACACATTTTATTAGTGAAGAAAATGATCTCTCAGATCCCAATCCGAATTAGCCACAAAGAAATCAAAATAATTCAAGAAGAAATATGGATTGGCCACCTAGTTTTTGCATGGTCGTCTTATTGGAAACACCTTGTTATCATTTTGTTGAATATATTCTCCAAGCCTTTGCATGTGTGCATAAGCCTCTACTTAATCCACCAGGAAGTAGGATAATCTGATGCACCACCTTGTCCACCAAGTTGAAGAGGAACATAAGTTGTTGACATGATAGTTGTCCTGGAACTCCCTTTCTTCTCCTATATTGGGCACCAATCCTAGGAGTAACTTTCTCTCTCCAATAGAATTTTGATGGACAACTTATCACACAAGCTGTCTGAAAGATGTTACAATGTTGTATCAAACCCTTTGGGGCGTGCCTCCTTTATATAGAGAGTCATGGGCTTGGAAAACCCAAATTACAAACCCTTTCCTAATCATAATCCCAAAAACAATCCAATGTTAAAAAACTCAAACTGGAATTTTGATCAACAAATCACATAACTTAATCACCCAATCTTGGTTCAAAAAGCATCATGATTGTCTTATTAGGTTAGATGATCGACCAGTTAGGTTAGTTCTGATCCAGATCTGAATTGCCTTCCACATTGAGACTTTCCCTATTACATTTTTATTAACCAATCAGGTTGGCCGATCTACGACCAGTTCAGTCCATTAAAAAACTCAGTTGACCAATTGACAAACAACTAACACATTGACCCAAACAAATTGATCAGCCTATTAGATATTTTGATCACCTGATCAGATAGATAGTCAACATGTTTCTAATTTATAACCATTCCAATTATTTATTTTATTGTGAACTTAAATTCCCTTATGTATAACATGTGACCATGTAGGTTCCTAATTATGTTGGGAGTGATGTTCAAAACAACACAAACAAAGACTGGTGTCTATCCACACATCATTGAAATCCATGTAATAGGAATTGACTTGGATAGCATTACAATATGTAAATCTACAATGTTACCAGGATTGTATCTTCCCTTTGTCACAGATATCGAGAATGAAATGCAGGCATATAATGTCATCCTCTTAACATTAAATCTAGTTTCCTTGAACTAGAGAAGAATATTCGAAATATTGAGATCACAATATAATATATTGACTCACATGATCATGGTATTGCATTTTATTGTCTCGCTTATCAAGTGGTTGGGGATAGAATTCCATAGGAGGGACCACTTCCATATACATCAGTCATAGTATTTACCATGTGTCATGGTATACCCAAAACCCCACCTTTTTGACAACTCATACATGAGAAAATGTTGGACTAGTATGAATGTATGGGTATAAAGGGAGGGTTTCTTTTGATATTCTATTGTGTTCCCTTCCCAATAACCATGTAGTGGTATCAAAGTCAACGTTGTATGCTTTTAAAACTAGATTTGGGTTTTAATCCACAAATGATTTGTTGGAAGAATTATGTGCAAACTTGTATCCATGATTATCACCTAATAACATATGTGATATGATACATATATGTATTACATGAATCCATGTGATGTCTTGAAAAATGTTTTGTTTCATATGTTTTTAGTGCGATCTAAAACATGTAATATATATGTTTTTATTTGGATCAAAGTTTATGTAGCATGTATATGGCTTGCATGCCATTCCTCTCTATATTCATTTGGCACAAAAATTATAATTATGCAGTAAGAATAGGATGATGTGAAAACATAATCTGCGAAACATGGTTGAGAGGAGGAGATGATCAGAAGCACATGTCAAAGGGGATGGTCCTTGCAGGGTTCATCATCAAGACGAGATGATGATTCAACAACAACACAAGACCTAACAAAAATAGGGAGTTTTGATCGGTGGATTAGCTTGCCTGATCAAGTGACTAGGAAACCCAGAAAGGAAGCATTGAAGATTACATTTCGATGTAAATCTCTATGTTGTTTATCTACAACACTTGTTGGCTTGAGTTATTGTATTATTTGACATATCATATTTTATCGCATGTGGTGATTGGAATAGTATATGATACATACTGTAACGAATATATAATGGTGAATGGATAAATATTGATATATATGTATATATACACACATATATATATATATATATATATATATATATATATATATATATATATATATATATATATATATATATATATATATATATATATATATGGGCCCATCTTTAATGCCCACGCGGGTAGTTACCCGCCCCCCATTTTGGTTACTTTTTTTCAAGTTGGTTATTTTGACATTTAGAGGGTTACTTTACCTTGCAAACTATTGAGTTTCATGCATAGATAGTTATGTTTGTAAAAGAAAATTTCAAAACATGGTTACATATATATATATCTATTGTGTATTTTCTACGGGATTACCTTTTTAGTCGTATAGTTACTTTTTTTGATAGCAGAATTACTTTTTTGGTCAGAATAGTTACTTTTTTGGCTGTCGGGTAGCGAAATCCAGGCTACCCGTGTGGGTATTAAAAAACAGCATATATATATATATATATATATATATATATATATATATATATATATATATATATATATATATATATATCAGAGAGAGAGAGTCCATATTTAATACCCGTGTGGGTAACCTTGAATTTTCCACCCATGGTTCTCAAAAAGTAACTATTTGGTCAGAAAAGTAACTCTCTAGACAAAAAAGTAACTATGATAACTAAAAAGTAACTCACTGGACAAAAGTGTAACTATTCGACTCAACAAGTAAAACTAGGAAAAATACATAGTAAAATTTCTGGAATAAATATGTAATCTTATATTTTAAGAAACTCCAATAAAAGTAACCAAATTTGAAGCAGTTAGCAACTCGCTTGGGGAATGAATGAACACCCATATCATATATATATATATATATATATATATATATATATATATATATATATATATATATATATATATATATATATATATATATATATTCATCCTATCTCCAGTTCTTGTTGACGACTCCAATCCTATATAATAGTGGAGGTATTGGACACTTCACCCCTTGTCTTGTCTATAAACCTCTGATGTCCTAATTTAGTCTATAGGATTTGGTTTTGGTTCAATCAACTAAGCTTAGGTCCATCAATCAATCTCTCATAAACCTATTTTCTGAATCTATATGGGGTCTTGTGTTAGGCTTGTGTAGGCTATCTTTCATCTATGGCTTCACCCAAACTTGAAACTCCTACCTCTGATGAGAAACACAATTCTCATGCTCACATCCAATTAGAAAAATCCACCCCCTTTCTTTTCAAACTCACCTCACTCTCATGAATGTCCTTACCAAACCCTAGTGTGATGTGGATGATCTGCCAAATCCATTATTGACTTCACCACGATCGATTAGGCAAAATGGTTCTGCAAAGTGTATTTGTCCATACAGTCTGACCTACCGAATGGCCAGTGCCAAGCATATGGGGAGGGTTTCACCTTGATGGGATTCCTTCCCTTTCTTAGTGAGTGGGGTTTCTTGAATAGATTTGAGTTGGGAGTGACCAAAAAAAGAACCATTTCTTTTTTATTTATGACGTGCCTAATTCAGACATGACAAAGTCAAATCTTTCAATTGTGCTCTTTGAATGGACACCTACTCTTTTTTAGTGACCAGACTCCATCCCTCACTTTGAATATTCACCATATGTGTATCATACCCATATGTCACAGAATTTCTCCCCACATCACTCATTCACATGCCATCTCATTGAAAAGTCTGCCAATATTCTTGGAGACAGATCGCTTCCCATTACTTGAAACCCTACCCTAGCCCAACTTATTGAAGTAGGGAAAATTTCAGTTACTTCTTTGTACATCTACTATACTCATACCTATATTACACATTCACCCTATCTTCATTTCACGACAAATGAATGACTGACTTTAACTGCAACCATACACCAAAACTTCCAATCCCGGGAGTGGGTAGTTCCTAGGAAGGGCTAAAAGTCAATATTGGTTCAACCAGAGTGATGAAACACTAGTTGACCAAAGACATGTGCCGAGTTCAAGGAATCAATATAAGCCGATATACTCATTTTGACATGCATGAACCATCATTTGAAACTAGGTACAAGAAAGAGTTGATTGCTTGAAAGTCATGTTGTGAGTTGCCCAGAAATTAAAGATATGGAAGAGTGGAATTGATTTACATATACAGGTAACAAAATGACAAGTGCTGAAAGAAAGAAACATACAAGTGATGGAACCAAAGTCAACTCCTGGTGTGAATAATAGTCGATTAGGTAATATGCCCGGAGGATAGTTCCCTTTAGACTCTCACTTCGGATCGATATGTGCCTTGATCTCCTTCATAGTAAATCAAAGAGTTTCTTCCTCCACTTTAGGTTGAGGTAGTTTTGAGATCCAGTAGCGAGGTTGAGTGGTATCAAAGAGAAGGTGCATTTAGTCACAAGTAGAAAGGTGAAGTTGTAATTCCTTACTCAAAAAAGAATTCAAGAATTTGAGCGCTTA
The DNA here is from genome assembly GCA_963693085.1 of Alisma plantago-aquatica. Classification (NCBI taxonomy): domain Eukaryota; kingdom Viridiplantae; phylum Streptophyta; class Magnoliopsida; order Alismatales; family Alismataceae; genus Alisma; species Alisma plantago-aquatica. Next base: position 152,706,923 of record OY856413.1, read on the forward strand.
TGTAGCTAATAGCCACCATCATAGTCAATTCATTTGACAATTTCTAATTGGAATAGAAGTTATTATCTTATTTTTTTATGAAGTGCTACTAAAAAAGAATGAGTTACATAGGTTAAACCTATCACATTCTATTAATTATACATATGTTATAGAAAATCCATATTGAATTAAATAATAAGTATAATTCTCTTGTAAATGATTTTATTTTCCAATTCATTCAATACAATATGAAAGGTAGTTTATGGTATAGGAGAAATTTCCTCAACCCACACAAATTCAAACAAGACTAAAGGCAAAAAAGGTGATGTAGGAATGAATAGGATCAATGTAGTTTCCTAGGCATACACCACATTTAGTAGACTAAACAACAAGACAAATGCAACAAATTCCAGATTCAAAATTTATGTACATGATTCACCCCTTCGGGCCCTTTTCCTTCTCTTTACGCCTTTCTTCTCTAGCTACTACTTTTTCTTGGAGAGAGGGGAAGTGAGGAGGTTTACAAGTCAAACAACTAAGAAAAATGGAACAAACTCAAATGGCATTCACAACAAGAGAAATGACTCTTTCTTTTATTATCACTTAATTAGCCGATATAGAGGTTTCTCATCAGACTAACTTCTTATTCCCTGGAGCATTCTCACTTCAGATAACTTCTGGGTTACACCGAGTTTACAAAGCAGGGTGAAGATCTTGAGGTTGTTCACTAGTTTCCCCACTTTCTAAACACTTTGAATCTGATGTCTAGGTCTATGTAGGAAATAGAATCTCACAGATCGAGTGATATCCCTTCGATTATTGGGTGTTGGATTCAGAGGTCATCTTTATTGAAGAAAAGAAGAGTTGTAGAATCTTCCATTTTATCCTTGCCTTTGACAAGTAGATCCTTGATTGGCCACTATCATGGTGGTTAGGTCGACAGTCACCCTTATGGGTATGAGACCTTAGTTTCATGGCTTTGTTGTAGGAATTATATCCTCATATAACCTTTGCATGATGTGAGTGGTGCTACTGGAAATCCTTTTGTGGATATCCAAGAGTACATTGGCACTCGCACACGGGTTGTGGATGACCGTCAATGGTCAACTTGTGACCTTTAGGTGGTCAAGCTTTTAAACTCCCCCTAGTTCAATTGGACAGGGATGAAACCCTTCTCTCTATTGGTCTATTGTGGAAATGTCTGGCAAGAGTTGTGGAGTTGGACATAGTGTAGTATATTATACTTGGTATGCCTTGACCCCACTTCAATAGTGTACAATGGTTACCTTATCCCAGAATTGATAGGAGGGGTTTGTCCTGATCGAGAAGTCAGTTCGGAAGATCTAAATTATTATAATGGGGGACATCAGACAATTCGGATTATGGGTAATTCTGTCAATTTCTTCTCTTGTTTATTCACTTTGATGAAAAAAGGGTTGATGTTGGAGTAGAATAAGGAAGGAATGATTCCCACCTCAAATCAATTGATTCATCATGGTAGAGGAGAAAAATGATGAATGGACCATACTTAATCTTTCCTTCCCATGATAGGGCCAATGCTAGGCCAGGATCAAGTTTGAAGGAATGGACATGCTCCGACTCATAGGGGAAGACAGACCCCCTCTCCCTCTCTTTGCTCCCCCTGGCCCCTTTCCAAATTTCCTACTTCTTTCTTATTTAGTTGCAAAGATGTCTAACCTTCCCAGAGAATGGATGGAAAAGACCAAAAAGGGAAAAAAACAAACAGTCAAGCATTTTTGTCCTAGATGACAATCTCCTCAGACTCATCTAACTGAGAAATTCAAATGAAAGAGGGTTTCCAATAGGCATTCAAAGGCAGTCCCGCAATGAGAGATGAATGAAAGGGACATTTCATTTCCCACCATCATAATCAATGGAAGGATGGAAAATTGGTCAAGTAGGTTGTCTCCAATCTGCCTCCTAACCCACAAATAAGAAGAGTTCTAGAAAAATGAGAAGTAGCTAACCAACTTTGGTTGGACATCTACTGCACAGAAAAATAGAGAATCTACTTCAGATAACCATGCCTCTTCCCAGCAGTGTGTGGAATGGTCGAGAAAATTGTTTAAATAAAAATTTAAGATGTGGACTGGAGTTTTGGATTGAAATGGAATCCCCCAAAATTGGGCAAGAGTATTGTTTAGTTTTGATAGAGGACTTGCGTTGCTGTGAAGGTGAAATTTTATATTATTATATAATAAAGAAATATACTGAAAGTTTAGGCACTCCATGTATCGTATGTGTTTGAGTCTCTCACTTGGAGTCTTCTCACGAGTTGGACTCGAACCAACACCTCTGGGGTAAGGAAATGGACTACAATCCCAATGAACTACCATTATGTGTTTTTTTTACCCGGTTTGTCTTTGACTCGATAGACTACATCTGAGGGATATCCAACTAGTCAACCAAAACCCTCCAAAAATGAACCCCCACCCCTTCTCAGGTTCTCGAGAAATGGAGTCCCTAGGGGCCCAATCTCATTCCATCTACTCATCCTTCTTGAAATGCCCGAGCTGCCTCTTTGCTTACCTTTTTCATTGGTGCTCACCAGATGTCTCACTATGTGAGGAAGTTTCTCCATTTTAGGAGCAGTATGGGAATGATTCACATATGTAGGTTTTTAGAATTGCTTAGCAATTCATTGAGAGGGACTTTTTTCTAGGTGGTCTTGTGGTGCAATTTGTCGATCGAGCCGCTCTCCCTCATTCTACTCGTCCAACCCTCTTTATAAACTTGTACAACCAATGCCACAAAGATAGACAATTCTATTATCGAAGAGATCATGATAGAGGCGACGATTTGGCTATAGATATCGGGAGGTGTGAAAAGAGATGTTGTCAGAAGCAGAAAACCATCAAAAAATGATGATTGTTCATGAGGGTTTCCATGGAAAGACCATTGGGGTCTAGCAAATAGATCACAATTATAGGTACTAGGGATCATACTGAGGGAATGAGCAAAATATGAAGAGTTAACATAATATGGTCATAGATCTTAGGTTGTACCTTGATCATGAGTGACTACATTGATGTTGCACCCACAAAGTATGGAAAGTTCCAAACATTGGAAACTACCTGAGGATGAGTTAGGAATAGGAACAAGAATAATAGAGAACCACTTAAATGGAGGAATCAATTATTTCATCCTTTGTTCCCCATATCAATTGGGGATTAAAAATCACCAACTTTAATGAAAGATAAAGGGAAATATGAAGTACAAGAATGCTATTGAGGATGTTGCAACATATGTTAGGGAGGCCTCCATTGATTGTGTACAAACAAAATATGAGTCCAAAGGCAGAGTCAGAAAGGGTTTTGCTAATAGAGAAATTGACTCTTCCAGGATCCAATAATGTGTAAACCATGTCAAACAAAGACTGATCAAAATTTGAATGAAACACATTCAAACTTCTCCCATAATCATTTCCAGTGAAAAATGCAATTCCAAGAATAATTAAAATGATCAAAATCCATGAGTACTTTGTATCGTACCGATCAGAAGAAAAAGAAGGAATGGGGGAAGTTGAAGAAAGTCATTATCCCCGCCCACCTTGATCATTTCTGACATAGATCTTCACCACTTTCTACTACCGAAAAAAGAACTCACACCCATCTAGGTAGATATAGGTACCTATTGACCCCTTGCTTAGCTTGACTCACTCACATATACTTGATTGACCTTGGCATCTAAGCTGCGACATTCGACATTATGGTGGAGCCAGACCAGACCTCACGATGGAGACACTCACTTTTCCTATCAAATCCAATGTGTCCTCCACTGCAATTAGTCTTCTAGATTAGGAGGCGGCCACCTCACCACTCCCCTCCTCTCCTGCCCCATTGCCAAAATAGGACCTCCCCTTCCATGATAGATGAGAAAAGAGTACTTCATCTTCTCTGATTGGGACAAAGATCTAGAAGACAAATGAGACTAAAAAGTGATGCTTCCTTGGTTGTGTAGAACATGGATGAGCATTATGTCATTCCTACAAGTGAAAAGACTAGAGGAAATTCCCTCTTAGGACTTTGAGATCAAATAAAGAATGTTTCTTTCCATTCCTCATGAGCCTCTAATTTCTTTGAAAGAAGAGATCAAAGTGATTTTCCACCTTTTTCCTGATAATTCAATGAACTTACACCATTGAGACACTTTGAATAAAGTTGAGGACATATAGGAGACACCAGTGCTACTTTTGATCAATACCTCTTCCAATTTCTCTTTTTGTGGAATGTTGTTGCTCTGGATCTTGTTCCCTCACTGTGAAAGCGGTTGGTTATGTAGTTTGATAATTCTATCAATCCCAAGTACTCCATCTCTATCATTGCATATAGAAATATAATAAGTAAAGAGTAGCAAGAATGACTAGAAGAATTGTGTGAAATAAGTGAATTTATCTAGTTGAGGCATTGTGGATTCAACCAAATGATCCCCTCCAGACATTAAGAGACACCTTCCTATAAAAATGAGTTTTAAATAACTATAGAGTGGTCGTTTGTTTACCAATAGAAAGGAAGTATGGGAAAGGCTAAGTGAAATGAATTAATAAATTTACTCTTTCAAATAAGAAAGGAATTAGTTCCAAGAAACAAGAGTTGATTCAATATCTTAGGTTACTGATATGCCATCCCCAATGACAAAGGAAAGGTTGACAGATGCTACGAGAAGATATGTCTGACCTTATTCCCTTCATTTGATTGTCTTTTTAATTTCTCACATGGGTTTATGACTCACTTAATTCTCTAGCTTAGGAAAGAAGGAATAAGACCATTGATCTCCTCATCCATCACTGTGTACTTACTTCAAGACAAGAAGCATGGGCCTCTTCGGTAGAAGCACTTTCTTTTCATAGTCCTTGATTCTCTGGGAGCACGGACACCACTGTGAAGTTTTGATAGTGACAAAGTGAAACAAGGTTGACACACAATTATCAGATTAGTTAAAGAAACCATCTCACGAGTTTGGCCAATTGCTCTTGGAGACCCAGGGGTGAGATTTCTCTTTAGTTGCTGCCAAGGATTTCAATGGTTAGAAAGGAGTGGCGTGACAAAGATCTTCCTTTTTGCCAGGCCCAACACATTCTCCTTAAAATAATAAATGATAAGAAAATAGTGATACAAAAGAATCACCACATACAAGATTAATATAATAAGAAAATGAAACCTCTAAAAATAAGGAGCTTGTCCTACAACCACCTCGATACAAAGCAAGAAAGATAGCAAACTCAGTCCTGACCTCAGGTGATCTAACAAGTCAAGTAAGAATCAACTTCACACACCCGACCTTAATGTCAAAAGAGAATCATTTTTTGAGAAAGAAAAGAGAGAGTTGTAATAAAATAAGATGAAGGAGAATCCTTTTTGCATACTACAACATTTCGTATGAGACAAATTTTGGACTAACGGAGAAACTGAGTCAAGCACTACAAGACTCTGCACAAGGGTGAGTGTTGGGAAAGGGAGAAAGTCAGATAGGATCGTAGGCGTACGGTAACTGGCTCCGCGAGACCTCCTTTGGATCTACTCACGACAAAACTCTATTGGGTGATGCTTTTTGGATATTCTAAATATATATATCTATGTAAATATATAGATATATATATATATATATATATATATATATATAGATATAGATATATATTCCCAATATAATATCTATGTTGAATATGTGTTTGAAGTACAATACACATGAAAACCTTATTTTTGTAAGTGTGGGAACTCTTAGTGTGGCGCACCATGGAAATGACGTTGAGAGGTTCTATGAACCTTGACGACCTTCCTCCGACTACTTCCTACTCCTCAACTCAGTTTTTCATTTTTTTATCACTTTCTACTGAATCATGCAATTATTTTCTTTGCTCTTACCTTCCTCTCCTCTCTCTCCCTCCTCCATTCATTCTCCTAGAAGACACAATGCTTGATCTCTTGTGAAACTCAACATTTTTTGAAACCTACGATCCTTCCACCTATTTCCCCTTTTCAATATCGTTCCTCCAAGGCCATGTACTTTCACCTATCCTAGCTCTGTGTTGGCAATTGGGATCATTCCCTATGCCTCTTCCTTGTAGGAGGGCAAGAAGTTGAAGAAAAACCTTCTTCAGTGTGACTATGGAAGCACAAACTGACCTTAGTTCTGATGGTGGGAATATTTGTTGAGTAACAAATCCCTATTCATTCACTCTGGTCATCTCAACATGAATCTCATTTTCTTATAGTCACCCAATGATTCTTGATCTGGTACCTTGAATTGGCACCATATGTTTCCTTGACTTTGGTTCTTCATACTACTCTAATATTAGTAGTTCAAGGCTTTTCTTTTCTTATTGATAGTCATGAGCAGCCAATTTTGGGGTGATTCACCTGGGTATATACTATTTTATCTTTGATGCACTTGACAAAGTTGATTCATCAGTTGGCATGAAGGAATTTATCTACTTTTATGTATATCACCTTTTTTTCAACCTGTCTACATTCATCTAGTTTGGTGAACCAGCACCGAGGTCTTAGAATGTTGATTCCTTGTGTTGGTCACCAGAATATCATGAGGATGAGGGATTAGTGCCCCATCATGGTTGCTTGTTCCCATTACCTAGGAATATGTGAAACCTCAATTTGTCCCTCAACTTGCATGGGTAAATTGACAATGAGCTTCGTGCCCTCTATCATGTCATGATAAGAGAAGAGGCTTCCATGGAGTAAATCCCTAAGATACCCTTATGCCCTTGTTTCATTAGTGTATGTATTAGGAGGAACATGAGCCATTTACCATTGCTATATTTTCTATTCCTAAAATATAGATAAAGGCATTCACTCAAATTAAATTAATAAGTAGATATTGGCTTATCAGAAAAATACATATATAAAGGTTTTTGATGTAAACAAAATATATGCATTATTTATTAGTATTTTTTCATAATAAATCCAAGATTTATTGTGAGATTATTTTAGGATTTATACACTAACTAGAGTAAGTAATGAACCTTTTGCACTAATATATCAAATCATGTTATGGAAGAACTGCCTATGAACATTAAGAGCTTTTGGAATAATTATAGCTTTTAAGAGGTATGTGAAATTTATATTTTAATTTAAGCATTCATATAACTTTGCTCTATAGTTTCCTATGATGTCACATCCTCTTGAAATTAATCCTCTTTGGTTATCTACAATGAAATTTCACATTTCTTGATTTTAACTCTCAATAATACTACTGATTGTGAGCTATCCTTTTGCATTGGGTCTACAATCCCCTACCATTTGAATATTTGATTAAAATTAATGTGTAGAAAAATATATCTTGCCTCTCAATTATGCATGCATGTGGTATTTAGAATTCTTATCTAATATAGTTATAACCATTAAGGCATGTTGTTCCCCCATGGATGACACTTTTCTACATATTTTTATATAAATGGGTGTATTGTTTCACGCAGGGTGTGGTGTTCTGCCTATTATATATTACAGTGTGTTGTTCCATCCATGGTTTTTTGTTCCACCCATTTATACATCAGGAGCATGTTATTCCACCCATGGTGTGATTTATTCACCCCTTTTGGAATAATACTGGTGTCTTCTACTTAGATACTTCTCTCCTATTTCATATGTGCAAGTCATTATTCTATTTGTGACAATGTTTTTTTAGTGGCAAGAGACTTTTGATGATTTATTACTCTTTAACGTATCGTTCTCTTGTTTAATTTTTATTTAACTTGCCTACATCATTATAAACCCCCTCTGGAATGAGAATCTTCTTCATTTTCATTCTCATAACTAAAAGTTCCTAATTATGTTTATAATGCACACACTCAATACAATACACATGAAAACCTTATTTGTCTAAGTGTGGGAACTCTTAGTGTGGTGCACCATGGAAATGATGTTGATAGGTTCTATGAACCTTGACGAACTTCCCATGACCGCTTCCTACTCCTCAAATCAATTTTTCATTTTGTTTTTATATCTTTCTATCTAATCTTGCAATTATTTTCTTTGCCCTTACCCTCCTCCTCTCTCTCTCCCTCCTCCATTCATGCTTCTAGAAGACACAATGCTCGATCTATTACAAAACCCAACATTTTTAGATACCTCTGATCCTTCTGACTGTTTCCCCTTTATAATATTGTTCCTCACAAGGCCATGTACTTTCACCTGTCCTAGCTCTTTGTTGGAAATTGGGATTGTTCCCTATGCCTCTTCCTTCCGGAAGGACAATCAGTTGAAGGAAAACCTTCTTCGGCATGATTATGAAAGAGCACACTGACCTTAGTTATGATGGTTGGTATATTTGTTGAGTAACCAAGTCCTATTTACTCACTGTGGTCATCTCAACATGACTCTCATTTTCCCATAGGCACCCAATGATCTCGATCTGGTACCTTGAATTGGTACCATATGTTTCCTTGACTTTGGTTCTTCTTACTACTCTAATATTAGTAGTCCAAGGCTTTTCTTCTCTTCTTGATAGTCATGAGCCAGTGATTTTGGGGTGATTCATCTAGGTATATACTATTTCATCTTTGATGTGATTGACAAAGTTGATTCATCAGTTGGCGTGAAGGAATTTATCTACTTTTATGTATATCACTTTTTTTTCAAACCATCTACATTCATCTAGTTTGGTGAACCACATTGAGGTCTTAGAATGTTGATTCCTTGTGTTGGTTTCCCTAAGATCACAAGGATGAGGGGTTAAAGTCCCATCATGGTTGTTTGTCCCCATCACCTGGGAATATGTGAAACCTCAATTTGTCCCTCAATTTGCATGGGCAAATTGACAATGAGCTTTGTGTCCTCTATCATGCCATGAGTTGAGAGGAGGCTTCCACAAAGTAAATCCCTAAGATATCCTTATTGTTGGGTTTTAGGGGAGGTAGAGAAGGCAGTGGAAACAAAAAAAATTCTTCTCCCCAAACCCTGAATAAAGGAATCGTGTCAACGTCTATACAGTAGGAAGGATGGTTTGTAGAGACATACCTTGTCCCGAGGATTGATCGGCGACGTTACCTCGTGGCTTGCTCGGTCTTCACCTCCAGTATTGGATGGTGTTTGTGCAGCTCCTAGTCTCACCAGGACTATCGGGATTAACTGTTGTCCTCCGAGCGGCAGAAGTCTCCCACCTCTGTAGTAGTCCACACAGACCACCTGGAACTTCGATCTCCTTATCACACAAGGCACCGGAAGGAGTCATACCCTCCTGTCGGTGTACTAGTCACCAACACACTCTCCTACCACCAGCTGCTTTTCTGCATTTGTCTTTCCCTTATTGTGCCTCCCTTATCGGGTAGCACTTGCTCGGGCTCTCCTGGTTACCACAACTAGAGAGAACGACAACTTTATAGAGCAACTGGTATTTAGAGTTGTACTTGAGAAGCCCCCAATAACCCTAAATATAGGAGGGTCATGGGACATGGTTCTCTACCTCGGGCAATGCAAGATTAAAGCATGAGTAGAAGGTTCAAGATTTTCCACAAAAAATAACCAACTGCGACAGCTGAACCGATCATTTCAAGCATGAACTGATCAGTTGGGGACCTGAGCCGATCGACTCACACCTGAACTGATCGATTGGGACACCTGAGTCGATCAGTTCAAGCATGAGCTGATTGGTTTGTGGTCCTGGTCCAACTCGAATTGACTTTCATGTTTGTTTCCAACTAATCAAATATTAGTCCTTGTCCAAATAAAATTTGTACAAGTGAAACAAATATGTATTTGCAAAAAGAGTCTTCTGACTTTCCAAATGATCTCAGTTGGTCACACGAATTGACCAGTTCAACAATTGAGTCAATCATTTCATTGACACATGAGCTGATCGACTCACTACTTGAGCCGGTCGGTTCACCAACCTGAGCCAATCGGTTCAACCCTATGAGCCGATCGGTTGGGGCAGCAGACTGTGCAAATGAGTCAATTGCGGTTCCAATCAATCTGATACTCTTAATCATCTGGTCCAATACCTTGAACACTATGATTTTTAGCTATCAATTAATTGAGTGTTTAATTGAACTACTAAACTCCTTTAGTAATAAATCTAAACATCATTTGTGGATAAAATCCTCTTCCAGGTTAAATCATATGTGTGTGACCCTACAGGCCCATTTCACGTCGGCAGTGAAAGTCCATAACACTTATGACTTCACAAGCAAAGAGTGGTGCCCAGTCGCACATCCGTGCTACCCAAGTGAAATAGAAAGTTGGAGAACAACTTTCAATCCTACAATCCGCGAATGGTGTTACAACGAATGTATAATTCCTTTGTCTCTGATATCCCGAATGAACTCAAGGCATGGAACAGTCATCCTGTCAATGTTCATTCACTTTCTTAATATCAGAGTAGATTGGAGGAGATACGTATGACATCAATATGACATACTGATTCACACATGGGTGCGCACGCCTATATCAATCCTACTCATCAAGTGGCCATGGATATCAAACTCCCTCAGGAGGGACAAATCCCATATCTATCACTCACCCCTCAAAAGCCCCATGTGTCAAAGCCACCCAATCATCACCTTTATAACAACCCATGTTTCAGGACTGTGTTTGATGATGTCAAAGTGTACCCAACGACATGTGTTGAGTGTAGTGATTTCAGGTCAAAGAATCACACTCACCACCATCACTGTGAGAACTGACTGTGACTACCATGTTATGGTTCCATGTGTCAAACTCACGGTGGGTCTATCTGGTACACTTGTTCTCTAACAAGTACCTATGTGTTTGGTTTGATATCTCCATATCATGACTAATGAGATTCTATCATCAACCAACACCACAATCTAGTCTTGTGTGTCATTGTTGTCTATCTACCTTCCATAATGACATCTGACTAGGGACATAATAAGAATGTACAAACTCTTAGCATCCATATGATCTCATCGTTCAAGTCCTTAACCTGAAAGCATACGTCATTGAGTACTTTCATTCTCTAGACATTTAATTTGTTCTATCATTATCTCATATGACTAAACTAGAAAGTATTCGAAGCTTTCCTTTGATGTTTATCAAATCAATCTTAATGTATCCCACCAATCATCCCATGATTGGCTCTCAGGGCATACATACCAATATACTCCCACTTGCAATGTGAGCCAATCACCCTTGAATCATATCTTTAGTGATGTTCAAACATGTCCCACATGTTACTGTGATCTAGTGCTAACATAGTGAGTTATGGAAACACCTTGCCAAAGTTGTTATTAACTGCATGTCTGTCATATCTTCATTGTACTTCACACGTATGAGATGGAGTTCCCGTAATATGCAATCTAGTATTCCTTTGCTAACCTTTAGCCACATTGCATGACCAAGCACACCTATCTTGTCATCAATGACCGGAATATCTATAAGTTCTTCTCTATGAACTTCTAGATCCATATAGTATCCACTAATGTTCTCTAACACACGAATACTCGACTTTTCCTTTTAAACGGCTTAATTGGAACGTTTCCATTTATCAACAAACATTAATTTTCTATCCTTTTCGGAAGTTCACAGTGTGTATAACTCTTTACAGTGAATCCTTCCTTATTTCCATAGAACTATTACTTCTCAAGTACTTATCAAGTTCTTATGGTATTCCAGTAACCCTTACTGGAACTAGACATACATCCACTCGTCATGTCCCACATACGAGTTATCAGGATGAGCACATCATATTGTCATGTCCTACATACAAGATGAATTCCTTTTATTCTTGTCATATCCATACATGCAAGATAATGGGATGATTACATACATGATAGATCCATATCTATTCTTAGTGTTCCCATTCTTAATAAGAATTGGAAACTTGGCCTTGGGATACTAACTCCATGTAACATGGACAAGTTTTCTCCCACTGAATCTGTGCACACTGAACCCTTCAGTATAGATTGCCAATGTATGCTTTCTCTTTTTAGGTCAAGAGATTTTCAAAAACTATCTCTATAGATCTCTATTCCTATCACATAGGAAATTTCTCTATCTTCCTTAAAGATAATTTCTACTTTGGATTTCCATTCTAGAACATTTCCATTTCAAATAAACACGTGGAATGTGAATATGCTCCCACTAAATCACAGATCCCTTCTTTATCTTTGACATATCAGACAAACCCTTTGACTATATTATCAAAGTAAAGATCATGGTTCTGAGTTGCTTGTACTCAATCAATCACATTGATTAGTCCATTGTAACTTATAGACTTCATTTGTATTAATGGATTCATAAACCTTATAGGTTGTGTCACGTACACATCCTTGTTTTTATTCCTCATAGGAATGCGGTTTTAGTATCCGTATGCCAAATCTCTTAGTCATTAAGTTGCAATCAACAAACATCATCCTTCTCAAAATTTTATCCATGTGTCTTAACACTTAAGACTCATTTACACTTATGGATTTCATCCCAATGGGTGCTACCATCAAGGTCATACCTTATGGTTCACATGGAAGTCATTTAGGATGTAATGGTCATAAACCATAACTCTAAATCCAGTTCCTCATATTCATCTAGATAGTTGATTCATCACATGACCAACTCATCACATAGATAATTGAGGTGTATCTGTCAAGGATATAAGAACTCACAACTCCTTGTGATTCTTAATGTCCTTTATTAGTGTGGGGTATTCTTTATTTAAGAAGAAATTAGTTATTTGATAATCATCCTCTAACTCCTTAGAGTATGACCCCTTGTTGATTTAGACATCACCATGCCTTAATCATGAGTTCACTATGATACACAATCATAATCACTCATAAGGATCTCAAACATTTGGTCGAAGTATTTCATTCATTGATCTCATCAAGAATTAACACTTTACCAAATTCATACTTCATCTATGATATTCTTGAACACTTCAAGATATTCATATTGGTATTTCTCTAAATATTTTTTGAAGTACTAACATTATTTCTAATAGGTATGTAAATACATCACATGTATTATACCTAATAGGATAATCATTCTCCCACTACCTTAGTGAAGATTGATTAATCATGTCCAAGAGATTCATGTCTCTTACTGGTTCTCTAACCAAAAAGAGTCTAGACCTATCCATCATATGGAAATTAGAAATGAATTTCTCATGATTTATGCTAATTTTATTGTTTGAGTTATTAATAACTTTTAGGTATCATTTTATCTTATGCATACCAAGTACCATAAGATAAACAAGGCATTGCCACAAAGATTGAAACATCAACTTTATTAATTGCCATCATTATCATACAATATGCAAAAATTAAGGTGTTTCTATCCATTGGCAAATATGAAATAGCAGTTCATAACTCTATTACATGCGTTCAAGGATGAAAATAAACTAAAGTACTCCTATCTATGGCGGCAACACTTGCCCCATTTACTGGGTGCTTTACACTTTATATATTGGTATCATATACCTCAAAAATGTTACAAGTTTATTTTAGGACACCTTCAGATGGAGATGTCTGTCGCCACCTTCTTTAGTTCTTCCAGATAGAGAGGACAATTCCTTTTCCAATGTCCTGACTTTTGACAATGGTGGCAATTTCCTCTCTTGGTCACACCTCCCTTAGCCTTGAGAGTTGAAGATGACTTGGGTTGCTGGCTAGCATCAGAACCTTTCTTAGCCTTACCCTTGCCCTTGCGCTTGGACTTGACTTTCTTGTTTCTAATCATCATCATAGATTTAGGCGTGTCCTTCTTCATCTGTGCCTCGGCTGTCCTCAACATGTCCAACAACTCTGTCAATGTCCTGTCAAAGTTGTTCATGTTGTAGTTCATCACAAACTGACTGTAGGATTCTGGCAATGATTGTAGTATCACGTCAGTAGCCAACTCTTGGCTTAGGGGAAATTCCAGTCTTGTCAGGTTCTCCACATACCCAATCATTTTGAGTGTGTGTGGACCAAATGGATCTCCTTCTATCATGGCACACTTGAACAACGCCCTAGAGACATCATATCTCTCTTGTCGTGCTTGATCTTCATACATGTTCTTGAGATGCTGAATCATCTCAATGACACCCATGTTCTCATGCTGTCTCTGCAACTCGTGGTTCATGGAGCACAACATCAAGCACTTTGCATCAATGGCATCTTTAGAATGCTTCTTATAAGCATCCCTTTCTGCCTTTGGTGCGGTAGGAGTAGGTTCCTCTGCAGCCGGAGTATCAAGGACATAGAGCTTTCGCTCTTGAGTGAGAACAATTCTCAATGTCTAAACCAGTCGTGGAAGTTAATCCCATTCAGCTTGACCTTTTCAAGGACCGATCGCAATGAAAAGTGATTGTTGTTTGTTGTTATTTGTACTATAAAAGGAAATATATGCAATTTTAGTCCAAAAACTCAATTTTGACTTATTTGATTGATTTGAAAGGTTGACGACATAATTAGGACTTTAATTAATTATCGCTCCTACTATTTTTGTTCAAATTGATAGCCCTCACCATCAATTCGGAAGATTGCAGCGTACAATCTTCTAGTGGGTCAAGATTCTGAAATCCTCTGAGTCATGGACTAGTTAGGGCTATCACCCACAACTTAGATCTTCCAAGTAAGCAACTTTTGCCAATTGCATCATATGAAACTCTTGAAAGATGTCATGTGCAACTCCTTGCCATGATCACCTCCATGCCTCAATGTCCTAGATCCTATCTAGGTCACCTTGTTAAGTCCAACCCAAAGCCAACATGATGAATATGCACCCTGCTAGAGCAGACCCACATATCCATCCTTCACGATTCCACGATATAGACAGTGCACCACGCTAGGGTGTGCCCACACTTGGCCAATCAAGTTTTTCACATGTGTCACATTTGGAAGGCATCTTAAACATTAATATTTAGTGAGGGATTTGGTTTTATAGGTACATATACATATCCAATCACCACAATACATAGTATGTATCATATACATGATATATCCCACAGAAAACATGTGAAACGATAAAAGCGATGATTATGGCCATCCTAATGTGATTCCTTGAGCCAAGAGGAATCACAGTCATCTAGGTCTACATCACATGCAACCTGTACAAGATGAACTCTGTACTTTTCCATTCTGGGTTTGATCAACTCATCTCCATGATTGATTGGCTCACCATCCGGTCGGTTGTTTGGGTGCCACCAGCCAACCAATTGGCTCCTCCAACTGATTGGTTCACTGGTCGTCGTGCATCTCCTCAGGTCACCACCCGCTCGTATCACTCCTCGAACCAGTCGTCTAGAACGCCAACCGATCGATTCACGCCTTGAATCGATTCTCTCAGTCGTCGTCAGGTTGTCCGCCATTCTTTGACATAAAAGGAAATAAAAGTTCTATCTTATTTACATTTGAAATGAGAAACCCTGAGTTACACTCAGGGGGAGCAAAGGTAGGAAAGAAATCTCAAGTTATCTTGAGTTACATCAGGAATAAGAGATAGGGAATCGATGCGTAGACTAAGATGCAAGCAACCACATTCAACCAAACACACATACATAGGGTTTATTGACCATAACGACACTATACATCCACCACAAAACTCGTTTAAGGGTGACACATATCGAGTGCATTCATATTACATATCATATATGTATATTGGGATTTGTAGATTTAGGATTGGACATGCATAAAGCCAATTTTATTCGCATCGTATGCAATAAATAAAGGCGACAAACCAAAATTGATCACATCAATAATCCTAAAGTATAGAGCAGTTAACCTGGCTCTAATACCACTGTTGGGTTTTAGGGGAGGCAGAGAAGGTAGCGGAAACAACAAAAAATTCTTCTCCCCTAACCTAGAATAAAGGAATCGCGTCAACGTCTATACAGTAGGAAGGATGGTTTGTAGAGACATACCTTTCCCTGAGGCTTGCTCGGCAACATTACCTCGTAGTTGGCACGATCTTCACCTCCAGTCTTAGACGGTGTCTGTGTTGCTCATGGTCTCATTGGGACTGTCGGGATTGACAGTTATCCTATGAGCGGAAGAAGTCTCCCGCCTCTATAGTAGTCCACACGGACCACCTGGAACTTCGATCGCCTTGTCGCATAAGGCACAAGAAGGAGTCGTACCCTCCTGTCGGCATACTAGTCACCAACACACTCTCCTACCACCAGTCACTTTTCTATAGTTGTCTTTCCCTTTTTGTGCCTCCCTTATCGGGTAGCACTTGCTCGGGCTCTCCTAGTTACCACAACTAGAGAGAACGACAACTTTGTAGAGCAACTGGTGTTCTAAGTTGTACTTGAGAAGCCCCCAATACCCCTATATATATAGGAGGGTCATGGGACAAGGTTCTCTACCCCAGGAAATGTGGAATTAAAGAAGGAGTAGAAGGGTTCGATATTTTCCACAAAAAATAACCAACTGTGCCAGCTGAAGCGATTGTTTCAAGCATGAACCGATCAGTTGGGGACCTGAGCCGATCGGTTCACACATGAACTGATCGGTTGGGACACCTAAGCCAATCGGTTCAAGCATGAGCCAATCGGTTCGTGGTCCTGGTCCAACTCGAATTGACTTTCATGTTTGCTTCCAACTAATGAAATATTAGTCCATGTCCAAATCAAATTTGCACAAGTGAAATAAGTATGTATTTGCAAAAAGAGACTCCTGACTTTCCAAACGATCTCGGTTGGTCACACGAATCGACTGATTCAACAATTGAGTCGGTCATTTCATTGACACATGAGCCGATCGATTCACCACTTGAGTCAGTCGGTTCACCAACCTGAGTGGATCGGTTCACCCCTATGAGCCGATCGGTTGGGGCAACAGACTATGCAAATGAGTCAATTGTAGTTCCAATCAATCTGATACTCTTAATCATCTGGTACAACACCTTGAACACTATGATTTTGAGCTATCAATTAATTGAGTGTTTAATTTAACTACTAAACTCCTTTAGTAATCAATCTAAACATCATCTGTGGATAAACTCCTCTTCTAGGTTAAATCCTATGTGTGTGACCCTACAGGCCCATTTCACGTTGGTAGTGAAAGTCCATAACACTTATGACTTCACAAGCAAAGAGCGGTGCCTAGTCGCACATCAATGCTACCAAAGTGAAATAGAAAGTTGGAGAACATCTTTCAATCCTACAATCTGTGAATGGTGTTACATCAAATGTATAATTCCTTTGTCTATGATATCCCGAATGAACTCAAGGCATGGAACAGTCATCCTGTCAATGTTCATTCACTTTCTTGATCTCAGAGTAGATTGGAGGAGATATGTATGACATCAATATCACACATTGATTCACACATGTGTGAGCATGCCCATCTCAATCCTACTCATAAAGTGGCCATGGATATCAAACTCCCTCAGGAGGGACAAATCCCATATCTATCACTCACCCCTCAAAAGCCCCATGTGTCAAAGCCACCCAATCATCACCTTTATAACAACCCATGTTTCAGGACTGCGTTTGATGATGTCAAAGTGTACCCAATGACATGTGTTGAGTGTAGTGATTTCAGGTCAAAGAATCACACTCACCACCATAACTGTGAGAACTGGTTGTGACTACCATGTTATGGTTCCATGTGTCAAACTCACAATGGGTTTTTCCGGTACACTTGTTCTTTAACAAGTACCTATGTGTTTGGTTTGATATCTCCATATCATGACTAATGAGATTCTGTAATCAACCAACACCACAATCTAGTCTTGTGTGTCATTGTTGTCTATCAACCTTCCACAATGAAATCTGACTAGGGACATAATAAGAATGTACAAACTCTTAGCATCTGTATGATCTCACCGTTCAGGTCCTTAACCTGAAAGCATACGTCATTGAGTACTGTCATTCTCTAGACATTCAATATGTTCTATCATTATCTCATTTGACTGAACCAGAAAGTATTAGAAGCTCACCTTTAATGTTTATCAAATCAATCTTAATGTATCGTACCAATCATCCCATGATTGGCTCTCAGGGCATACATACCAACACTTATGCCCTTGTTTCATTAGTATATGTATTAGGAGGTACATGATCATTTACCATTGCTATATTTTCTATTCCTAAAATACATATAAAGGCATTCAGTCAAATTTAATTTTTAAGTAGATATTGGCTTATCAGAAAAATACATATATAAAGGTTTTTGATGTAAACAAAATATGCATGATTTATTAGTATTTTTTTCGCAATAAATCCAAGATTTTTTGTGAGATTATTTACGATTTATACACTAACTAGAGTAAATAATGAACCTTTTTCACTAATATATCAAATCATGTTTTGGAAGAACTGCCTCTGAACATTAAGAGCTTTTGAAATAATTATACCTTGTAAGAGGTATGTGCAATTTATATTTTAATTTAAGCATTCATATGACTTTGTTCCAAAGTTTCCTATGATGTCACATCCTCTTAATATTAATCCTCTTTGGTTATCTACAATAAAATTTCACATTTCTTATTTTGAACTCTCAATAATACTACATATTATGACCTATCCCTTTGCGATGGGTCTACAATCCCCTGCCATTTTAATATTTGATTAAAATTAATGTCTTGACAAATATATCTTGCCTCTAAATTATGCATGCATGTGGTATTTAGAATTCTTATCTAATATAGTTATAACCATTAGGGCATGTTGTTCCCCCACAGATGAGGTTTTTCTACATAGTTTTATATAAATGGGCATATTGTTCTGCCTAGAGTGTGGTGTTATGCCTATTATATATTATAGTGTGTTGTTCCATCCACAGTTTTCTATTCCACCCATTTATACATTAGGAGCATGCTATTCCACCCATGGTGTGATTTATTCACCCATTTTTGGATAATGCTGGTGCCTTCTCCCAACTTAGATACTTCTCTCGTATTTCATATGTGCAAGTCATTATTCTATTTGTGACATAATGATTTTCTTAGTGGCAAGATACTTTTGATGATTTTTTACTCTTTAACATATCATTCTCTTGTTTTATTTTTGTTTAACCTGCCTACATGTTGATAAACCCCTCTTGAATGAGGATCTTCTTCATTTTCATTCTCCTAACTAAAAATTCCTAATTATGTTTATAATGCACACACTAAATACAATACACATTAAAACCTTATTTCTCTTAGTGTGGGAACTCTTTGCGTGGTGCACCATGGAAATGATGTTGATAGGCTCTATGAACCTTGGCAACCTTCCCCTGACCGCTTCCTACTCCTCAAATCAGTTTTTCAGCTTTTTTTAATCTCTTTCTACTAAATCTTGCAATTATTTTCTATGCCCTTGCCTTCCTCATATCTCTCTCCCTCCTCCATTCATGCTCCTAGAAGATACAATGGTTGATCTCTTACAAAACCCAACATTTTTAGATACCTCTGATCCTTCTGACTGTTTCCAATTTTAAATATCTTTCTTCATAAGGCCATGTACTTTCACCTATCCCATCTCGGTGTTAGAAATTGGGATCGTTCCCTATGCCTCTTCCTTGTGGGAGGGCAAGTAGTTGAAGGAAAACCTTCTTTGGCATGATTATGAAAGAGCAAACCGACCTTAGTTATGAGGGTGGGTATATTTGTTGAGTAACCAAGCCCTATTCACACCCTGTGGACATCTCAACATGACTCTCATTTTCCCATAGGCACCCAATGATCTCGATCTGGTACCTTGAATTCGTACCATATGTTTCCTTGACTTTCGTTCTTCTTACTACTCTAATATTAGTAGTCCAAGTCTTTTCTTCTCTTCTTGATAGTCATGAGCTGCCAGTTTTGGGGTGATTCACCTGGGTATATACTATTATCTTTGAGGTGCTTGACAAAGTTGACTCATCAGTTGTCATGAAGGAATTTATCTACTTTTATGTATATCACCTTTTTTTCAACCCCCGTCTACATCCATCTAGTTTAGTGAACCACCATCGAGGTCTTAGAATGTTGATTCCTTGTGTTGGTTGCCCTAAGATCACAAGGATGAGGGATTAAAGCCCCATCATGGTTACTTGTCCCCATCACTTGGGAATATGTGAAACCTCAATTTGTCCCTCAATTTTCCTGGGCAAATATGACAATGAGCTTTGTGCCCTCTGTCATGTCATGAGTTGAGAAGAGGCTTCCTTGGAGTAAATCCCAAAGATACCCTTATGCCCTTGTTTCATTAGTATATGTATTAGGGGGCACATGAGTTGTTTACCATTGCTATATTTTATATTTCTAAAATACATATAAAGGCATTCATTCAAATTAAATTAATAAGTAGATATTGGATTATAAAAAAAATACATATATAAAGGTTTTGATGTAAACAAAATATGCATGATTTATTACTATTTTTTTCACACAAAAATCCAAGATTTTTTGTGAGATTATTTTATGATTTATACACTAACTAGAGTAACTAATGAACCTTTTGCACTAATATATCAAATCATGTTTTGGAAGAACTGTCTCTAAACATTGAGAGCTTTTGGAATAATTATACCTTTTAAGAGAGGTATGTGTAATTTATATTTTAATATAAGCATTCATATGACTTTGTTCCAAAGTTTCCTATGATGTCACATCCTCTTGAAATTAATCCTCATTGGTTATCTACAATAAAATTCCACATTTCTTGATTTGAACTCTCAATAATACTACTAATTATGAGCTATCCCTTTGTGTTGGGTCTACAGTCCCCTACCATTTGAATATTTGATTAAAATTAATGTCTAGACAAATATATCTTTCCTCTAAATTATGCATGTGTTGGTATGTATGCCCATAGAGAAAGTCATATGATGATTGTAATGGGATACTTTGTAAATGATTTAAATAATAATAAAGGCAATTTCCGATCTATATGTTTAAACTGTTTCTGAGATGATGGTGTAACGTGATAGATGTCTAAAGAATGGTTTTACTCAATGACGTATGCTTTTAGGTTCAGGACCTAAATGATGAGATCATACGGATGTTAAGATTATACATTCTTGTTTAGTCCCTAGTCGGTTGTTATTGTGGAAATAACCATAGACATCAATAATAATAAAGACTAGATTGTGTGTTGGTTGATGATAGAATCTCATTAGTCATGATATAGTGATATCAAACCAAGCACATAGGTACTTGTTAGAGAACAAGGTACTGGACAGACCCACCATGAGAGTGACACATGGAACCATGACTTGTTAGTCACAGTCAGCTCTCACAGTGATGGTGGTGAGTGTGATTCTTAGACCTGAAATCACTACACTCAACATATGTCATTGGGTACACTTTGACATCATCAAACGCAGTCCTAAAACATGGATTGTTATAAAGGTGATGATTGGGTGGCTTTGACACATAGGGATTTTGAGGGGTGAGTGATAGATATGGGATTTTTCCCTCCTGAGGGATTTGTCATACATATCTCTTCCAATCTACTCCGAGATCAAGAAAGCGAATGAACATTGACAGGATGACTTGGATATCAAACTCCCTCAGGAGGGACAAATCCCATATCTATCACTCACCCCTCAAACGCTCCATGTGTCAAAGCCACCCAATCATCACCTTTATAACAACCCATGTTTCAGGACTGCGTTTGATGATGTCAAAGTGTGCCCAACGACATGTGTTTAGTGTAGTGATTTCAGGTCAAATATTCACACTCACCACCATCACTGTGAGTACTGACTGTGACTACCATGTCATGGTTCCATGTGTCAAACTCACGGTGGGTATGTCCGGTACACTTGTTCTGTAACAAGTACCTATGTATTTGGTTTGATATCTCTATATCATGACTAATGAGATTCTGTCATCAACCAACACCACAATCTAATCTTGTGTGTCATTACTGTCTATCTACCTTTCACAATGACATCCGACTAGGGACATAACAAGAATGTACAAACTCTTAGCATCTATATGATCTCATCGTCCAGGTCTTGAACCTAAAGGCATACGTCATTGAGTACTGTCATTCTCTAGACATTCAATCTGTTCTATCACTATATCATATGATTGAATCAGAAAGAATTGGAAGCTTGCCTTTGATGTTTATCAAATCAATTTTAATGTATCCCACCAATAATCCTATGATTGTCTCTCGGGGCATACATACCAACAGACTCCCACTTGCACTGCGAGCCAATCACCCTTGAATCATATTCATAGTGATCTTCAAACATGTCCCACATGTTACTGTGCTCTAGTGCGAACATAGTGAGTAATGGCAACATCTTGCCAAAGTCAGTATAAATTGCATGTCTCTCATCTCTTTGTTGTACGTCATATGTATGAGATGGAGTTGCCGTAATATGCGATCTAGTATTCCTTTGCTAACTTTTAGCCACATTGCATGATCAAGGATTCCATACTTGTCATCAATGAGTGGAATATCAATAAGTTCATCTCATGAACTTCCAGATCCATATAGTATCCACTGTTGTTCTCTAACACATAGATACTCAGCATTTCCTTTTAAATGGTTTTATTGGAACACTTCCAATTATCAAAAAACTTTCACTTTTATATATCCTATATATATTTTGCGATTAATTTTCTGTCCATTCAAAAGTTTGCATCAATGTAACTCTTTACATCGAACTCTTCCTTATCTCCATAGAACTAGTACTTCTCAAGTACTTATCAAGTTCTTATGGTTTTCCAGTAACCCTTACTGGAAGTAGACATACATCCATTCATCATGTCCCACATACGAGTTATCAGGATGAGCACATCACATTGCAATGTCCTACATACAAGATGATGAATGCATTTTGTTCTTGCCATGTCAATACATGCAAGATAATGGGATGATTACATTCATGATATTTCCACATCTATTCTTAGTGTTCCCATTCTTCATAAGAATTGGACACTTGGCCTTGGGATACTCACTCCATGTAACATGGACAAGTTTTCTCCCACTGAATATGTGCATACTGAACCCTTCAGTACAGATTGCCAATGTATGCTTTCTCTCTTCAGGTCAAGAGGTTTTCGAGAACTATCTCTATAAATCTCTATTCCTATCACATAGGAAGCATCTCTATATTCCATAAAGATAACTTCCACCTTTGGATTTCCATTCTAGAACATTTCCATTTCACATCAATATGTGGAATGTGAATACGCTCCCACTAAATCACAGATCCCTTCTTTATCTTTGACATATCAGTCAAACCCTTTGACTATATCATCAAAGTAAAGATACAATTCTGAGTTGCTTGAACTCAATCAAACACATTGATTAGTCCATTGTAACTTATAGACTTCATTTGCATTAATGGATTCATAAACCTTATAGGTTGTGTCACGTAGACATCCTTGTTTTATTCCTCATAGGAATGTAGTTTTAGTATCCATATTCCAAATGTCTTAGTCATTAAGTTGCAATCAACAAGCATCATCCTTCTCAAAATGTTATCCATGTGTCTTCACACTTAAGACTTATTCGCACTTATGGATTTCATCCCAATGAGTGCTACCATCAAGGTCATACCTTATGGTTCACATGGATGTCATTTGGGATGTAATGGTCATAAACCATAACTCAAAATTCGGTTCCTCACATTCATCTAGATAGTTGACTCATCACATGAACAACTCATCACATCAATAATTGAGGTGTATCTGTCAAGGATATAAGAATTCACAACTCCTTGTGATTCTCAATGTCCTTTATTAGTGTGGGGTATTCTTTTATTAAGAAGAATTCAATTATTTGATAATCATTCTCTAACTCCTTAGAGTATGATTCCTTCTTGATTTAGACATCACCATGCCTTAATCATGAGTTCACTATGATACACTATCATAATCACTCATAAGGATCTCAAACATTTGGTCCAAGTACTTCATTCATTGATCTCATCAAGAATTAACACTTTACCAAATTTGCACTTCATCTATGATAATCTTGAACACTTCAAGATATTCATATTGGTATTTCTCTAAACATCATTTGAAGTATTAGCATTTGTTCCAATAGGTATGTAAATACATCACATGTATCATACCTAATAGGATAATCATTCTCCCACTACCTTTAGTGAAGATTGATTAATCATGTCCAAGATATTCATGTCTCTTACTGGTTCTCTAACCAAAAGAGTCTAGATTTATCCATCACATGGAAACTAGAAATGAATTTCTCATGATTGATGCTAATTTGATTGTTTGAGTTATCTATAACTTTTAGGTATCATTTTATCTTATGCATATCAAATACCACAAGATAGATAAGGCATTGCCACAAAGATCATATTGAAACATCTCATTATTGATTTCCATCATTGTCATACAATATGCAAAATAAAGTGTTTCTATCTATTGGAAAATATGAAATAGCAGTTCATAAATGTATTACATGCCTTTTAGGCTGAAAATAAACTAAAGTACTCTTATCTATGGCGGCAACACTTGCCCCATTTATTGAGTGCTTTACACTTTACATCTTGGTATCTTATACCTCAAAAAGTGTTACAAGTTTACTTTCATGACACCTTTAAGTAGAGACGTCTGTCACCTCCTTCTTCTTTTGTTCTTCCAGATAGAGAGGACAATTCCTTTTCCAATGTCCTGGCTTTTGACAATGGTGGCAATTTCCTTTCTTGGTCATACCTCCCTTGGCCTTGAGAGCTGAAGACGACTTGGGCTCCTGGCTAGCATCAGAACCTTTCTTAGCTTTGCCCTTACCCTTGCGCTTGGACTTGCCTTTCTTGCTCGTGATCATCATCACAGACTTAGGCTTGTCCTTCTTAATCGGTATCTCGGCTGTACTCAACATGCCCAACAACTCTGACAGTGGCCTATCAAAGTTGTTCATGTTGTAGTTCATCACAAACTGACTGTAGGATTCTGGCAACGATTGCAGTATCACGTCAGTAGCCAACTCTTGGCTCAGTGGAAATCCCAGTCTTGTCAGGTTCTCCACATACCCAATCATCTTGAGTGTGTGAGGACCAACTGGATCTCCTTCTGTCATGACGCACTTAAACAGTGCCCTTGAGACATTGTATCTCTCTTGCCGTGCTTGATCTTCATACATGTTCCTGAGATGCTGAATCATCTCAATGACACCCATGTTCTCATGTTGTCTCTGCAACTCGTGGTTCATAGAGAACAACATCAAGCACTTTGCATCAATGGCATCATCATAATGCTTCTTATAAGTGTCCCTTTCCGCCTTTGGTGCATTAGGAGCAGGTTCCTCTGGAGTTGGAGTATCCAGGACATAGAGCTTTCACTCTTGAGTGAGAACAATTCTCAATGTCCTATACCAGTCGTGGAAGTTGGTCCCATTTAGCTTGTCCTTTTCAAGGACCGATCGCAAAGAAAAGTGATTGTTGTTTGTTGCATTTTTACTACAAAAGTAAATATGCAATTTCAGTCCAAAAACTCATTTTTGACTTATTTGATTGATTTGAAAAATTGACGATATAATTAGGCCTTTAATTAATTATCACTCCCACTATTTTAATTCAAATTGATAGCCCTCACCATCAATTTAGAAGATTGCATCGTACAACCTTCTAGTGGGAAAGATCCTCAAATCCTCTAAGTCATGGACCAGCTAGGGTTGTCAACCACAACATAGATCTCTCAGGTAGGCAACTCTTGCCAATTGCATCATATGCAAGTCTTGATAATATGTCATATGCAACTCCTTGCCATGATCATCTCCATGCCTCAAGGTATTATATCCCATCTAGATCACCTTGTTAAGTCCGACCCAAAGCAAACACGATGAATATGCACCCTGTTAGGGGAGACCCACACATTCATCCTTCACGCTTCCACGAGATAGACGGTGCACCACGCTAGGGCGTGCCCACACTTGGTCGATCAAGCTTTTCACGTGTGTCACATTTGGAAGGCATCTAAAACTTAATATTTAATGAGGGATTTGGTTTTTATATACATATACATATCCAATCACCACAATACATAGTATGTATCATATACATGCTATATCCCACAGAAAACATGCAAAACGATAAAAGCGATGATTATGGCCATCCTAATGTGATTCCTCGAGCCAAAAGGAATCACGGTCATCTAGGTCTACATCACATGCAACATGTACAAGATGAACTTTGGGCTTTGCCATTCTGTGTTTGATCAACTCATCACATGAATGATTGGCTCGCCATCAGACTGGTCGGCTGGGTGCCACCAACCGATCGGTTGGCTCCTCTAACCGATCGGTTCGCCTGGTCGTCGTGCATCTCTTCATGGCTTCCACCCGCTCGTCTCGCTCCTCAAATCAGTCATCAACTGATCGGCTCACTCCTTGAACCGATCGTCTGGAACATCAACCGATCGATTCACTCCTTGAATCGATCGTCTCAGCTGTCGTCAGGATGTCCTCCGTTCTTTGACATAACAGGAAATAAAAAACTATCCTATTTTACATTGTAAAAAGAGAAACCTCGAGTTACATTCGAGGGGAGCAAAGGTAGGAAAGAAATCTCGAATTATTTTGAGTTACATCAGGAATAGGAGAAGGAAGATCGGTGCGCAGACCGAGATGCAAGCAACCATATACCACCATACACAGATAGGGTTTATTGGCCATAACCACGCTATACATCCACCAAAAAACGTGTTTAAGGGTGACGCGTATCGAGTGCATTAATAATACATATCATATATGTAAATTGGGATTTGTGGATTTAGGATTGGACATGCATAAAGCCAATTTTATTCATATCGTATGCAATAAATAAAGGCGACAAACCAAAATCGATCATATCGATAATCCTAAAGTATAGAGCAGTTGATGTGGCTCTGATACCACTGTTGGGTTTTAGGGGAGGCAGAGAAGGCAGCGGAAACAAAAATTTTGTCCCCCAAACCCGGAACAAGGAAACGCGTCAACGTCTATACAATAGGAAAGGATGGTTTGTGGAATCATACCTTGTCCCGAGGCTTGATCGGTGACAATACCTCATGGCTTGCGCAGTCTTCACCTCCGGTGTTAGACGGTGTCTGTGCAGCTCCTAGTCGCACCAGGACTGACGACTCCTGGTCTCACCAGGACTGTCGGGATTGAGAGTTTTCCTCCTGAGCGGTAGAAACCTCCCGCCTCTGAAGTAGTCCACACGGACCACCTGGAACTCCAATATCCTTGTCCCACAAGGAATTGGAAGGAGTCGCACCCTCCTGTCAGCGTACTAGTCGCCAACAAACTCCCCTGCCACCAATCACAACTGCAGTTGTCTTTCCCTTGTTGTGCCTCCCTTATCGGGTAGCACTTGCTCGGGCTCTCTCTTGGTTACCAAAACCAGAGAGAAAGACAACTTCACAGAGCAACTGGTTGCACTAAGTTTTACTTTGAGAATCCCCCAATACCCCCTATATATAAAGGAGGGTCATGGGACAGGGTTCTCCATCCTGGGAAATGCGGGACTAAAAGCAGGAGTAGAAGGGTTTGAGATTTTCCACAAAACAATCAACTCACAGCCTAAACCGATCATTTCACAATTGAAATAGTCGGTTCGGGACCTGAACCGGTCGGTTGACTCCTCAACCGATCGGTTGGGACACCTCAACCGATCGGTTGGGACACCTAAACCGGTTGGTTCACTTCTGAACCAGTCGGTTCATGGCCCTGGTCAGTTCTCGATTGACTTTCTTTCTTTTGTTTCTAATTGGTATCAAATACCAATCCTTGTTCCAATCAAATTGGGCAAGTGAAACGAAAGGAAAATTCTCACCAATCCGACTTTCCCAACTTGCTCGGTTGCAACAGTTGAACTGATAGTTTCAACACTTGAAGCAATCGTTCACCCTGTCCATGAGTCGATCGACTCACAACCTGAGCCAATCGGTTCACCAGGCTGAGCCGATCAGTTCATCACATGAGCCGATCGGTTGGGAGTGCAGATTGTGCAGAATCAGTCAATTGCAGTTTCAATCAATCTGATACTCTAATCAATCAGTCCAACAGCTTGAACATTATGATACTGAGCTATCACTTGATTGAGTGTTTAATTGAACTACTAAACTCCTTTAGTAATCAATATAAACATTGTTTTTGGACAAAACTCCTCTTCCAGGTTAAATCCTATGTGTGTGACCATGGAGGTCCTTTTCACATTGGCAGTGAAAGTCCATAACACTTATGACTTCACAAGCAAAGAGCGGTGCCTAGTCACACATCAGTGCTACCCAAGTGAAGTAGAAAGATGGAGAACAACTTTCAATCCTATAATCTGTGAATGGTGTTACAGCGAATGTATAATTCCTTTGTCACTGATATCCCGAATGAACTCGAGGCATGGAACAGTCATCCTGTCAAAGTTCATTCACTTTCTTGATCTCAGAGTAGATTGGAAGAGATATGTATGACATCAGTATCACATACTGATTCACACATGCGTGCGCACACCTATTTCAATCCTACTCATCAAGTGGCCTTGGATATCAAACTCCCTCAGGAGGGACAAATCCCATATCTATCACTCACCCCTCAAAAGCCCCATGTGTCAAAGCCACCCAATCATCACCTTTATAACAACCCATGTTTCAGGACTGTGTTTGATGATGTCAAAGTGTGCCCAACAACATGTGTTGAGTGTAGTGATTTCAGTTCAAAGAATCACACTCACCACCATCACTGTGAGTACTGAATGTGACTACCATGTCATGGTTCCATGTGTCAAACTCAAAGTGGGTCTGTCCGGTACACTTGTTCTCTAACAAGTAACTATGTGTTTGGTTTGATATCTCTATATCATGACCAATGAGATTTTGTCATCAACCAACACCACAATCTAGTCTTGTGTGTCATTGCTGTCTATCTACCTTCCACAATGACATCTGACTAGGGACATAACAAGAATGTACAAACTCTTAGCATCCGTATGATCTCATCGTCCAAGTCCTGAACCTGAAGGCATACGTCATTGAGTACTGTCATTCTCTAGACATTCAATGTGTTCTATCACTATCTCATATGACTGAACCAGAAAGAATTGGAAACTTGCCTTTGATGTTTATCAAATCAATCTTAATGTATCCCACCAATCATCCTATGATTGGCTCTCAGGACATACATACCAACATCTCTCGCCAAACCAATTTCTTCTACATGGAGAGGATGGAAGGAACGATGGAAGAAGAAGTCAGAGATAGATATATCTACTTCTGGTGTATATGTGATAGAGATTAACTTTACTACTTCTTTGTCATGGGTACTTGATACCGGATGCGGATCTCACATTTGTTCAAATGTGAAGGATCTTAAGAGAAGTAGGCCTTTGGGTAAAGGTGAGGTTGAACTACGTGTTGCCAATGGGGCAAGGGTTGCCGCCAGTGCCATAGGAACCTATGAGTTAACTCTACCGAGTGGGCTAATAATAGAGTTAAAGAACTGCTATTATGTACCTGCCATAAATAGGAATATCATTTCTGTCTCTTGTTTGGACAAGGATGGATTTGAATTTCTTATTAAGAATAGATATTGTTCCATTTCTAAAGATGGGATTTTTTATGACAGTGCCCCAATGTCTTATGGTCTATAAATGATAGATTTGGTGACAAGTGTATACAACATAAACACCAAAAAGAAAAAACTCAACGATTCAAACAATACATATCTTTGACATTGTTGTCTAGGGCACATAAATGAGAAGCACATTTCTAGACTCCATAAAGATGGTTATCTAGACTCTTTTGATTATGAATCAATAGAGACATGTGAATCTTGTTTATTGGGCAAGATGACCAAGACTCCCTTTTCAGGTAAAGGTGAGAGAGCTAGTGATCTATTAGGACTCATACATACTGATGTATGTGGGCCTTTTAGAACTAATGCCAGAAATGGGTGTCAGTACTTCATTACCTTCACTGATGATTTCAGTAGGTATGGCTATGTGTACCTGATGAAGCATAAGTCAGAAACCCTTGAAAGGTTCAAGGATTTCATGAATGAAGTACAGAACCAACTTGGTAAAAGTATTAAGACACTTCGATATGATCGAGGTGGAGAATACTTAAACCAGGAGTTTGAGGACCTTCTGCGAGCCCGTGGTATTGTATCACAATGGACTCCGCCTGGAACACCACAACATAACGGTGTGTCTGAAAGAAGGAATCACACATTGTTGGATATGGTGCTATTAATGATGAGTTTTGTTGATCTTCCAGTTTCCTTCTGGGGTCATGCTCTTGAAATCGCCGCGTTTACACTTAACCGTGTACCATCTAAATCGGTTCAAAAGACACCATATGAGATATGGTACGGGAAGCGTCCCGATTTGTCTTTTTTGAAGATTTGGGGTTGTGAGGCTTGCATTAGGAAAATGTTTCCTGATAAGCTTGGACCCAAATCCGATAAATGTTATTTTGTTGGATATCCCAAGGAAATGAGGGGATATTATCTATA
Organism: Alisma plantago-aquatica; assembly: GCA_963693085.1. Taxonomy (NCBI): domain Eukaryota; kingdom Viridiplantae; phylum Streptophyta; class Magnoliopsida; order Alismatales; family Alismataceae; genus Alisma; species Alisma plantago-aquatica. The sequence goes on from OY856413.1 coordinate 152,737,190, forward strand.
CCACCCAACTGACAACAAAGTGTTTGTTGCCAGGACAGCTGTGTTCCTAGAGAAGGAATTTATTTCCAAAGGAAGCAGTGGGAGGAAAATAGAGCTTGAAGAGGTTCAAGCCCAACAAGAAAACATTGAACCAATAGATGTACGAGAGGAATATGGAGATTTACAAGGTGTTGTGGGATCTCATTCTCCTCTGGTAACACAAGGACCTCATAGATCTAGTAGGACCCACCTTGAACCTGAGAGGTTTGGATACCTTGTGACTTAGGAAGGTGGTGAGTTGATCATAGATGATGATCCAACTACCTACATAGAGGCTATGGAGGGACCAGATTCTGAGAAATGGCTTGAAACCATGAGATCTGAGATGGAATCCATGTACTCCAACAAAGTATGGACTTTGGTGGAACCACCCGAAGGGGTAAAACCCATATGGTGCAAGTGGGTCTTTAATAAAGAGACTGACATGGATGGCAATGTGCAAACTTATAAAGGCATATTGGTTGTGAAGGTATTTCGATAAGTTCAAGGTGTTGACTATGACGAAACCTTTTCTCCAGTTGCCATGATTAAGTCCATCAGGATCATGCTTGCTATTGTAGCTTATTATGACTATGAGATTTGGGAAATGGATGTTAAAACCACATTCCTTAACTGGAATATAAATGAGGATGTGTACATGACACAACCTGAAAGTTTTGTGGATCCAAAGAATGCCAATAAAGTCTGTAAGCTGCAAAGGTCAATCTATGGATTGAAGCAAGCATCTCGGAGTTGGAATCTTCGATTTGATGAGGAAGTCAAAGTGTTTGGCTTTATTCAAAATGAAGATGAACCTTGTGTGTACAAGAAGGTTAGTGGGAGCTCGACTACATTCCTCATATTGTATGTGGATGACATAATATTGATGGGGAATGATGTCTTAGCCTTAGAAAGGGTAAAGACTTGGCTTGGGAATACTTTCTCAATGAAGGACTTAGGAGAAGCATCCTACATTCTAGGAATTAAGATCTATAGAGATAGATCTAGAAGGATTCTCGAACTAAGTCAGAGCACATACATTAACAAAGTGGTGACATTGACAAAGTGCTGAAGCGGTTCAGCATGGAGAACTCAAAGAGAGGCAACATCCCCATGCTACCTGGAGTTACCATCTCTAGAGCTCAATGTCCCCAATATTGTGAAGAGAGGGAGCGTATGAATGGGATCCCATATGCATCATCCATCGGATCCATCATGTACGCTATGTTGTGCACACGCCCAAATGTCTTGTATGCTCTCAGCATGACGAGCAGGTACCATTCAGATCCTGGGGATGCTCACTGGACAGCCGTAAAGAACATCCTCAAGTACTTACGAAGGACTAAGGATCAGTTTCTTGTTTACGGTGGTGAGGAAGAGCTTGTTGTAAAGGGTTGCACCGATGCAAGCTTCCAAACTGATAAAGATGATTACATATCACAGTCAGGATTTGTATTTTGCCTCAATAATGGAGCTATGAGCTGGAAGAGTTCCAAGCAAGAAATAGTTGCCAATTCTACCACAGAGGCCGAGTATATTACTACTTCACATGCAGCAAAGGAGGTTGTGTGGATCAGGAATTTCACTTCTGAACTTGGTGTAGTTCCCAGTAGCTGTGATGCAATTGAGCTTTATTGTGACAATAATGGAGCTATTGTACAAGCTAAGGAACCCAGATCACATCAGCAGTCCAAGCACATATTGCGGCGATTCCATCTCATACGAGAGATCGTACAGCGAGGAGATGTGAAGATTTGCAAAGTACCAACTGAAGACAACATAGTTGATCCACTGACTAAGGCCCTTTCTCAACAGAAGCATGATGGTCATGCTAGGTCACAGGGACTGAGGTTCCTTGGTGACTGGCTCTAAGTGCAAGTGGGAGTCTGTTGGTATGTATGCCCATAGAGCAAGTCATATGATGATTGTAATGGGATACTTTGTAAATGATTTGAATAATAATAAAAGCAATTTCCGATCTATATGTTTAAATTGTTTCTGAGATGATGGTGTAACATGATAGATGTCTAAAGAATGATTTTACTCAATGACGTATGCTTTTAGGTTCAGGACCTAAACGATGGGATCATACGGATGTTAAGAGTATAAATTCTTGTTTAGTCCCTAGTCGGTTGTTATTGTGGAAATAACCATAGACATCAATAATACTAAAGACTAGATTGTGTGTTGGTTGATGACAGAATGTCATTAGTCATGATATAGTGATATCAAACCAAACACATAGGTACTTGTTAGAGAATAAGGTACTGGACAGACCCACCGTGAGAGTGACACATGGAACCATGACTTGGTAGTCACAATCATCTCTCACAGTGATGGTGGTGAGTGTGATTCTTAGACCTGAAATCACTACACTCAACATATGTCATTGGGTACACTTTGACATCGTCAAACGCAGTCCTGAAACATGGGTTGTTATAAGGGTGATGATTGGGTGGCTTTGACACATAGGGATTTTGAGGGGTGAGTGATAGATATGGGATTTTTCCCTCCTGAGGGATTTTGATGTCCTTGGACACTTGATGAGTAGGATTGAGAAAGGCATGTGCATGCACGTGTGAATCAATATGTGATATTGATGTCATACACATCTCACCCAGTCTGCTCTGAGATCAAGGAAATGAATGAATGTTGATAGGATGACTGTTCCATGCCTCGAGTTCATTCAGGATATCGGTGACAAAGGAATTATACATTCACTGTAACACCATTCACGGATTGTAGGATTGAAAGTTGTTCTCCAACTTTCTATTTCACTTGAGTAGCATTGATGTTTGACTAGGCACCACTCTTTGCTTGTGAAGTCATAAGTGTTATGGACTTTCACTGCCAACGTGAAATGGACCTGCAGGGTCACACACATAGGATTTAACCTGGAATAGGAGTTTGTCCACAAACAATGTTTAGATTGATTACTAAAGGAGTTTAGTAGTTCAATTAAACACTCAATCAATTGATAGCTCAGTATCATAGTATTCAAAGTGTTGGACTGATTGATTAGAGTATCAGATTGATTGAAACTACGATTGACTGATTCTGCACAATCTGCACTCCCAACCGATCGGCTCATGTGATGAACCGATCGACTGAGCTTGGTAAACCGATCGGCTCAACTGGTGAGTCGATCGGCTCATGGACAGGTTGAAATGATTGGTTCAATTGGTCCAATCGAGCAAGTTGGGAAAGTAAGATTGGTGAGAAATTTCTTTTCGTTTCACTTGCCCAATTCGATTGGAAGAAGGATTGGTATTTGATACCAATTCGAAACAAAATAAGAAAAGTCAATCGGGAACTGATCAGGACCATGAACCGACCGGTTCAAAAGTGAACCGACCATTTCCTGGGTCCCAACCAATCGGTTGAGGTGTCAACTGACTGGCTCAGATCTCCAACCGATTGTTTCATAAATGAAACGATCAGTTCAGGTTACGCAGTTGGTTGTTTTTGTGGAAAATCTCGAACCCTTCTACTCCTGCTTTAGTCCCTCATTGCCCGGGATAGAGAACCCTTTCCCATGACCATCCTATATATATAGGGGTATTGGGGGCTTCTCAAAGTACAACTCAGTGTAACTAGTTTCTATGTAAAGTTGTTGTTCTCTCTGGTTTTGGTAACCGAGCAAGCCCGAGCAAGTGCTACCCGATAAGGGAGGCACAACAAGGGAAAGACAACTGCAGAAAACGACTGGTGGAAGGAGAGTGTGTCAGCGACTAGTACGCCGACAGGAGGGTGGGACTCCTTCTGATTCCTTGTGGGACAAGGAGATCGGAGTTCCAGGCAGTCCGTGTAGATGACTGTAGAGGCGGGAGACCTCTCTCGCTCGGAGGACAACTGTCAATCCTGATAGTCCTGGTGAGACCAGGAGTCTTCATTCCCGGTGCAACCAGGAGCTGCACAGACACCGTCCAAGACCAGAGGTGAAGATCGTGCAAGGCGCGAGGTACTGTCGCCGAGCAAGCCTCGGGACAAGGTATGCATCCACAAACCATCTTTCCTATTGTATAGATGTTGACGTGATTTCTTTTGTTCTGGGTTTGAGGGAGAAAATTTTGTTTTCGCTGCTTCTCTGCCTCCCGTAAAACCCAACATCATGCATCTGTTATTTAGACTTATTATCTAATATATTTATAACCATTAGGGCATGTTGTTCCCCCACAAATGAGGCTTTTCTACATATTTTTATATAAATGGGCATATTGTTCCACCTAGGGTGTGGTGTTCTGCCTATTATATATTATAGTGTGTTGTTCCATCCACAATTTTCTGTTCCACCCATTTATACATCAAGAGCATGCTATTCCATCCAAGGTGTTATGTATTCACCCATTTTTGGCTAATACTAGTGTCTTCTCCCTACTTAGATACATCTCTCCTATTTCATATATGCAAGTCATTATTCTATTTGTGACATAATGAATTTATTAGTGGCAAGGGACTTTTGATGATTTGTTACTCTTTACCGTATCATTCTCTTATTTTATTTTTGTTTAACTTGCCTACATGTTGATAAACCCCCTCTTGAATGAGGGTCTTCTTCATTTTCATTCTCATAAATGAAAATACCTAATTATGTTTATAATGAACACACTCAGTGCTTTTACTGATACATATTCTTATTTCCTGTTTTTTTGGGTGGTGTTCTCCCTCCATAGAGACTAACCAATTTGAGGACATAGTGTGTGAGGAAGAATATTTTTTGAATCTAGACTTGGAAGAACTTGTTCAAGATTAGAGTAAACATTATATTCTTACACATACCTCTACCTATGCCCTATTTAGACTTTAAAATTTTCATTTAAACTTCCTTATCTCCACTAATGGTCCAATAATGTTGAACAATTATTTCCATTATTATAATAATTTAGATTACTTCCACTGAGATATCTTGAATTTCTTTTTGTTCCATACAACTTTTAATAAACGCTATACACCCTCCCTTATCAAATTTGAGGATTTATATTTGTGTTGATTATTGTTGAAATAAAAGTAAGGAGTGGTCCCATTGTTGGGATGCACTACTTACATTACTCTTCTAATGATTTCAAGATTAAATTGATGTAGTTAAGTTGTTAGAGATCACTTCATTGGGAATATCATTCTTGGTGATTATACAATGGCAAAAGATCTTGTTGATTTGTGAGGTATAGGAGATGGAAAATGATATCACTTCCACCCATTTAGTGAAGTACTCGATGGTGACTAATATAAAGTATCAGTAGTTGTAGGATTTCTAGCTAATCAATCCAATAATTTCAACTTCCCAAACTACAAATGTCCAGTCCAAGCCATGTTATACATGTGAATTAGAGATGAGTGGATGTGGTCATCAAGAAGCTAGAGAAGTCAACATTCGTAGACAAACTGCATACAATTAGATTCCATCTCACTTCAGTAATAGACAAGGAGTTGGATTCACCCGACATAGCAACGTTGATGATTTGATTGTTACACATGCCTTCGTCAACTTTTTGCTTATCATCATTGGATTACATCAAGGCATCATAATAGTGTATGATTTGTGGAGCCTTAGTATATTGTACTTGCTCCTAGGACATAGTTGTCTGCCCTATGCCTTCCATTTGTTGGTCATGTATGGAGGTTCCTTCCAAGAAGGGGTGTCCTTTGAGGCACTATTTGATGTTGTGAAACCATGGTTCTTTGAATGTTAAATTGGTTGGCTCAATTTTCATATGGTAGGCTAGTTGAGTAATTCTTTGACCCTAACTATTGAGATGTCTGTATCATGAATATTGCACTAGGAGGATAGGGTCACCATTGCATTGATGTTGGTATAGCTATCTCTCTATTATTGAGTGAACTCAATATTGTCAAACTCTTCACTATTTTTAAGAGGAACTCATAATATGGAATAATATGTACATGTAGTTGATTTTTGACAATGTGAATTGGGAATATCCATTGCCTTGATATTTTGAATCTCCATATCTTTTGCTACTTGACAACCAATGATACCAGCTTCATATCCATTGCCATTACTTGTGGTGTAAAATTGTAGGTATCATAAAATGTGGATGTATTCTTTTGATGGATTCTGGAAAACCACACCTACTCCATTATCATGGTAGTTTGACAGATCATCGTAGAAAATTTCCTAGGTTTTGTTAATATAGGAAGTAATAGTCCTTGAATGTCATTTTCATTTCACCATCATGTTGTTGAAATATTTGTATGTTGGGGAAGAAGTGGAAATTTAAGACAATTAATAGATTAGAGCCTAAGCTTCAAATAGGTGATTTTATCTTTAGAAATCAAGAGTTTCCACATAGCACGTCATTAACTCAAGACCAGAAGGTCACATAAACAACATAGGGCATCATGACATGCTATTAGGAGAACCATAGGGCATGAGCACACTAAGTAATCTAAAAACTTATTGGAAACATTAAACAAAGTGAAAGAATGTTCTTTGACCAGTGTGTATCTACACTTTGTTCATTTGAACGTATTGGACATATAACAAATGGCATGTTTGTTCTCATTGAATTATTGTGTACAAACTCCTCCCATCGATTCTTTTGAGACTAAAAGCCTCAAGATAAATAACTGACCTTATCTTAAGGATGCGAGCACAAGTGGGTTGGATAAGTATTTCTTCTAACTTATTCAATGCCACTTATTGATCATTTCAACCATTGTCAAATTCTGGTGCAATATCTTGAAGATTGGTTCAAAAACTATTGCCAATTATGCAATTTCATTGTAGACTTGAATGTTAATATGTACCAAGGGAAAATTGTCCTTGAGATAGGATTTATTGAGATCCCTATAGTCAAAGCACATGGGGACACACCTAAATTTATTATGTACTGGCACAATATTGGCTAGGCATGTTTGATATGATATAAGGCATACAAAGCCCACATCATACTGTTTTTGAACTTCTTCTCATATCTTCAATTCCTATTTAGGTTTGATGCATCTGGATTTATACATGTTGCGACACATTCCTAGTTTGATCAATAATTGATGTAAAAAAATTTACATGTTGACCCATGACATGTCATTGTATCTCTAGGAGAAGACATTGATGCATTGACAGATTTTAATCATGCCATCTGCAACATATCTTGGTCTCCAACATGGATAATAGACTCTAACAGTGTCTATAGCAGCTCCTCCACATACTGTAGGCTGACATTACCTCCTACCGATGGGAAAAGGCCACCTCGCCTCTATGGAAGTCCACATGGACCACCTAGAACTCTTGTCATTCTACTAGAATGGACATGAAGGAGTTTTCCCTCCTGTTGGTGTATTTGTCACCAACTTTCTCTCCCACGATTTTTCTCCCTTGCTATCCCTCCCTTTATTGGGTAGGACTTGCTAAGGTTATCTCGGTTACCACAACCAAAGAATACAAACAATTGTAAAAGGCAACTGATGTATCTGAGAAGCCCCCATTACCCCTCTATTTAGAGGAGGGGTTAGGGTCAGGGTTTCCAATCTATGTGGGAGTGGAAGGGACTGGAATATCAAAAAATTCACAACATGTGAGTGGAAAACCAGTCAATTCGCAAGAGAGTTGGTCAGTTCACGTGTGAGCCAATCAATTCACTCTGTGAACCTGTCAGTTCGCCATTTTTTGCAACAGCTTATGAATTGGCAATTCAAATCCAATTAATGCACAACATGATGCCAGAACTAATCCTTGATGCAATCAAATTTGTCCACAAACTAGGCATCTCTAATATCCAAAATGAACTCGAGGCATGGAATCGTCATCCTCTCAATGTTTAATCCATGTTCCTTGATCCCAGAGCAGACAGTTTAAGATATATGTGACCTCAATATCATATATTGATTCACATGGGCATGCACATGCTTTTCTCAGTCTCGCTTATCAAGTGGCCAGGATATAAAACTCTAGTAGGAGGGACAAATGTCATCTACATCACTCACAATCAATCCCCATGTGTGACAACTACCCAATCATCATAGTCATGGAAATCCTTATTCAGGGTAACGTGGGATAATGTCAAAGTATACCAAACGACATGTGATGAGTGTAGTTACTTCAGGTCTAAGAACCACAATCACCACCTTCACTATGAGAGATGACTATGACCACAAATTATGGTTTCCATGTGTCATTCTCAAGGTGGGACTATTCTTTACACTATTATGTGCTTGGTTTGATATACCATATCATGACTGGTGAGGTTTTGTCATTAACCAACACACACTCTAGTCTTTTGTTTTACTACTATCTATTTGCCTTACACAGTAGAATCCGACTATAGACAAAACAAGAATGTACATACTCTAAACATCCATATGATCTCTTTGTTCAAGTCACATACTTGAAGACATACGTCTTTGAGCAACTTTCATTCTCTAGACTTTAACTATGTTTCCTCATTATCTCATAAATGAGTGAAACAGAATGAATTGGAAGATTTCCTTTGTTATTATTAATCAAATGCTTTATGTAACATGACATCACAATCATCATATGATTGGCTCTCTAGGCATACATACCAAATGAATCCCACTTGCACTTAGAGCCAATCACCCACAAATCATATTCTTAGTGATCTAAACATGCCCATCATGTTTCTACTACAAAAGTGCAAATCCACTAGGTTAGAAACACTTTGCTTTTAGTCTATATATTGCATGTTTCACATCTCTTTGGTGTATCTCGTATGATATGGAACTTTTGTAATATGTTATCTGATATTCCTTTCCTAACCAATAGCTCCATTGTTGTCTAAGTATTTCTATTGTGTCATCAATGGTTGGAACATCCTTAAGTTCATCTATATGAACAACTAGATGCATATAGTATCCATTCATGTGTTCATAGAACCAGGATACTTGTCTTCTATTGTATAATTGAATTAATGGTATGTAGTTCGTAACCCATCCAGCTTACAACTTTTCTTAAAATTAAAAAAAAATTATATTGTGATCACTTGTTGTCATTTTAGAAGCTTGTATCAGTGTAACCCTTTACATATGACTCTTCTCATTGCCATAATCTAGCAAGTCCTCCTTTAGTGCTTCTCAAGTACTAATGGATGTCTTTTAGTGACATTCCAACGACCCTGATTGGAAATTAATGTTATCTTCTAATGTCAAATACATACAAGACTTATGGGATGAGTACATTTATATAGCATACATGATAGATCGAATTGCTGGTGCATATGGCATCTTCCTCATGTCTTTCCATTATTCATAAGAATCAGAACATAGGGTTCATGAGAGACTAATTATAAAGAGTGGAACCCAGTGGGGATCCACTCCCTACAAAAATGTGAAGAAAAAAACATCCATTGCAAACACACTCAAAAGGTATGCTAGAATAGGTGTAAAATTTTCAAATTTCAAATAATGGTATATTAAAGACCAAAGTATAGCAGAATTATAAAAGTTCATGACTATAATCAATTTTAAAAAATTACATCATCATCTCCCATATAGGATTCACATGAAAAATACAACATAAGGATCTAGATAGAGGGAAATATAAACCATATCAAGTTTGTCTCCAAGCATCAAACTCATGAGTTAGGACCATGTTGAAATCCATGTACTCCTTATCCTAAACTTGAGCTGGTCCTCCTTGATCTTATTCCACTCCTTTTCCTAGGCCTAGGTAGTTGAGATCATCCAAAAATAGGAGAAAACAAGGTGTGTGTCAAATAAGGATCAGGGACAAGATAATATCAACAAAAGATAATAAAGGGTATATGTTCATCAAGAACAAAGAAAGTCAAGAGTACGAGGTACATACCAAATAAGGATCTTGTCGTAAAAGATAATAATAAAGCAATATGCATGATTAATAGTATGACTACATTAACTAAGTAGGGCCAAGGCACCTACCAATCCTCAACAAGTAACTAAGGGGAGAATATACACATTCCTAGTCACCTACAAAAAATATATATATAAGTGGGGAGAATATACACATTCCCATTGGCAAAATAACCCATGCCCAAACTATGGGTGGTTGCATAGAGGTACACTACATTAGCAAACAAGTCAACAAAATCACCATGCTAAAAGAAATAATATGGCAAGGTAAGATTTAACATCAAATAATAAAGATATGGCCTGAGGGTCAAAACCCAAGAAAATAGTGAAATTCTTGCACCAAAAAGAGCATTAATAGGAATCAAGGGTTTAGTCCATGCCTCATTGGGAAATTGGGGTTTGGATAATAAATGTGCCCAACCAAAAGGGTAAATGCACATACCTCAAATTAGAGTCCTAGTTAACACTTTTCACCAACTTAGTAGGTTCCAAGATCACCTTTGCCTAATTACAAGTTAATCACATGTTTATGGGTTTGTATTGCATATATGTGTAAAGAAACCGTAATTTTTGACCTTTTTAGAAAACCTTATATTTTGGTCACAAAACCTATACCATCGATTCCTTACGTTTTTCTGATCAAGAAAACATATTTTTATGTTCAATTTGAAAACTATATAATTAAGTTACATTTTAAGGAATTTTTGTATAATTTATTAGATAGTAAAAAATCAACCATGTAAAACAAGGAAATTATTCTCTCAAACTATTTTTATTATAAATATCTCATTTTTCCTTTTCAAAAACATATTTATTTATAATTTTTGGACAATCAGAGCAAAAGATATGATTTTTGCAAAATTGACTAATCAGGAAATTTGAAAAAGCCAAATAAGTAGAGTATGACTGCACAAGAGAGAGGTTGGGCCAACTGACATGGCCCAATCAAACATAGCCAAATAGCCCACTCAGAAGCCAATGTGGCTTGTTCAAAGCAAAGGAAAACTAGATGAAAAGACCATTCCACCCTTGAAGAGAAAAGAGACGAAAAAAGAAAAGAGGGGGGTAGAAAGGAGAAAATACATGGGGGAATCATCCCCTTGCCTCACATGCGCTAGTGATGCTTAAAGTAGCAAGAAGCAACTTGACCAATTTTGGGGAAAATGTGAAGACATGATGATTCATTGAATTGAAAGCATAGAAGTGAAGAGAAGGGTCGTACGAACTTACCTCTAGGAACAATTGTTGTTTGGTGAAGCAATACGTAGTCTAGATGGGATGCAAGCTCATAGGGGGCAAGTCGACCAACGGTGATCAAAACAACACCCAGGGATGAAATTTGTGTGTGAGAGAGTTTATTGAGAGAGACGAGAACACAATGGTGCAATCATATATATATATATATATATATATATATATATATTAGGGTATATGGAAGAGGAGTTGTGGATGGTTTGCAAATCTAGGAAAAAAAACTGAGCATTTCACTAATAAAGGAAATCAGGTCACAATTAATAGATTGCCATGTGTGGAACTTTCTCACAAGTTTAACACAAGTAAAATCTTAAAAAATGATCGAGTATTTAGCGATAAATCCATGAAAAACCAGGACGAATGTATTGTTCATGCACACCTCTCCTACCAGAGGTAGGAGATGGGTTTACCACTATCACTTGGGGATTGGGCAGTCCACGTCTTGGCCAAAATTAGGAAAATGCTTGACAATTAATTTCTTATCCAAATATGAATTGAACTATTGTGATATATTAAATGATTTCTATTTTTCTCTCTCCTAATTTGAGTGTGAAAACAAACTGCAAATTAAATAAAATTTGACACCTAGCCTAATTAGCACGTGTATAATCCAATTTTGGAATTAGGTTTATCATATGGAGACTCTAAGTATTTTATTTAATTATTTTACATTAAAACATATTTTCTCTTTCCTAATGCATTAGAGACTTCTAGAATCCATCAATTAATGTGAAACTTCACTCTCAAACAAACTAAAATATATGCAACATGAATTTGCCATTAATTTAATCTGTTGGACTTATTTGACACATTATTTAATATTTCAGACTTGATTTACATTTTTTCTCTCCTAAACACATTAGAACATTGAAGATTGTGCAAAATGCATGATAATTTACCGATATGCTTATTTTATTGTGTATATTGTGAATCTAAGATTATTTTCCACTTTTGGAGTCATTTAATGACTTATTTTATATATTGGAGAAAATCACCTTTTCTTTTATAAATATAATATATATTGTGATTATTATCCCAAAATTGTGAAACATGACCTCCTAGCCATATGAGATCCAAAGAATTCAAATCTGAAGTTATTTTTATCCAATGAGTCTTCCTTTAATGCGTTTTATCTCCCTTACACATTATTACCAATATTTGTCACAATAAATTATTTATTACCACATTATCATGTTTAAACCATTATTATACATTCCTTTTTCTCTTTCTTCCCCAAAATGCCATATAAAGTTCCATATCAAAATTATATTAGTAATATGTCACTTAAGTGGTAATTTGCATCTTAGACCCTGATTGAAACACTAACTGAGTTATTTGTGCACAAACCCATACATTGGCATGAATAGTGACCAAATTCACTCCAAATCCCACTAATAATTCCACAAATTCAACATCATGGACAAAAATGATAGAAAAGAAAGGGAAATCTTGGAAAAGGGCTAAACTGAGAATATATCTAGATTTTAGTTCATTACAGCACTCCACCCCTTAAAAGGGATTTCATCCACAAAATCTCAACCAAAGAGAGAAGGGTGAGTAAGAACCATCTCATCTCTAAACTCATAGGTTGTTTCCTCCAAACCATAAAACCTCCACCAAAACTTTCACTAATTGAAACTCCTTGTTCTTCAATCTCTTAACTTGGGAGTTCAGATCTTCACATGCAACTCCTCAAAGGTCAGTTTCTCATGGATCACCTAGGGTTGCACTATTAAGATTTCTTTTTAATGTTTTCGACTTATTAGCATATATATAATAATTAGGATATCAAATTACCATTATTATTCTATTAATTCTATCCTATTATATTCACTTTGTTTCTACAAGAGTTATATTTCATTATTATGTAAGAAACCCTATATATATGCATATTTCTTATTTATCTCATTATGAGTTTTGGCACAATTAGGGTTTACTGAAACATCTCAGTATCTATTAATATATAAGATCATTTACTTAATAAATTTGGACTTAAACTCCATTATCTTTATATTATCACCATATTGGATTATATCATATTATTTTGCATGAGGTAGGAAATTTTATCCAATTTCTTATTAAGTCTACAATTAATCCAAATAATGTCACATTAATTACTTCCACCTACATTAAACATATATTCATTGTCACTTTACCTTTATTACTCACTTTAATGTCCTCATAAATCACTTACTAATATTTTTTTCACTTCCAATTATTGATTATCAACATTTAACTCCACATTAACCATTCATGCTTATTTATGTAAATCCAATTACTTATTATTCGTATTTGAGTCATAGGTGTATATTAGTGAACAAGGTGATAGAGATTACATATTAATGAATTGATTCACATACCAAGTCAAGATTATGTGACTAGTTAGAGAGAAAAGGATGATATGCATTTTATATTGATGACTTGATTAATTTATGATAAGGTGATTATATAACATTAATGTGTATCAAAGTATGTTATCTTATTCTGACACCTAATGTCACTAATGTATCATGAATGTCATCAAGGATGCATATATTGGGGTTAGATGGTTACAACTTAGGATTTAGATCAACGTGATCATTATATTTCACTTATACGTTCTTAGCATGCATTAAGTCTAGACTTAAGTTCTAAGATTAGGTTACATTTATATCACTGATTATATCATTAAGGTTTACTGGTTCATGACATGGTTATCATCATATCTATCCATAATTAGATTAAATATGTGAGTTACCCATATTATGTGCATTAGGTATTCATTAGGGTTCAAACATATGAACTTACTCATTAGATGACTATTATATGTTTCATTAGTATATGAACAAGCATACGGGGGTTCAATGATAACTTGTTTATGTACATTACAATGATCTGACCTCACTAACATCTTATTCATGGAGTTAAGGTTTCTAGAGTCAAAGCAGCTGCATTTCAGTATATTATAGAATTCCATCCCCTTGAAAAGGATTTTGTTCCCCAAATCAGCATTACCATGTTCTATCAAGGTACTACTACTACTACTACTACTACTACTACTACTACTACATCTACTACTACTACTACTACTACTAATACTACTACTACTACTACTACTACTACTACAATCCCCCCACCCCTTAAAGGGTTGACCTACCAAGTCAAGCTAACTAGAGGTAAAAGGGTGAGTCTTACTAAACCATGTATAAGGTTTATCACTTGATTGATTACTAATTAAGATCACCAAACCTCAAATTCTAGGTTCTAGGGAAACTATACAAACATGTAGTCCTATGGGACATAAGGGAATTATATCAGGTATCCATATTCAAACAAGTCATTACAACTGAAAGACAAGGTCAACATATAAGGTTCCCAAGAGTACCCAACTTAGATGTCTAAGGCTACTATTGTCTATTGGTATGCTATTTTGGACAGTCAGTATCAACTCAGGCCAAGCATGTATCATGAAGATTTGGGAGTCCTCGTAAACCAAGCTATTGTCACGGAGGAAAATATTTCCAGCCCCCGAACCCTGATCCTTTCTAGACAGCCTTTCTTTAAACTTATGCCCTAATAGCTACCCATCAGGCTCATCACATAAAGGTTAACTAAACATGTTTCTAATGTGAAACTCTTATGATCCTAATTCATCCTTTCACCATCTCATGAAGAGTAGGACCCAGAGGGGATCCACGCCTACTACAATTTGAAGAATAAAACACCCATTCCAAACACACTCAAAAGGTATTCTAGAATAGGTGTAAAATTTTCAAATTTCAAATAATGGTAAAGAAAAGACCAAAGTGTAGAAACAGAATAAAAGTTCATGACTATATTCAATTATACAAAAGTACATTGTCTCCGGTATGAGGTTTAAAGAAAAGATACAACACAAGGATCTAGATAGAGGGAAATCTAAACCATATCAAGTTTGTCTCCAAGCATCAAACTCATGAGTTAGGTCCATGTTGAAAGACATGTACACCTTATCCTAAACCTGATTTGGTCCTCCTTGATCTTATTCCACTCCTTGTCCTAGGCCTAGGTGGTTGGGATCAGCCAACAAGAGGAGAAAACAAGGTATGTGTCAAAAAAGGAATAAGCACAAGATAATATAATTAAAGGATAATAAAGGGTGTATGTTCATCAATAACAAAGAAATTCAAGAGTGTGAGGCACATATCAAATAAGGATCTTACCATAAAAAATAATAATAAAGCATCATGCATGATTAATAGTATGACTACATTAACTAAGTAGGGTTGAGGCACCTACCAATCCTCAACAAGTAAGTGAAGGGAGATTATAGACATTACCAGCTGCCTAAAAATATATATATAAAAGTGGGGAGAAAAAACACATTCCCATGGGTGAAATAACACATGCCCAAACTATTGGTGGTTGTACAAAGGTACACTACATTAGCTAACAAGTCAACCAAATCACCATGCTCAAAGAAATAATATGTAAAGGCAAGATTTAACATCAAATAATAGAGATATATCCTGAGGGTCAAAACCCAAGCAAATAAGAAAATAATTGCACCAAAAAAAGAATTAATAGGAATCAAGGTTTTAGTTCATTCCTCATTGGAAAATTAGGGTTTTGATAACAAATATGCCCAACTAAAAGGATAAGATGCACATATCTCAACTCAGAGTCCTAGTTAACACTTTTCACCAACTTAGTAGATTCCAAGATTACCCTTGTGACTGGCCTAAATCGCGCGTCCAAAAGTGGAGGCGGATTTGAGGTAGTCGAGCTTTTACATTTATAAACCCGAATCCTTCTAGGCCCCCGCAATTTTGTTTATGGGGTCGAAGTAGATATACAAGGTCGAACACAGGGACAAGGGGGGTAGTGTTGAGAACCCATAATCGACACGCTATACTCCGGTGGGTATAAAGAGATATAAATTCCCAAGAGGGAAACAGCAATATGTCACAAATAAAACAAAGGAAACTATCTCCAACTGGAGCTACAAGAGAGATTTAAGGTTTTAGTCATTTAGCAGTTTTTAGGGGTTTTCATGCAACAGAAACAGAAAGATAATACTAGAGCTAGGGCAAGATGTGAAGGATAAGACTACAGCAAAACAAGCGGCAGCAGTAACACCCTGCACCCCTCCTCTCAGAGCGGGTACTTCTAACCAAGCGTCGACACCCCTCTCGAGGTTGTCGGACTTAAGTTAGAGTGGAATGTTACGGAAACAACTCCATTCCAGGCACTCTCGTACTCCAGAATCGGACCAAACACTAGAGCTACAACACGACTCTCGAAGTTGTTGCGACGGGAAAACACGATTCGGTAGCTAAGCGAAACGCGATCCAAACATGCAAGCTAGAGTTCAGATATCAAACATAGCAGTCATCCAATATATCGCACCAAGCATAGAGCAGCAAGTAATTAAGCTTTCCTATTTCCATACACATTAAGGGTCTTAATACATTGCGTAAGAAAGGAATTAAATAATGGAATTAAAGATAGATGTCGCCTTCTTGATGTAGAAGGGCGACAGACTACATCGGCTCTCCCTCCCGATACCGGACAGGGGCCTAGCCCGATACAGCGGTGTTGGGCGACACACTCTCTCGAACGGCACACCACGACGACCGACTCTATCGTTCAAGGACCTGGCCGATATGCTCAAGTTGGGCGACACACCCTCTCAAACGGCACACATGACGGGCGAAGCGTATCGGGTTCGATATTGTGTCGGGCATGGAGCGATGCATCCTACTGTCGGGCACTTATGTCGCTCGTCATCGTTGGCCAATATCGGCCCGTAGTGTCGCCCGGGACGGTTCTAAGTGAACTATCCCCTCCCTCTCAGGACGAGGAAGAGCTCACCTAGTGTCGCTCGACACGAGCACTGGGGCACGATACTCCTGCTCTCACAGTTTCCTCCGAAGGTCACTCAAAGCTCCCAACTGTCCGAATTCCGAAGTATCCGAACTGTCTTTTCGGCTTCTTGTAGCTGCTATTTATAGGCAGCTGGTTGGGAGAAGTTATGGTGCTCGAAGTGCCACGTGGCTCCCTTATGCGCGGGTCGTTGGACGGCCGATACAGGTATTTCTCGGCGTATGAGTGTCGGCTATCAGTCACGTGATGGACGACGCGCCTGCCGGTGGGTGGTTGTGTCGCCCGACAAGCTGGGTTGTCGGGGCGAGCTGGACTCCGTGTCGGGTAGAAGGCGTGTCGTCCATCTGCTCCTTCTTGTGCGGCATCCTTTTGTCGTGCGTCATTGTGTCGCTCCACCCTATCGGGCAGAGGTTGTATCGGGCGTTAGGAAGGCAGAAACAGACTTGGACTTATTTTGTAGGCCGGGACGGCCTTATTGCACCAAAATGAGGAAAAACTCTACAAAGGATGAAAAAATTAGATTAAGAGCATTGCTTGGCTAATTATTGCAAAAATGCTAATAAAAGAGAGGAAAATAGCAGAAAAGAGCAGTTTTGATAACAGAAAAACAGTCTAAAACATCACAAAAATTGGTGTTATCAACTCCCCCAAACTTAGTGTTTTCATTGTCCTCAATCAATATTTAAACTTTATTTTGTGATGCTTCTTCTTGTTTGGTACAACTTTCAGGCCAAGAGGTAAAGCAAGTATAGTAATGCCTTTAGAGATAATGTTGTCTCATTACGAACAAAAGACCTTGCGTTTCCTGCCTTATTATTTCAGTAGAATTTTTTTCTACATCTTCAGGGAGACTTTAGTGTATGATTCCGAAGTTAGCTTACACACCAAATAGCTTTATTTTTGAGGCAGAAAGTTGTGTAAAGGGTAGGCTAAGGCTTTTTGGGTTTTTCATCTTGTTTTCCATCAGTCCATCCAGGTAAGGGTCTGTTAGCGGGCAAGTGGTCCCTGCAGTCCAAGCCAGTTGGCTTTAGAGCAGTGATTTCACATCCTACATACCACTGCCCCTGATCTAGCATGCCTAAATATGGGTACTTTTGGAAAACAAGCAGGTATATGTTATTTTTTCTTTTCTTTTATTGGGCACAACTCTCATGCTTTTATTCACACTCATAAGGCTTCTCTCTCTTTTTGGGATTTTCGTTGGGTAAAGGGGAAACAAAGAGATTTCTGCTGTTTGGGCAGCTTTTTCTTTCTCCATACTCGTCTCTTAGCTGTTTGCGAGATTATTATATTTTTCGAAATTTTTCTGGCATGGAAAAATGTAATCTTCTGTTTGTTTGAAACAGCATTAACAGAAAGATATAATGGAACTTGTATCTCGTTAGGCACAAAGAAAACTAACTTTGCAAGCAGTTGCATCATGTTTTTACTAATATAGCGACTTTGTACATATGCATGGGAACAAAATAAGCAAAAATTTTCAAAATTTTTATATGAGAAAGGGTACAAATACATGATATAGGAGGAGAACAAAATGGCACAAGAGAATTTTTGTACCTCCTTCACTGGCAGATGGGTACCCCCCCAAACTTACTCCGCACTCTGTCCCAGAGTAGCGAAGAAAACAGGGTGAGTTCATGTTACCCCAGTGAAGGTTATTTAGTGGGTTCGCTTGTGCCTTGGAGAAGCTGCAATATGCTTCTTTGCTGCAGCCTCCTTCGTTCCTCAGCTGGAAGCAGCCAGAACAAGTGCAAAACTCTCAAGATGGAAGCTCGAGAGCTCTTGAAAACACTTGTGCCTGCTTCCTCCTTAAGAAGATGGAACTGGAATGCCCAGATTCCATCCGGAAGTCACCGAAAAAAGACTCGTGCTGTCTCTGTAGACGGTCATAAACCATTGCAGAAGACAAACTATTATAAGAAAGTGATCTTCCTCTGAAGCTACCAAATCAAGAAAAATTCTCCCGCTTTCTATCCGCGATAGTAGACAGCTAGCTGCCTTGCAATTTTTATGTTTCTGCCCGACAGTTGTTGCTTCCGCTCGGCTGGAGGTTTTCCCTGTGTGACCCGTCCCTGTTATCAAGTCCAACAATCATCTAAATGTTAGGTCGGCAGAGACAGGAATCACGATAAGACTTATTTCAAAATTCGGGTATCGTCCATCAATAGGAAGCTCAAGACGATACAGGGTTGGACGATATGAGGAGGGCTGCGCGGCACGACACACTGCCCGGTATGGATATATCAGGAAATAAGGTCGCCAAAGATCAACTGCCCGTCCGGTCGTCACAAAAAAAAATGTGTCCCCTGATAAGGCGTATCGGGCAACAACTATGGGGCGTTATTTTCGTGCTTAACTGCGTTGAGCGATACAAAATCGACTAGGCTCGTAAAACCCGATAAGCAGCGCGATATGAAAACTCATGTCAGGTGATAAGGATGTCAGGCAATAAGCATGTCGGGCGATACCTTTGCTCATAGGAGCCATCGCCCGATATAGGGGTGAAGGCAAGCTGGCCGACACACGAGCAAAGGTGGATCACTGCATGTGTTACAGGTGGCTGAAAAAAGAAGTGAGGCAGCCCGACACGTTGAGCCCACAATGCTATATATAGCAAGCTCAGCCGGGGGTAAAACGGGCATTTCTGGGGCGCGCGTCGGCTGACGAGTCAGGCAATTCCTGAGATGAAGGTCACGTCAGTTAAATCAAGGGCATTTATTTCCATGCACGATACGGCGGTTGCTCAGGAATACCATCCACCCTGGTTCTTGTGGTGCCCCAGAAACTACAGCCTGATACAAGCGTGACTGCGCGCCAGCTGAGCTGCTGCCCGACACGGCTTAAAACAGGTGGCCGAATACCAAAGCTAGGAGAAGGAAAGAACATCATCGGTTTAGGGTTAAGTCCCCGACCTCAGAAAGTATTACAGCGGTGGCCCATAAAAAATAGGAGTTGGTGCGCTCGACGCGTGCACCGGCTCGGGCCTTATTACAATTCATAAATTTTGTTTTTATAGGTAATAAGAAAAATGCATCCTACTCTATGAAAGAAAGAAAAACTCGGGCTGCCTCCCGAGGAGCGCTGAAGTTTGCGTCGCCAGCTCGAATGGTGTAGGAACATCTTGTTCAGCTCTCGACTGTACCCATATCTTGCAGATTGATCTCTGCTCTCCTGACAAAGGCTTCATCTTCATAGAACGTTTTCACCCTGTTCCCATTTACTTGAAAGACCCTGGTCAGATCGTCTTTATCATAGAGCTCCATCATTCCTGATGGGTATATTTTCGACACTATGAACGGTCCGGACCACCTCGTTTGTAACTTCCCAGGGAAAGACGAATAGAGGACTTGAATAACATGACCTTATCCCCTTCGCTTACATCTTTTCTCCTGAGGTGGGCATCGTGCCACAATTTTGTCCTCTGTTTATAGATTTTTGCATTTTCGTAGGTGTTCATTCTCAGCTCTTCGAGCTCTTGAAGCTGCAAAAACCTCTTTTCTCCTACGTTGTCGAGGTCCATGTTTAGGAGCTTGATTGCCCAAAGGGCCTTGTGTTCCAATTCTAGAGGCAGGTGGCAGGACTTTCCGTAGATGAGACGGTAGGGGGAGGTTCCAATGGGTGTTTTGTAAGCAGTACGGTAGGCCCAAAGTGCATCGTCAAGCTTCATGGACCAGTCTTTCCTCATTCGGTTGACAATTTTCTCCAAGATCTGCTTGATTTTCCTGTTGGAAACCTCTAGCTGCCCTGACGTCCGTGGGTGGTAGGGTGTAGCGATCTTATGCCTCACTCCGTACTTGGGTAGAAGTGCTTCAAACTATCTTTCTCCAAAGTGCGACCCTCCGTCACTTATCACAGTGTGCGGTACACTGAAACGAGGGAAGATGGTCTTCTCAAAGATCTTGATAATTGACTTGGCGTCGTAGGTTTGGGTGGCTACCGCTTCCACCCACTTCGATACATAATCTTCTGCCACGAGTATGTATTGATACCCCCGAGATGGGGGAAACAGTCCCATGTAGTCGATCCCCCACACGTCAAATATTTCTAATTCGATCCAGCTTGCCATTGGCATTTCATTCCACCGCCCTATGTTTCCTGTAAACTAGCACTCCTTGCAAACCTTCACAAATTGTGCAGCGTCTTTAAACAAGGAGGGCCAGTAGAAACCTGACTATAGCACTTTTGCAGCTGTTCTCTTGCTACCCAGGTGTCCACCGTAGGGGGAGGCATGGCATTCTTTCAGGATGTCCGCGGTTTCTTCCTCTGGGATGCACCGCCTGTATAATTGCATATGTCTGCAAACTAGGGTAAACTTTCTTCTTGAGCTTCTGCCAACATTAGAGCCTCATCGGCATAGTCGTCATTGATTGGTGGCCCTCCCGGTCTCTCAGCCACAATCCTTGATAGGTGGTCGGCGACCACATTTTCTACTCCCTTCTTGTCGATAATTTCATGGTCGAACTCTTGGAGCAATAAGGCCCACCTCAACAGTCTGGGCTTCGCCTCTTTCTTTTGCATTAAGTACTTTATTGCCCCATGATCTGTGTATACCTTGACCTTTTCTCCCACAAGATACGACTTGAACTTATCGAACGTGAAGACGATCGCGAGCATCTCCTTCTTAGTTGTCGTGTAGTTTACTTGAGCCTCGTCCAACGTGCGACTAGCGTAGCAAATCACATGGTGCTTTTTGTCTTTCTTTTGCTCCAGGACTGCTCCAACCGCGTAGTCGCTAGTGTCGCACATCAGCTCAAAAGGTAAACCCCATTCTGGCACTTGAAGGATAGGTGGTGATATCAAAGTGTTTTTCAGGGCCTGAAAAGCATTGAGGCAATCGTTAGAGAAAACAAATTCAGCATCTTTTACCAAAAGATTGGACAGCGGTTTGGAAATCTTCGAGAAGTCTTTGATGAATCTTTGATAATATCCTGCGTGCCTGAGGAAGCTCCTCACTCCCATCATGGATTTCGGGGGAGGAAGCTTGGATATGGCTTCGACCTTGCTGGTGTCCACCTCGATCCCACGCCTTGAGATCTTATGGCCAAGAACAATGCCCTCTCGCACCATGAAGTGGCACTTTTCCCAGTTTAAAACTAGGTTGTTCTCCTCGCACCTCTGTAGAACCATGGACAGATTCTTCAAGCAGCTACCGAAGTCCTTCCCATAGAATGAAAAATCGTCCATGAAAACTTCTACGATGTCTTCAAGAAAATCTGAAAACATGGATATCATGCATCTTTGAAAGGTTGCGGGGGCGTTGTAGAGTCCGAAGGGCATCCTTCTGAAGGTATAAGTGTTGTAGAGGTAGGTGAATGTTGTTTTCTCCTGATCGTCGGGCAAGATGGGTACCTGGTAAAATCCTGAAAAGCCATCCAGAAAACAAAAAAAATCATGATGCGCTAATCTTTCAAGGACTTGGTCAATAAAAGGTAGCGGAAAATGATCCTTTTTTGTAGCCTGATTTAGCTTTCGGTAATCTATGCACATCCGCCATCCGGTGATGGTCCTTACCGCCACCTCGTCGCCCTTCTCACCCTTAACCACTATCATTCCGCCCTTTTTGGGTACTACATAGATAGGACTTACCCAATTGCTATCGCTGATTGGGTAAAGTATCCCCGCATCCCTTAGCTTTATTACCTCTTTCTTGACGACCTCCTTGAGCATCTGGTTCAGCTTCCTCTGGGGTTGAGCCAGAGGCTTGGAAGATTCATCTAAGTTGATGTGATGCATGCACAGGGCGGGGCTAAGGCCTTTGATATCATCTACTGAGTATCCTATAGCCCCCCTATGGAGCCTTAACTCCTCAAGGAGTCGGTCTAGCTGATTGTTTGAAAGATTGGTGTTTATGATGACAGGGTTCCACGGCTCTTCATCCAAGAACTCGTACTTTAGACCTTCAGGCAACACTTTTAACTCTGGCTTTGGTCTGTGTGCCTTCTCTTGAGGCTCCCCCTCGAGAGAGGCATACTTCGCAGACTCCACCACCTTATCCTCTTCTTCCAAGTCTTCGTCAGAAAGGTTGAAGAGGTCGAGATACCTCATGACTTCAGGATCTTTGAGGTCAGGGTCCTAACAGCTTATGGCCCTCGCGAGGGGGTCTACTGTCTGGATATACTCCTCTATTTCCTCGCAGAATTTATTGTAGCTATCTATGAAACATGCTGATTCAGACAGGGACAGAATTATCATGATCTCCTTCAACTTGAAGTCCATATGGTCGTTTCCGACTCTTAAAGTGATCATCCCCTGAGAGACATCAATCAACGCTCTTCCCGTTACCAAGAAAGGACGTCCAAAGATGATCAGACAACGGGGGTCTTCAGCTGTGTCGATGACGACAAAATCACAGGGGATAAAGAAATCACCAACCCTAATCGGCACATCTTCGACAATGCCAACAGGTCTCTTAAAGGTGTGGTCTTCCAGTTGAATCTACATGTTGGTTCGGACCATGTCGGTCAAGCCCACCCTTTACGCGAAACTTAGGGGCATGAGGCCGATGCTTGCCCCCAAGTCTGCTAGACCCTTCCGCTCAACATTGTCCCCGATGGCGAATGGGATTGTGAAAGCTCCGGGGTCCCTCCTCTTATTTGGCAAGTCAGGCTTCACGAAGGCAGAGGAGGCAGAAGCTAGGTGCACAGTCTCTATCCTTCCTCCCCTTCTTTTCTTTGTGATAAGGTCCTTGAGGAACTTGGCGTATGTAGGCATCTCCTCCAAAGCATCGAGGAAGGGCACTTCGAGATGCAATTTCCTGATCGACTCCATGAACTTCTCATGACGCTTCTTCAGATTCGCCTTTATCAGCTTATACGGGAATGGAATCCTAGGAGCGTAAGCATTCCTTCCGCCAGGTAGCTCTTCAGGGAACCCTTGTGTAGACTCTCGAACACCTACCTGTCTCTCTTCCTCCTCTGCTGGAGTTGCACCCTCAGGCCTTGGCTCGGGCTCAGTCCTGACTTCATCAGGGCGCTCCAGCGTTCTTCCAGACCTCAGTACTGCCATTCTGGCAGTTTCCGGGTAGGGGAGTGCTTTTATTGCAGGATCCTTCATCAGAACAGACATCTGGGTCAGCCGCTGATCGACCTCACGCTGGCGCATCTGCAAGCTTTCCATCTGGCGTTGCATGGAGTTCAGAGCTCCAGGGCTACGAAGCGTGCTCTGCACCAGTTTGCTGATGATGGTGTCCTGTCTTTTTATGTAGGAAGAAAGTTGACCAACCAAGTTAGGCTGGCTCGCCCTCTCACCTCAGCCCTGACATTCACCCTCAGAAAGAGACTGCTCCAAACGAGACATGGTATCAAAGCTCGGTGGAACAGGTCACAACTTTCAGGGTTCCTGAAATAGCACAAAAATTCAAGTTTAGAAAATTGAATTATTAATTTTTAAGCAAAGAATAATAGTAAGGAAAAAGAAAAATAAAAAGAGTGTTTTCAAACTCATTTCTAAGCTTGAGGCACAGCAGTGTAGTTAGTGCATTCAAATTCGTCTACAGTATCGTTTTTTCCTTGTCCCCGGCAACAGCGCCAAAAGGTTGACCAGCCTAAATCGTGTGTCCAAAAGTGGAGGCGGATTTGAGGTAGTCGAGCTTTTACATTTATAAACCCGAATCCTTCTAGGCCCCCACAACTTTTTTTACAGGGTCTAAGTAGATATACGCGGTCGAACACAGGGACAAGGGGGGTAGTGTTGAGAACCCAGAATCGACACGCTACACTCTGGTGGGTATAAAGAGATATAAATTCCCAAGAGGGAAACAACAAGATGTCACAAATAAAACAAAGGAAACTATCTCCAACTCGAGCTACAAGAGAGATTTAAGGTTTTAGTCATTTAGCAGTTTTTAGGGGTTTTCATGCAACAAAAACAGAAAGATAATACTAGAGCTAGGGCAAGATGCGAAGGATAAGACTACAACAAAACAAGCGGCAGCAGTAACACCCTGCACCCCTCCTCTCAGAGCGGGTACTTCTAACCAAGCGTCGACACCCCTCTCGAGGTTGTCAGACTTAAGTTAGAGTGGAATGTTACGGAAACAACTCCGTTCCAGGCACTCTCGTACTCCAGAATCGGACCAAACACTAGAGCCACAACACGACTCTCGAAGCTGTTGCGATGGGAAAACATGATTCGGTAGCTAAGTGAAACGTGATCCAAACATGCAAGCTAGAGTTCAGATATCAAACATAGCAGTCATCCAATATATCGCACCAAGCATAGAGCAACAAGTAATTAAGCTTTCCTATTTCCATACATATTAAGGGTCTTAATACATTGCGTAAGAAAGGAATTAAATAACGGAATTAAAGATAGATGTCGCCTTCTTGATGTAGAAGGGCGACAGACTACAACGGCTCTCCCGCCCGATACCGGACAGGGGCCTAGCCCGATACAGCGGTGTCGGGCGACACACTCTCTCGAGCGACACACCGCGACAGCCGACTATATCATTCAAGGACCTGGCCGATACGCTCAAGTCGGGCGACACACCCTCTCGGGCAGCACGCATGACGGGCGAAGCGTATCGGGTTCAATATTGTGTCGGGCATGGAGCGACGCGTCCTACTGTCGGGCACTTATGTCGCTCGTCATAGTTGGCCTATATCGGCCCGCAGTGTCACCCGGGACGGTTCTAAGTGAACTATCCCCTCCCTCTCGGGACGAGGAAGAGCTCACCTAGTGTCGCCCAGCATGAGCACTGGGGCACGATACTCCCGCTCTCATAGTTTCCTCCGAAGGTCACTCAAAGCTCCCAACTGTCCAAATTCCGAAGTATCCGAACTGTCTTTTCGGCATACTGTAGCTGCTATTTATAGGCAGCTGGTTGGGAGAAGTTATGGTGCTCAAAGCGCCACGTGGCTCCCTTATGCATGGGTTGTTGGACGGCCGATATAGGTATTTCTTGGTGCAGGAGTGTCGGCTATCGGTCACGTGATGGACGGTGCGCTTACCGGTGGGTGGCTGTGTCGCTCGACAAGCTGGGTTGTCGGGGCGAGCTGGGCTCCCTATCGGGTAGAAGGCGTGTCGTCCATCTACTCCTTCTTGCGCGTCATCATTTTATCGTGCATCATTGTGTCGCTCCACCCTGTCGGGCAGAGGTTGTATCGGGCGTCAGGAAGATAGAAACATACTTGGACTTATTTTGTAGGCCAGGACGGCCTTATTGCACCAAAATGAGGAAAAACTCTGCAAATGATGGAAAAATTAGATTAAGAGCATTGCTTGGCCAATTATTGCGAAAATGCTAATAAAAGAGAGGAAAATAGCAGAAAAGGGCAGTTTTGATAACAGAAAAACAGTCTAAAACATCACAAAAATTGGTGTTATCACCTTGTGTAATTACAAGTTAATCACATGTATTACGGTTTGTATTGCATATATATATAAAGAAACCCTAATTTTAGAACTTTTTGGTAAACCTCATATTTTGGTCAAATAAATGTGTACCAATAAATTACATATGTTTTTTTATCAATAAAACTTACTTCTATGTTCAATTTGGAGATTATATGACTAAGTTACAATTTTTAGGAATTTTATATAATCTTTTAGATCCATAAAATTCAACACTATAAAACATGAATATCAGACACTCAAATTATTTTAATTAGAAAGATCACATTTTTTTATTCCAATACATGTTTATTTATAATTTTTGGACAACCAGAGCAAAAGATATGATTTTTTTAAGATTGACCAATCAGGAAATTCGAAAAAGCTAAGTAAGTAGAGAAGGGCTTTGCGAGAGAGAGATTGGGTCTGTTGATTCAAAAAGGTCAAATATCCAGGTCTGTGACCAATATTGCTTGTTTGAAGAAAAGGAAAACTAGGAGAAAAGATCATGTTGCAATTGGTGGAGAAAAGGGATGAAAGAAGAAAAGAGGAGGGTAGAAAGGAGAAATACATGGGGGAATCATACTTTTTCCTCACATGTGCCATTGCTACTTGAATCAGCAAGAAACAGCTTGGCCGATTTTGGGCAAAATGTAAAGAAACAATAATTTGCTGAATTGAAAGCACCAAAGCAAAGAGAAGGGTTGTATAAACTTACCTCTAGAAACAATTGTTGTTTGGTGAAGCAATACACCATCTAAATGGGCTGCAAATGCAAAGGGGGAAAATCGATTGGTGGTGATCAAAATGACAAATAGGGATCCAATTGGTGCGAGAGATATTTTTTTGGGAGAGCAGCAAACGCAATGGTGCAATCATATATATATATATATATATATATATATATATATATATATATATATATAGGTTGTGGTATGTGGAAAAGGAGGTGGGATACTTTGAGAAGCTAGGAAACAAAATCGATCATTTTGCAAAAAAAAAAGGAAATCAAGTCACGAGTAATAGATTGCCATGTGCAAAACTTGCTCACAAATCTAAAGCAAGTAAAGTCTTAAAAATGATCGAGTATTGAGCAAAAAATATGTGAAAAACCAGTGTGAAAATATTGTTGACGCGCCCTCTCCTACCCGAGGAAGGAGATAGGTTTAGCACTGTTAGATCGGGATCAGATGGTTCACGTCTTGTCCAAAATCAGGAAAGCACGTGACATTTAATTTCATGCTCAAATATGAATCGAATTATTGTGACATATTAAATGATTTCTCTTTTTCTCTCCCCAAATTTGAGGGTGAAAACAAACTCCAAATTAAATGAAATTTAATAGCTAGCCTAATTAGGACATGTAGAATCCAATTTTGGTATTAGTTTTCACATTTGGAGGTCTTTTCGAATAAATTAGAGACTTCTAAAATCCATCAATTAATGTGAAACTTCACTCTCAAACAAATTAAAACTTATGGAACATAAATTTGCCATTAATTTTCTATCTTAGACTTATTTAACACATTTTTAATATTTTGGGCTTTATTTACATTTCTCTCTCCTAAACACGATAGAACATTAAAGATTGTCCAAAATGCATGAAAATTTTCCCATAGGCTTATTTGAATGTGTAGCCTCAAATCTAAGATTAGTTAATGACCGGCCTAAATCGCGCGTCCAAAAATGGAGGCAGATTTGAAGTAGTCGGACTTTTACATTTATAACCCGAAACCTTCTAGCGCCCCGCAACTTTGTTTACGGGGTTGAAGTAGATATATGGGGTCGAACAGAGGGACAAGGGTGGTAGTGTTAAGAACTCGGAATCGACACGCTACACTCGGGGAAAGAGGTAAAAGAGATAGTAAAATTCCCCAAAGGGAACAACTGGGTAAGATTGTCAAAACAAAAGAAAACTATCTCCAACTGGAGCTACAAGAAAGATTAAGGTTTTAGGCATTAATCAGTTTTTAGGGGTTTTCATGCAACAAAAATAGAGAGATAATACTAAACCTAAAGCGAGGTACTAAGGAGAAAACTTCGCTAAAACAAGCGGCAGCAGAAATGTCCCATACCCCTCCTCTCAGAGCGGGTACCTCTAATCAAGCATCAACACCCCTCTCGAGGTTGCTGGACTTAAATTAGAGTGGAAAGGTTACTAAAGCAACTCCGATTCCAGGCACTCTCGTACTCCAGAATCAGACCAAACACTAGAGCTACAACACCTCTCTCGAGGTTGTTGCAACGGGAAAACACGATTCAGTAGCTAATCGAAACGTGATCCAAGCATGCAAGCTAGAGTTCAGATGTTAAACATAGCAATCATCCAACAAAGGTACCAAACATAAAGCAGCAGGTAATTAAGCTCTTCTATTTCCATAAACAAATAAGGTTCTGATTACATTGCATAAGTAAAAGAAATAAATGACTGAAACAAAGATAGATGTCGCCTTCTTGATATAGAAGGACGACAGGCGACAGCGGACCCTCCAGCCGGATATCGGGCAGGAGCCTAGCCCGATACAATCGTGTCAGGTGGCACACCCTCTCAAGCGACACGCCGTGACGGGCATATTGCATCGTGCGAGGACCCTTTCCCGATACGATCATGTCGGGAGGCACCCTCTCAGGTGACACGCCATGACGGGCGATGCGTATCGAGGTTCGGTATCATGTTGGGCTAGAGCGATGCTCCTAGTACCGGTCTCTTATGTCGTGATCCTTGTCGGCCGATATCGGCCTGTAGTGTTCCCCGGAGTGACCCTAAGTGAACCATTACTTCCCTCTCGGGATGGGGGAGTGCTCACCTAGAATCACCCAACACGAACACTGAGGCACGATAAACTAGCTCTTTGCAACTTTCCTGAAGTGACTTGTGCATGGTTTTGACCTGTCTTTTCGGCTTCCTGTAGCTGCTATTTATAGGCAGCGGTTGGGGAAGCTATGGCGCTCAGGGCGCCACGTGTCCTCCTTATCATCACGGAGTTGGTGGATGGCCGATATCAGTATCGCTCGACACAAGGATGTCGGTTGTTGGGCATCGTGGTGAGTGGCGCCTGTCGGTGGGTGGTCGGTATCGTGCGACACTTTTGAGTTGTCGTGGGGAGCTCGACTCCCTGTCATGTAAAGAGGCGTGTCGTCCGATGGTTCCTTCTTGTGTGGCATCCTCACGTCGCACGTCGATGTATCGTGCTACCCTGTCGGGTAAAGAGGCGTGTCGGCTGGCTGGAAGGCCGATGCAGGTGGAGCATGTTTGTGGGCTGGAACGGCCTTATTGATGATAAATGAGTCCAAAATGGAGGAAAACTCTGAAAAAGATGGAAATATTGAGCTAAGAGCGTAGTATAGCCGATTATTGCAAAAGTACATATAAAAGGAGAGGAAAATAGTTTAAAAGGGCAGTTTTGATAACAAAATAAGGGTCAAAAACATCACAAAATTTGGTGTTATCAACTCCCCCAAACGTATCATTTTGATTGTCCTCAATCAATATTTAAACTTTATTTTGTGATTCTTCTTCTTCCCTGGTATAGCTTTCAGGCCAAGGGGATGAGCGAGCATAGATATGTCTTACCGAGAATACGTTCGACCCCGAACAACAGACTTTATTTCTCCTACCTTATTTAAGCAAAAAATTTCTCCACAGCTTCAGCGAGACTTAGGTGTATGATTTCGAAGTTAGCTTTCACACCAAACAGCTTTTTGGGGCAGAAAGTTGTGTGTTGGGTAGGTTGGGGATTTTTTGGGTTTTTCTTGTTTCCCATCAGTCCATCCAGGTAAGGGTCCGTTAGCAGGCAAGTGGTCCCTGCAGTCCAAGCCAGTTGGCTTTAGAGCAGTGATTTCACATCCTACGTACCACTGCCCCGGATCTACCATGCCTAAAGATGGGTAGTTTTGGAAAACAAGTGTGTATATTTTTTTTCTTTTTCTTTTCATTGGGTACAACTCTCATGCTTTTATTCACTCTCATATGGCTTCTTTCTCTTTTTGGTATTTTTTTTGGGTAAGGGGAAACAAGAGGGATTTTTGTTGTTTGGGCAGCCTTTTCCTTCTCCATACACACCTCTTAGCTGTAGCGACATTATTTTAATTCGAAATTTTGGTGTGGAAAGTCGTAGTCTTTTGTTGTTTGAGGCAGCATTATCAGAAATACATAACAAAACTTTCATCACCTTAGGTACATAGAAAACAAACTGGCAAGAAAAAGTATCATGCTTTTACTTATATAGTGACTTTGTGCATATGTAGGGAGACAAAATAAGAAACAATTTTTCAAAATTTTTGTAGCAAAATGTTTGTATGTACATATATTGAAGAAAAGAACAAAAAGGACAAAAGGGATGGAGCTAAAATTTTTGAATTTTTGTACCTCCCTCACTGGTACATGGTACCCCCCAAACTTATTCCACACTCTGTCCCAGAGTTGTGAAGAATATAAGGTAGAGTAATGTTAACGCAGTGAGAGTTAGCTGGTGAGCGCTCCTGCACCAGATAGAAGCTCCCACATGTATTCTCCACGTTTTCTATAATAGTTAATGTGGTGGAGCTGGTCAGGTGTCGCTTCATTTGATATCCATTCTAGCACGAAGATGCCGCAGTCGTTGGATAGAGGAATCTTTTGTGGACAGTGGTGGCAGAATAAGAGCTCGTTCCATTTGCTTGCTGCTGTCTCTAGGAAAGGTTGTATCAGCGTTGCTACGTCCTCATAGTATTTTCGTACTAGGCGCTCGAGTGAGGTCAATGTTGTCGATGTACACTGTATTGGATGGTCCTTGTTGCTGTCCGAGCTGTTGTAGAAGATTCCTGCTCGTTGGCGAGTGTACACCGTTAGGAGTGTCTAGTGATTGTAATGCAGGATGGGCAGGAAGATTGTGCGTGGGACCTCGCTCTCCAACTCTGCCTGAAATGCTTGCTTTGCTCGTGTTTCATCGGCGAAGCAAATGTCATTGAACAGCATAGGATGAGCTATGTATGCGTGTTCGAGCCTTGGTTGTATTGTTTGGATGTAAGCGGCTGCCACAGATACAGCCAAGCATCCTCCTTCTTTTACCATGTCCCTTAAATCATCGACCGGGACTACGACATTGCCTGCCTCATAGATGACATCTGTTGGGGTAGAATCAGCCAACTTCAGAAGGATTTCATGGACTTGCTCCTGTGTGAGTGTAGCGCATGTGAAGCAGTCGAAATTTTTGATCAGCCCTTCTGCAGTTTCAGGCAAAGCAGTGTCTTCAAATTCGTGCACTTTCCGTAGAATTTCCAACTGCTTGCCCGCCCCATAGATGCCAGTTGCCATCTCGGCTTCTTTCTATGAGTGGTTGCTGGGTTGTGAAGAATCATCTTCTTGATCGCTATCCAACAGCCCCTCTGGTACCCCTGCGTCTCGGAAATAGCGCCCATCTTTGATTAGTAGTAGGGTGTATACGCTCCTGAGGTGGTAGAAGTTTTGGCCCAAAAGATGCCTCATATATCCAGATATGTTGAGTAGCTCCATGGCGCGCAAGATGACGAAGGCACTGTTTCCGCTTCCCTCTTTTGCTTGGATGGGGAGGTCTCAGATAGAATAGAAGTTCCAGATGCCTTTGTGAGGTTGGGTTCCTTGCTTGATAGCTCGTAGGAGACACAGTGGTAGAAGCCTCAGATTTTTGTCCTCCGGGTGACTGAAAACATGCCCGGAGCGTGGCACCTCGCTGTTGCTGCAGCTCAGCAGCTGAACGTCATGGCTCATGTGGTCTTCCACGCAGATGAACCATATGTTGCGGTGCTTGTATGGTGCCAACACAAGGTTTGGGTTATGCGTATCTATGTGTTGTTGCATATTGGCCACCGCAACGGAGTCTGATTCTCCCCACATCAGTCTTCTAGCCAAGGTCGGGGTGGCATTGTATATCATCTTCCGACCTGTCTCGGTGCTGATATTCTCTATGATTGCACTTTCAAGGACCCTGAACACCCTTTTGCTGACGACGGCAGGTGAGCGGAACATGCTTCGGAGTGCTCCCTGTCATACGGAGAAGTAGTCATCGCTCCAGACGACGTCTTCTTCATCTGCCTGTGATCTTAGGACCTTGTTTAGCAGTTTCTGGTCTCTGATCGTCAGGTAGCCGAAGACCCTTCTATCGAAATTGGCCATCTCAAAGGAGGGTTCTCTGATGGCTCAGCAAACTTGTCTGCCATCGAGCATCTTCCTCAGGGAAGGTGTCTTTCATTGGCGGCATAAACGTCCCCTTTTTATCCCTCTGATTCATCAGAAGAGTCCGCCCTGATGCTGATATCTCCGTTATCATCTTCAATTTCATCCAAGGGGACTGAGGGATTTTCTTCTTCCAAGCCTAGGGAGCTCTCCTGTCCTGCAGGAGCTCCGTCGGTCGACCTTGGTGGCGTCCCCTCCACGGGCTTTGTGGATGGTCCGCTGGACGAGGAGGAGGACCTGTAGCTGCTATTTATAGGTAGTGGTTGGGGAAGTTATGGCGCTCAGGGCGCCACGTGTCCTCCTTATCATCGCAGAGTTGATGGACGGCCGATATCAGTATCACCCGACACAAGGATGTCGGTTGT